>JBBMFX010000141.1:11306692-11327388 GCA_037832545.1 Rhabdalestes septentrionalis
TGTGTGTGTGTGTGTGTGTGTGTGTGTGTGTGTGTGTGTGTGTGTGTGTGTGTGTGTGTGTGTGTGTGTCTGCGTGACTTTGTGTAACATTTTGTGCATTGCTTTGTCTGGACATTTTTAATATGAAACCTATATGTGAAAAAATTGTAGTGAGGATTTGATTGCATTCAGCTATAAGAGCTTCGGTGAGGTCAGGTACAGACGCTGGATGATTAGTTCAGGATCACAAACACTACTCCATCTCTCCCAAAGGTGCGGGGAGCTCTATCAATCACTTCACAGCAGCAGTTCCACTGCTTCCACAGTCCAAAGCTGGGGGGCTTAATGTGCCTCTAGCCGATGCTTGTCATTGTGCAGGATGATCATAAGCTTGTGTCTGGCTGCATTTCTAAGAACATTGTTAGGCCATGCAACTGAACATCCACTTCAGCAATGCGTACACCATAAAGTAGCTCAATTCATTAATTAGAAGATGCTATGTCATAAGTCTTGTCCTGTAAATGAATGTACTCTTACTCTGTTTTGTCTGTCTTGTGTGCATCTGTGCAGTCTTGTAATGTTTCTGTTTCTGTCTTTGACAGGGCCATGGACTCAACAGGGTCAACTTTAACACAAACTATTGAAAAAGTTAATGCTGCCTCTGATAGAAATATGTCAGAACACATAATACTTTGCAGTTTGTTGTGTATGAGGCAGCCTAGCCACAAGCCAGTCAGAGTGCCCATGCTGGCCCATGGACACCATCCAAAGCACATGAGCATAAAAAATGAACAATTTAATAATGCAGGACGGTGGACTGGTATAATTAATTATGCTTTCTTTAATTGTGGGATGTACTGGACAAACTAGTCTGATCCATGCAGGCCCCATCAGAAGGATCTTCTGATAACATCTTGGTGCCAGATACCACAGCCCACTTGTGGTGCCCATGGCTTGATGGGGCAAGGCTGTTTTTGGGGCACAAGGAGGGCATTCAATATATATTCGAATATATTCACAGAGGTATCTTACAAACTGTAAAAAATCATATTCTCTTGCAAAATATGACACAAAACAATGCATATAATACATATTGGAAGGCGTATAAAATAATTCATATGCCTGTGTACTCCCGTACTCCCACTGAAGCTAAAGCACTTTGGAAAACATGTTAAACTTAATGATGATTCTGTCATGGTTAACAAAGCTTTGATTTTACTGTTGCGAATGGATACACGTAGCTCATTGATGCCAACATTTTGCAGCACACAATGTACATATTTCTAACAGGCAATCATTAATCACTACATAATAATGTTAGGCATGTGTTAGGTTCATTTTTGCCCACAACAGAAAGTCTTATCTCATAAAAATATCCCTGATTTAGAGCAGGCCTGAAGTCTGCAGTGGATAAATGAATTTTAACTGAAATGTGTATGAATGTACAGTTATATATTATTGTCAACATTGCATAGCTGTTGGTGCACAAACACATCCATGGCAAAACATGGAATTTTGTACTTTGATTATTGCAAAAGATATTTTTTTATATTTGCCTGCATGTGAAAAGTTGTAGACACAGTTATCTCACAATTCAGTATGATAGATGAAACAGGGCTCACAGTTCAGTACTCATCCCCCAACAGATTGATTATGCTCCACAGTTATTGTCACATTTTTGCATTCTGATATCACAATATCACATCCCAAGTTACACCTCTGGTTTAGTTTTACTGTTGAATATTCAGACAGGCCCTAAGTTAGTGGAAATTGTTTTATCCTTATTAGCTACGACAATACAGTCCAGTTTGGAAGTGCAGCATTTTAACCTGAAAACTCAGGCCAAACTATGACATAAATTCAATGTGGTCTTTAGCAAATTTTCTTTAAAGCTCGTCCAACCTCAGAGCAGTATTTGTGGGAAGAGCTTGGAAAGGTCAATTCCTCTTCCCCATATTATTTAGGCCTTGTTTAGTGTTCATAGGTCACATTTGACTGATAAAATTTGCTGTCTAGAATAACCCCAGAGATGTAAATGACAGGTCACACTACACATTTGGGCCGCAGAATGGAACACAAAGGGAAATTCTCCCCAGAGAGCTACTGGAGTCCCAGTTAATGCTCACCAGTCTGACTCTGTCTTATGAGGACATGAGCAAATGTTTCATCTTTAAGTGTTCAATTAGGAAAAATATAGGATAATTGCACACAAATGGAGGGCTAGCATGAGAGTTATGTTCCACTGCAGCTTCTTGGCAAAACTTCACTGGATCATACAACTCCCATGTTCCCCCAAAATGATTATGTGCGTTTATTTCAAAAATTACAGCACTTATGTTTTAAAGTATGATATGAACATGACATTCCTATTCCGAACATTTGGTTCCCATTTTTGGCTCTCACTTCCAATTTGAAGTTTTCTTTTATACTGGAAACTGAGGGCATATACACTGAAATGTACTGAAGTGCATGTATGGATGTTGCAAAGTGTTGTATTCTTCACTTGTGTGCTCAGCGTTTAAGCTGCATATCGCCTGTGCTTCTGAAATGCTTTGAATTAAAGCAGAATGATTTCTCCTGCAGAGATACCAGAATAGCATGTCTGGCTAAGCAAGCAAGCCAAGTGGAACACATGGATCCTGTGTGCTTGTGTGGGGGTGCCAGAGTGTTCTGTTTTCTAGTTTGCTTTTTGTCACAGAGGTGTTATTTTTCCTCTGAAAGTGTTAATTGACTGCCAGTTTTAAAGAGGAACGAAGCTGACATACACCACAGGCACTTAACTCCTAGGAACAACTGCCATTAGCTTGGACTGTCCACTGAAAACATGCGTTAATATGGTCTATAAGGAAAACCAGATGCTTTAAAGGATGTGCTATTTCAGAGGAATTGCATATATTTGTGTACAAAGTTATTTGACATAGTGGGCTGAAAAGAAGTGAATCATCCTATTTTTCCCCATAGTTTTGCACCTGGATTACATGCAGGTGTGTGTTTGTATACCCACACACATTTTCTTGATGTTAAAAAACAATCTACTTCCATTTGCTGAACCCAAATACGGTATTTGAAAAGGTACAAACAATGTGTTATGGACAGATACGGTATTCGGACAAATACTCAAGTTTCTTGATGCAGCTCTCCACACTAAAGTGGCACTTGGCATTCTTTCCTGCAGCTTCATGGGGAGCCTTGTGGAGCCTAAGTTGTTTATTATGTGACACATGTTATCGCTGTCTTGAAAAACAATGTATCTCTGTGTGTTTTTAGCATACCAGCTGTCCTTTACGTCGTGTGGCTATTTAATGATGAATGACCAGTAGAAACAATGTAGTATTATTACAATAAAACTTTTTAAGGTAATAATGTTTCTACATTTGTCTTTAAAGCTATGTTTTTAGAAAAACATGGTTTTACTACCATAGAAATATATTGAGCACTTGTTGCGTATAAAGCACCTGGTGGTGAAAAGTATAGTAATTTTTGTAATGGCTTAATAGTGTTTTGGAATTATATGACATACATTTCAATTTTAGTAACAAATTAAAAGCATGTAAGTGTAAGAGATGGGATAATATATATTTAAGATGATGAAAAATTCATTCCATCAAGCATGCCCAAATTTCTTCCTGGCAGCATTTGTGTTCAGTCAGAGAGTGTAATGTTTTCTGCTCTATTCTGAAACCCTGCCACAATCTTTTTGCTACCAGTACACTCTTAAAATAAAGATGATTTTAAATGGTTCCTGGCTTGAACATGGTTCTTGGAATCTTTTCTGGCATCTTGTACAGTAGTTTCAAATGTAGAATATAAAATATATTCCTATGTATCAGGATATTACTTTACTTATTATATATTACTTTATTAGAGTTGCGTTGCAACCTAATGTACAATTTAGCAATATTTTTGTGGACCCATTTGTGCAGATATTTTAGTAAATTCCAAGTACTACATCAAAATGAAGAACTCCTACTTTACTCAGTGGTGAATCTTATTACTTCGTTTTTAGTTAAATATTAATATACACTTTGTCTGACAGATGATAGGCTGTTAACTTTCTAAAGATTCAATAGCTGACAATTGTAAAAAATGTATGTACTGAGATCTACTGTTCTCATTCCCAGACTTGGTGACCACACATCATGCATGTTGTACCTTCCCTAATCTAGCACATTTGAATCAAATCCTTTAATGATTTACAACTTCCTCCTGTGCTGGGTCAGGTGTGTTTGAATAGGGAAAACACAAAAACGTGTAGACAATAGTGTGTCTGACTTTGAGAGCCCATGGATTTGCTAATGAGGATTTTTTATCCCTTTATAGATGAGTCTTCCCACTTTGACATACAGTGAGCCACATAGATCGCACCATGAATAAAAACAGTTTATTATGATCTGCATGCAGCATCAAAGTATTGCAAAATATTTTAAATCAATGTTTTAGGCCCTTGTTTGTTCTGTAGCGGAGCTTTTTCCATTCTTTGTGTGTGCCTGAGAGTGAAATGGCTTTTCTTGGTTCGTCTCTTACTTGTTCTTTCTCTCTCACGCACTGTCTGTCTCATTCCTTCTCTCCCGCTTTCTCTGGCTGGCTCTCGTGTATCGAGTTGCATGGAGGGCTAGTGTGTGATGGCTTCACTGGGCTTTCAGAAAGCTGGCAGCTCAGAGGGGACAGTGGGGATGAGCTTAGCACAACAGGCATATTGACTTTGATATCCTATCTGTTACCACCACTTCCCTTTTACATGGCTGCCAGCAGAGATGACATTAGAGCATTAGGGACAGCACTAGTGCAAGGCTCAGTCTGCCCAGCAGTGGGCGGAACATGTGTTCACGCGTGTTCTCTCTTGCTCAGCTCGAGGAGACACACGGCTCACACACTCCTCACAGTGTTGCTCCCTCGTTCAAGGAGTGCTGATGAAAGTCAGGTCAAGGTGAGTGTGGGGACGAACAAAGGTTCACCAAACAGATGTTCTTTGATGGTAATTGCGAGGCAGGGAGAGGAGAGGGCCAGCCCTGAGATGTAAAAGCATGCACTTGTTGTGCGTCTTGTCAGCGCTGAGGGCTGGGCAATGCTTGTTTTCTCCTGGCCCCCTCGAGCACTGCCATACCTGCTGTTGCTGTCAAGCCTCCTTGCCAATAGTGACATCTGTTCCTGCGCGCGCCTGCTGAATCTGAATGTCAATATCCCTCGCCTTCAACCGCAACAGAGAAGTATTTGTCACTCAGCGACAATCATCCCTCAAATGAAAGGTTAGCGAGACAACGCGAGCCTTTAATCAGGCGGCGGGAGAGCGTCTGTCAGCAGCGCCTTTTAAACATGCAGCAGCCTCCACCAGCCGCCAATGAGCCAAGTGATTGATCTGCACAAATCATTTTCTTTTTGCTACTGTCAGTGGAGAGCTGATGGCAAGGATGCCGTCATGAGGATTAAATATAACTGCTCTAGGCTCTCTGGCCCCCCTGATGAATCCTCTCCTCTTCACATTTGCCTGCCTGTCACAGGGTCCAGCCCAGTCTAGACTGAGGCCATAAAACATCTGTCTGTTCATCGCGTCATTAAAAGCTACTATAGTTATTATATTTAAGCATGACACCAGCTTTGCTGACCCAGCACAGAGGTAGAACAGCATTACCCAGGGGAGTGTGCAGTGTTTTTAAAAGTGCAATCTTGATGCAGTTTTGCATTATCTTTGAGTCTGCATTCATCATGTTTCTTGTGTCATGGGACAAGTCAGCGATTAAGTTTAACTTTAACTTGCTCAGACCATAAAGAGTAGATTACACTTAGAATGCTCTGAAAACATTTGCAAATGGAAAGGCAATTGCCCTGCAATGGGTTTGTAATTTTGTGGTATTAAATAGCCTGTCACGCCAAAATGAAGTAGTGCTTCTCCACTGCCAAAATCTATACACACCCCAAAAACCTATAAAATGCTCATACATAAATGACTATGGCTTTTAATGGGATAGGGCACTGTTTTTACCACCATTTTTTTAAATCATTCAACTGCATTATTATGTTATTTTAGCTGATTTGAACCTTATTACACCAAGCGCGGCCTGATTTATGTAGTTATTAGCAAGTCCAAACTCACAATAGAAATGAAACATTAATCAGAGTTTGACTGTAAGACAAATGTTTTTCCAATTGAAGAGAGCGCGGTTGCAGTTAAAGAGATCCTCATTAGGCCCTCGTTATTGGCTAAGTGCTTCTCATTTTCTTGCTGAAAGCTGGGCCTCACTGATCTTTATACCCCTCTGAAGATTACCTCCAACATCACCAACCGTTCATTTGCTCTTTCTGACGCAACGGTTACATTTATTTTTAATGTCTGGACCATGTCGTTGACCTTCAATTCCTGCTGAGTCTAGCACCTGCTGACCCTGCCCTTAAATCTGTCAGTGCAGAGATATATACGGGCCGGCCGCGTCTTAGGCCAGCCCAAGCCTGCCTGTCATGTCCCTCTGATGTTCTACATCTTGTTTGGGAGATATTTCGCCCGTAATGTTCTGTGACCTTTTCCATTGAGCATGGCGGTCGTCCAGCGACTTGGAGAGGGCGAAATTGAGCTGTTTCATTCCTCCCCAAGGAGTCTCACGTTTCCCTCTCCAGCCATTTATTTGATAGCTATCATTTTCTCGAATTCATAGACGAAAATTGGCATTGATTTGCAGGATGATGGATGCTGAGAGTCCCTCTATTGACACGACCATTGACAGTTTTCAGTAAATTCTGCATCTAATTATCACTCTTGGCTAAATGATACCCCTGACTGGCTGGGAGAGGTGGTCGATGGGTCTGGCTGCATTGTTCCTGAAGGCCTTATTGAGCAATGTGTCAGGCTTGTGTGATGTAGCTGAACTGAAAGCACATTTCTCTCAGTTGGCACCACCGCGTAATTAAACCTAATGCTGACTGACGTCAGAACCAGAAAAGATGCACATGGGAGATTGATGTGATTAATTGTTGCTCTCAAGTGCTTAAATGCTTTTATCAATATGCTTCTTTTATCTGGATTTTCACCCATAACAAGGAAAACCTTCATTTAAAATTCATTTGTACGCATTTTATGGATAAGATACATTTTGATTATATTTACTTCGGTTTTTCTGTCCGCAGTTGATTACAATACAATACCCATTACTGACACGTATCGATACCCGCTCACTCCGAGGTGAAGGGAGACGTGCTTTTAGATATTGCACTGCTGTAAGTCAGCGGCAGCGTGCTCCCTGACTGCCGTATGTCACTGCTTTCAGAGTTTTAGATGCCATCAGTGGGCACCTGCTGAAGGAAGTGTGACAGGCCAGGGTTAGCCAGGTGAGCTGAGTAATCTGAACCCAAAGCAGCCTTCTTTTTCCCACAGCAGCTATGAATCGACACTTCACCACAGCTAATGGCTCACTCCTGCTCGTTCACAGGCAGCCTATTGTGCTTTGGAACAAGTACTGAGGGAGGGGGGAATGGTGTAATCCTGAACGTGCCCTGGATCAGTCCGTTTGAATTTCACACCCACACTGATGAGCATGTCCGGCCACACTGAAGGTCCTCTATGTGCAGTGTTCCCAGACTCTTCACAGGATCATAGAACTACCATGGCCCCTACCCTGGTGATCCAACCCCAATTATCCCTGCCCCAGAACTAATGTAGATTACCTTACATTTGCAAAAATAAAAGTACCAAAAAGCCATGGTATTGCCGTTCTTCTACAATGACCATAAAAGTATGTCTAAAAAACTTAAAGTGGAAACCATTCTTTTTAAATAGACACATGAGAGCAAAGAAACAGTAAATTGTCCAATATTATTAGAAAGTGTGTAATATAACAGTTTTCTAGCAATTTAAGGATTTGTCCTAGAATCATACATCTAGGACAAGTGCCATTTTAAAGAGTATATTACAGATATCCTTAAGTTCTTAAAAACTCTGCTATTTATTCAATTAATCCTGCACCTTATTATAATGCTGTAACTATAGTGAATCGACATCTTAAAAATAAATATTCTTAAATAGTTGATGAATGATACTGGGGCATTTCCATTATGTGCCTCACAAAAAATGTAAAAAAGCATCTGAAGATCCATCTATTGAAAGGGAGCCACAGGTGGTTCTTCTGAGCCATCATTCTAATAAACCATTTTATTACCCATTATCAAATAACATGCATAAGTTAGAAAGTTATGAGATGGAAGGAATGTTCAGACCAACCAATGAGCCCTAAGAGTTAAAGGGGTTATTTGAATGTCTTTTTAGTTTCTCACTGCCAAAGTCTATCAAAAGTGTGTGCTATAAGATGTAAGCCTTTTTCTCCTGTCTTGTTTATGTGGGGTTTTATGTGCTCACGGCTGGGGAGTGGAGCAGCCAGCTGTTATGGTTAGTAGCCAGAGCAGGCTGGTGAGATGGCAGCAGCGTGGCACCAGGCGAGCAGAGAGCATATGGCCCGGATGGCGTGACTGAGCACACCGAACAGAATGCGATACTGCCGTCTTCCCTTGGGGACTGTCACCATGAGGAACAGCCCTCCAGACGCAAATACAAAAGTACAGCAGATCAAACTGTGTTTGCTTGCTCAGTGCCTAGGGGAGACTCGCCTTGTGAGGTGTAGCTTGGCAAGTCATCACGCGCAAGAAAGTAGCACTTTCATTTTCCCAATGCCTCCTCCAAGCGTTGTTCCATTTCATAAATGAGAATTCAGGAAGATTTCTGTTGTTTCAACCTCTCAGATTGTTTGTACCCACTGCCTACTCTGTGAAAAGAGTTATCACATTTTCTCCCTTTTGGTTAGGTGGGCTGGAAAACACAGTAAAATCACATCCAGTGACGGTCATGTTGCTGTTCGTTGAGTTAGACAAATTGGAGCCCACAAAATTGACATTGAAATAAATTGGTATAATGACACGAATGTGTGCCTTTACACAGGGTGAATTGAACATTTTAGCTCTGTGATTTTGAGTTTTGTATCTGCCATCGCATGTAACAGGATCTTTAGATGTGTTGAAGAAAAATAATCCACTTTCCCTCCCTTTTGGGCCATGTGTTGCTGTGAGTTATTTTAGGAGCTGGTGGGAGAGGGTTGCTGGGGTTGCAGCTTCACTCCACCTATGCTGTTCTGGAGAGATAATTGCTTGATGGCCAGAAGGCTTTGATTGGTTGTGTAGTCATGGTCTCGGTGGAGGCTGAGTTCTTGTGGTGCGAGGAGGGGTTGGTGGGCGGTTGGGTTCATATATTACTCTGATTTTTTTTTTCTCTGTCTCTCGACCTTTGGGAGGGTCATGGAGGCAAGCAGGGTCACTCAAAGTTCAGTGTGAAAAGGGTCATTGGTGAACACATAAACACAACAACCTTGCTGTTTACCACAAAACCAGCAGCACAAGTGGGACAAAGAAATTGCAGAAAAAAGAAAAAAAATATTTTTACTTGTTAAAAAGGTCCATCCATTCTTTTCTTGACTTTTGAATTTGTGGTAATGTTTAAAGGTTTATTGTGGCTAACAGGTGACCGTTCCCTGAACTTTTCACTGAGTAAGTCTTTAAGGAACCGTATTTATACATTGTATGTGCAAGTGTAGTGAATCCTTGTAAAGTTTACAGAATGTAAATGTTCTGTGCAGTTTAAAGATTAAATTAAAGACCCTTCAACTTACAAATGTTTGAACCTAGAATCTAAATATTTCCTTGAAACCTTCTTTCAAGTCAAGAATCATTTAGGAACCTTTATGTTTTGGAGTGGAAAAAAACTACATTGAGTGGAATATCCTTCATAACAAAAGTATTTATTCCATGGAATTACTCTTATTTTTATTTTTTTTAGAAGTAGTGCAGTCAATAATGCTAATGTTGCTAAAAAGAATGAAAGCTAATGCTCCCTGCTTAGTACTACTCAAATGATACATTTCACCAGGCTGGCTATGTGGTGTTTAGATGGCAAAAGAATCTGGATCTGTTTATGATTCACTATATAATCCAGTTGTTTTGTCATTGTGGCTACTCATTTTGCCTTAAAAGATATTTGATCCAGCTCAAACCACAATATACAATTACAGATGACATGGCAGGGACACTGTATTTTTCTTATCTTGCTTTGCCATTCTTAGCTAATCATGGAATTGTCCATAGACAAGGTCCAATTGGCACCGGAATTCACATTAATGACAGAGTCCATTCTGACATGTGGAAGAGCAGTGCTTATCAGACTAAAACTACAAAGGCCTGGTCAAGGCATCAAAATGTTCATTTAACCCAACACCGCTAGTGTTTGCGGAATAGCTGCAGGTTAATAGAATGGAGTTCACTTCTCCTCCTGTGTTAGAACACTGAGCAGTCTTCTGAGAGTGTGCATATTCTCTTTAACCCCCCGCAGAGCTCTCACAAGAAGCTGAAAGATTGGGGGCTCCACTAGTGCCTGGGATCCAGTAGAACTAAGACAGAAATGTGTTTTTTGTCTCAAGGTTAGGGCATCTAATCGAAATAGAATACAAGTGTTACAATACACATATTAAAGGGCCTATCAACTTTTTAAAAAATAAAAGAGCTTGATTTAGCATGTAAACTTTGGTAAAGTTTTAGACTATATTATTAATATCCTTGTCTATACTGTGTACATATGGAAAACTGCAAAAGTGCCTTGTTTTGAATTCATTGCCATTTTGTTTAACAAAACTAATACATGTACACATATCTGCCTTCCTGGCCTACAGCAATTTAGACCGCCCACTGACATCGAAGTGATAAGAAGCGTTTAATCTCAAACTGGATATGGCAGCCAATCAGAATGGGCCAGTCCTTTAGGTACAACTGCAAAATCAGCCAGTTATATTGCAAGGGTAATAAATAGAGACTGAAAAACTTATCTAACCTGACAATAAGAGAAATAACGTAATACAGAGCTTTTAAAATGCATTTAAAAATGTAATGTATTATGGTACAAAAATCACAATACTTTATTTTTTTTAATGTATATACTGTTCATCTCTAGAATAGAAGGTAAGTGGTGGATCCTGAAATATGGATATGATCTTACACTTGCTTGTGACAAAATGTGGCTCATGTGTGTGGCAGTGATCTTGTAAGTGCCATTACCACGCTACTGCCCTGCAAGCGAGGTGCTCCATGATGAAGCGCTGATTTGGCCCAGCTGAATAGACTGTCATGTTGTTAAAGGCCCATTTTCTCCCCCCTCTTCTTCTCTGCTCTGTCAGTAAAAGGAACAAGCCTTGAGAGGGGGTGGACGCAGAGGTGTTTGCCATGCCAGCCAGACTCTCTGAGCAAACAAGGCCCCGGGTTGAGGAGCTGATTATTGCGCCTTTTCTCTTCCAAGCCTTTGCCTTACCCGTGAGTTTACATGACCCTTCAACTCTGTTTCCACACAGGCTGAGAGCTTTGCTCACAGGCTTCTGTCTGCACTGTGAAAAAGGCAGCTTTTGTGGGCTCGCTCTGGTGGGATGTCGAGTTCAGCAGGGCCCAGAATAACAGCCTCCTCTTGGCTGGCCTGTACAGCGCTCACTACATCATGTGAAAATCATCAGTGCTCCAGCTTCATTAATCAACATGAGGATGAAGAAATGTGGTTTTGACTGGGTTAGTGCTGTCAGCAAGGCTAATGCCGAAGAGCCAATCCCTGTGGGGAGGAATTGCTTTACTCCAATTTTTAAATTATTCTCCTGTCAGAAACCAAAATTCTAGGAGTTTCCCTTTACTTTTTACTTTTTCATGTCTTCCTTTTCTAATTTTTGTTTTGGATCATACTTTGACCATATTTCATCTTGTGTTGTGTGACCTTTTAACTTCACTAATGATGGGGACAGGATTATTAAAAATGCCAAAGCATTAAAATACATTGGGTTATAACTTATTTCATATGTCACACCACATTTCAACACTGCAAATGCTTTGGAAAGGATTTATGCAGGGAAAAAGTGCTGTTTATAGACAGTGAGGCAGAGGCAAGTTACATGGCAGGACTGAATTTCACAATACAGTGTCTCATTTATAAATAGATCTCTGTTTAGGGCCCCATAATGCATGGCTTTCTGACAGGTTGTGATTTTGCCCAGAAACATATTTGTGGTCACACCCAGCTATGCAATGGCTTTCGATCAAAATAAACAAATCCCTAATGCCTTATCAATGTCCTTCCTGTTAAATGAAAAGAATCTCTTTGTCTTTTCCAAACAAAAAAAGAAAAAAATGTGCAATGACCAGCCATAACATTAAAACCACCGCCAAGTCCCACTGATTTTCACCTAAGCAGCTCAGACTCATAAAGGCCTGGTATCCATTAGACTTCTGAAGCTGTGTTGTGATATCTGGCACAAAGACTTTATCAGCAGATCTTTAAAGTCCTGTAATTTGCACATGCCATAGATGCTTGATGGGATAGATTACTGGGGAATTTGGAGGCAAAGACAAGGTTTCCAAGCATAGCATAGCCCAGAGCATCACGTTGACTTCACCAGCCTGCTTGCTTTCTTTAGCACATCCTGGTGCCACCTCTTCCACAGGTGGGTGACACACGTGCAGCTAAATTTCTACCTAATGTAAAAGTATTGTAAGATAGTAATGATAATGATTCTTCAAACAAGGCAGACCATGATCCTGTCACTGCATCATCACATATCCTTCATTGGAACACTTTTGGTAGGTAACCACATAACCGGGAATACCCAGGACCTGCCATTTTGGATGCTCTGACCATGTCTGGAAATCTGGTGCTTGCCAAAGTTGCTTAGATCTTTTAGTTGCTTATTTTTCGTGTTTGCATCCAATCAGCTTCTAGAACCGACTGTTCATTTGCCGTCTAATATATCTCACCCTATGTTCCACCACTTGACAAGTACCTCTGTAATTAGATAATCAATGTTATTCACTTCAGCTGTCCATGAGTTTAATGTTTTGGCTGATCAGTGTATTACCGGACAACCAGTTAGCAAAAATCCAATACTAAGGACAGACGAAACCACTTCTAAGCAGTCTTTCCCAATCCAGGGAGCTCCATGGTGAGCTGCAATGAATGGAAAGTGTATTGTGAAAAATGGGAGTACCATCAGGATGAAATATGCCTTTCATCCCACATGGCATAATCAGAGTCTGCAGTATTTCTGAGCTATGGTTCTAGTGTTCCTCTGGAGCCTGCACTTTATCGTGAGGAGAGCACAGGAGATAATATACAGGATAGTACAGAGCCATTGCCTTTGAGATGACTGTCAGAGTGCTGTTAGCCTGTCAGGCCCTCCCCTGAGGGGCAGGGTCAGCCTGTCCGTCAGAGCTGATTGACACCTGAGGGGTGTAAGCTATCAAAGCCCCTGTCAGTGAGACAGGGTAGAAAATAGGTGTGATCGGTGAAGAATTACTGATAGTTTAGGGAAAAAAGTGACAAATAAGAAATGGAAGATGTTAATGACAGAAAATGTGAAGTGAAGGTTAGGTTTTTGTTATTTTTGTTATTCCTTCACAGTGTTTAGGCTGTTTTAAGTTGCTCTATCATTGTGGGTTATTTATAGTGTATATGCATGGTATCCTTTAAAGTCTGACAATCACTGATATTGTCCATACCAGTGTTGTGCCAGTTCACACTGATAATGAACCAGTTTAAAATACAGTTAATTCAAAGTTCATATTCATAGTTTTTGGACCAAGTTCACAACTCAATAAATTAACCTACTTCATGTTTGTTTTTTTGTTTTTTACAATTTCAATATAGTGTCCTTGAGTGTTTTCCTTCTGTCATACAACTGAACAATCACAGATAGAAGTTACATTTAAAACCCGTTGTGAGGTTGAGAATAGATCTTACCACATAAGTAATGCATAATGTTATGGTGAAAGTGGAAAAAATGAGGTAAATGTATACTGTATATGGAATTTTTATTTCAGAAAACAAAAACATATATTTTAAAGTGCTCAGAAAAGACCATAGCTAAAAGTACATTAAAAGCCTTTGTCTTATTTTTAGCCATATCAAACTAGTGAAAATATATAGCTTTAAAACTCAAAAATCCAGTATTTAGCTGTACTAATCATAAATATCTTCCTTTTATAAGCTTATTACCCATGTTTATTTCTGCCGAGGTGTCCAGAACTGAAGCACCATCCATGTCCTTGTGATAGCCTGCTAGTGATAGGTAATGTGCAAAAGCATCGGCTCTCTTTGTAGTGAATCAGAGGAGCCAACTCCCATTGAGTGAGAGCCGCTCCCCACTTTTTTTTCTTGCATTGCTCAACACTTAGTCTCAGTGTCTCTGCCCTGTTCACAGCAGATTAATTTTTGGCAGCAATCACATGTGAGAATATAGGGTCATACCATTTTGTGAAAACAGAGAGAACGGCTGACGTAACAGCCAGGTGGAGCGTCTGTCTGTCCGTCAGCAGATACTAACTGAGGAGAAACTGCACCAGCCCATCCAAACTGAGGCATTTGATTTTCCTGAATGTCAGCCTTCACTGTGGACATACTCTTTGGTTACTAAATTTGGTTCCGTTTCTGTGGATTTTTTTGCAGTGTTAAAATTAAAAGTTTGATTAAAATATTTAAAAAAGTAGGAATACCTGCTTTTGTAACCAACCAAATACACAAAATTAGGCAGTTACAAGGCTGCTCATAGAAACACTAAATGCAAAAGGTTTTTATCAAAACACAAAGCATTCATATTTGCCAAGTTAGGCTAAAATATGAGGCTACAGGTGATAATTAAACTAAAGAGCTGTTTGGGAGCTGAAATAACTGCCTATTCTTTGGGAGCAATGCCAAAAGAACGGGCTCTCTAAAATGAGCCAAACTTTCCATCACTATAGCCTGCGGACATAAAAAATGAAGTAAACGTCCCTCACGGTTACATTCATAATTTGTAAGCTGACTCATTCAGTTCAGTGTTCACAAAAAATAGGAATGCGTTAAATTAACGCCATTCATCGAATGCTTTAATGCACAACACTGGTCCATTCTGTATATGTAAATGTGGGACACAATCTAATGCTTCTTGGAACTAGTCATTCAGTAAAATGTAGTTCCTGAAATAAACTTCTGACTTGTACTTCTGACCTGTATTTTTTAATAATGGGAAACAACTGTAAGTTGCATTGTTATCATTTCCCATTTAGTCCTTTTTAGCACTTTTTCCTTTTCTTAAACATTTCTGGAATTTTCATATGTAACATCAGTGATAACATCTCTACCACTTTTTGAAGTATAATAATTCTAATACATTTTACTGAGTCAAATGTAGTCAATATCTTTACGGAAATAGCAGGAAAGAGAGTTGAGTACTTTCTAATTAACAAGACCGATTAATCCTGCAACATTTAATTTTGTCTTTGTGTTTTATGTGTTTCTTAACACATTAAATTATATAGGCATCATTTTAAAGACTGCGATGTCCAAACAAACATTTATGAAGTTTAACTGAAAACTCAGAATGCAACTGACTTAGTTTCACTCTCTTAAACATTAATCAAATAACATAAACAAGAGACAACAGAATTGGGGCTTACCCCCCATTTGTGGGCGTAACCTTTCCACTTTTGTCAGATAATTGTTCACAAATTATGTGGGATAGAAACTAATGCATATTTTTATTTGAAGCAAAGATGTGTAGGTGAGCTTGTACATTAAATTTGAATCTTTGCTGAAATATTTAATAATTTATTTTGAAAATGTGAACAATGAGCAGTTCACTGAGGAATGTGGTTTTCGGGTTAAAGACACTGAAACAGGCCTGTTTTGATATAGTCCCATCTGCTGCAGGTTTATAGAGTGTGTTGTACTTCTTTAAAGGATCTAGACAGAGACAGAGTGAACGGACTTGTCTCCTTTCTTATCACATGTCCTCCTCCCTGCATCTTGGCCTCCGTCTGTCTGAGCTGCTTAGTCCATCTCCTTCTTTCCACTCTCTGATTAGACCTGACAGAGAGTTGATTCAAATAAGGCTGCAGTGTGGGCATTGCCAGCACACAGTGTACAATGAATGAAAAGGAGGTAGATTTCCTAATGGGGAGACAAATAAGCACCCAGACTCCAGTTTCTGCAATTATTTCTAGTCCTTGTACCCATAGTATTGACAGATGCTGAAAACAGACTGACCCCCATTGTGCTAAGTGTTTAGCATCCATTTATTTTCATTTCTTTCCTAAAGCAAAAACAATGATGGAAGGTTACTGCTTTCCAGTAACCCATGAAACCCCCATAAACACAATTCCCACTGTAAAGGATTTGTATATTTCCTGGAAACTGCATTTTATCTTCATATTATATATGGCTTAAAATGGCAAAGCATTTATCCAATGTAATATTAAATGTGTTATGGTGTTCTTATTCTCTAACAGTTTTTCATTAAGCTCTAATTGTTATTGGGATTTGTGGAAGTCTATTATCAATCTTTATCTATAAGCTTTGCACAGATGTTGATCAATGAAAATGCTTTCCCTTGTTGAATGTATTGGACATAACAGAGCAGCCACTAGCAGAGCTATGTAATAGCCCCTATAAGATCCCAGAACCAAGATCAATAAGGCATTGAAATAAAAAGATGAAATTACTTTACCCCCTTTTTTCCCTTGCTTTTTGCATTGCAGAACTGGAGGCTCCAAAAGTTTTTTCTTCAGTTTCCAAAATAATTCTGTGAAAAGGGAAAACAAGCATCTAAAAGTTTTTTTTTTATTGCTTCAGCCGCATTAAAATTCTTGTGAAGTTTATACATATCACTACATCAAATACACATGAATTATAAATGCCTCATATAACGGTCTTGCACTTGTAGCCCCTGGGTTGCCTTAAGTCTGATTTGGTGTGCATATGCATGTGAACTTTGTTGTTACACTGGCCAAGCAAAATTGGAGTAATGCGGTTCTCGACCTTTTATCGTTTGCATCACATTGTACCACATGCAAATTAATAAAGAACTCCACCCCCATGTTTCACTTTGAAACGACATTTGTTGCTACAGTCAATGGATTTGCTATAGCCCGTGATAGACTGTGTGCGCTGGAGATTTTGGTGCTACAGTATAGCTGAGAACTCTTAAAACAGCTTTACACCTAATAATTTGTCATAATGCATGTTTTTTAATAGGATGTGCAACAGTAGGACAGTATAAGCAAACAAAACCTATTAGAATGACAATAAAAAAGCTGGCATATGTACCATGGACAAGTTCACACAGAAAACACAGAATACGGCAAAGGGAGAGAATGGGCCACTGTTTCATATGTATATGGACTAAGAGTTGAAAGTGAGGAAAAATATAACATAATTACACTTTAAAGTATATCCATGTTTGGTGTTCTGAGGTTTACAGAGAAATAATAAAAGACTAAATGTATCAACAAAATGGCAGCACTTTATTTTACTCAATACCCAAAAACTAAACATAAAGATATTTGAAGGAAAGTCAGTAAAACCTCTGTGGATTTTCTTTGTTTTGTTAAAATCAGTGATCCCATGTGGAAAAATCTAACAAATGGTAAAAGATTTAATGAACAATATCATGATGGATGGACATTTACCTGTGACTTTGCAGTGCACAGTTTTGATTCAGTACAAATTTGTAAGGCTAACAGACTCTCGATAATAAATGTGTTGTTTTTATTATATAGTATTCAGCAATTTAGTTTCATATTCCAAAAAGTGCATTTTCACACTGACAATAAAATGTTTTTGACATATTGCCAAATCTGACCAAGGAAATAAATTTGGGGGGACAGCTGGCAGTATTGAGCTGCCTCTCGAGAGGACAGTATTTTCTGCACTGCTCTGAAAGGTTTGCTTGAAGTTGAGCTTGAGTCCCTGTGAATTTCCACTGAATTACCTCCTCCCTCATTACACACATAGAGACTAGACAAAGTCAAGGTGACCAGACAGGCTTCTGTTGCATTCAGTTGGACTTGACATACTCTACCTTCCTGTGACTTTGTACTTACATAGTTTTGGAGCACCTTGTCACCTTGTGTTTTGCTCTGTAGATCTAGCCGTTTGAATTCCCAGTGTCTGCGGTTGTATCACATTTTCCTCTGCTGTGTGATGGTGTCGTATCACGTGTGGGGTCCGGGGCCTCCCTTGTAGACACATGCCTACTGTAATACACTTCATAATATTTCATTGCTGTGTACACAGCACTGTGGCTGGAAGACAGATAGCTCTGATGACGTGTAGAACAAACCTGGAATGTTGATGATCAAACCGGATCACTTCACAATGTGAAGCGGGAATAATAAACACCTCTCTTTGTTGTCCTTTCCACCGTCCAGTCCCAGCAGGCTTTTGGAGTGAGTTGCATGAACTAATAAATTACTTCATGATGTAATTTGACCTGTTTCAAGTCTTCAGGGGTGGACAAGGGACCTGTGGGCCATTGAGGTGTGTGGGTGTGCGTGTGTGTGTATTGTGGGGTGGAGGTTAGACACATGGATAAATAGTTGCTCCTCATTTACGCTTGTAAAGAGTTTCAGCCGGGCTTCACACTGCTTCTGCTTTGCCTTCCAAGCGATGATTTATTCCTTGTGGCCCAGCTGAGGTGCCACAGCTGTTCGCTGGACGAATAGTTTTACAAAGACACATGTTAAATAAGCTCAGCTCACTGCCACGATCCCCACACTTTCCAAACAGCCGCAGTCATGAGTAACTTAGTGCGAACAAAGTGCTCTTCCTGTTAATTTTAGGAAAAGGGTCACCCATGTTGGAAGCAGGATTGCATGGTGGTTAACACAGAGACAGCAGTCTTGCATTGTATCTCTCAGAAGCAGGCATCTCAGTATTAAACCTATACAATTCATTTGACACACTGAAATGATTGGCTATTATGTATCAGAATAGATATTTTTAAGGAATGTTCACATTTCAGTACATTTCTCAACCTGTGTCGGCTCAGTCATATTTTATTGTACATAGTACTGAACTGGAAACCACTATTATATATTATTTATCTCCTAATTATAGTTAACTTGTGCATACATTTATCATAGGCCTTCATGTCTTCTTACCTCACAACCCAACAAACTGGACCTCTTTCCATATGACTATTGAAGCCAGAAGAACAAAGACAAAATCTTATGTATGGGACCACATTTTTTTTTCAGATAAGAAAACTGCTTAGTGTGCAATCCACACTTTCTCTTCTCTCCTTCTAATGAAACAGTGTAAAACAATTTAAAACAGTTTAAAACTTAGAATCAGTAGATCTTTTTAAAGCGGATTTAAAACTTGGAATCAATACATATTTTTAGCTTTTAAACCGTTTTTTCACTGCTGGTATTAGTTGAAATGTATATATTTGAAATATAGCTCTAAATGCTACATAAAGTAGTGGGAGTATGATTTGAGTGGATCCCTGTGGAACGTCACACATGCTAGTGACAAAAATTGATGTGAAGCGTAAACATGATAATTCATTAGGACTTTATTCAAACAGCCTTATATTATGCATCTATCACAGACAGTTTAGAGAGCAGCATTCATTAAAATGGAAGCACATCTGTTGTATGGGTGATGTATCTGTTGTAGTAGTAGAATTATGTAATTAATATAATGATGGAAGTGGAGGTATTCATTCCTATCTGACTCATTTACACCAGAAAGCAAAATTAGCTGGAATATTAGAACAGAATTATTAAATAATTATCTTATGAATTTCTCAACCTTAAACCTGTATTGTTATTGTCTGTAATTTCAGATGTACACCATATATTCTTCTGTTCAAAATGTATTCACAGAATTTAGCAACTTATCTCTGGATTTTATTAAGGAGTGAATTTTTCATTCCAACAATTTTCAGTTCTTATGTAAGTACCAACTTTATTGTTTGATGTAACAGAGAGTGCAAACACATGATGCAGATGCAGTTAAAAAAGCCTTGACCACTCCTTGACCAAACTTACACATTGTTTTAGCATGCTTTTAATTGATTATAGAAAGCACAACACAGCTTAACAAAGTTTCTAGATGAGACGGCATGTTCCAACATGACTGTGGTGTATGTTATTCACCCTGTCTATGTGCTGTCTTGTATCATACCCTGTAATTATGGTGTGGGAAGTAAGTATCCCCTCCGTTGTTCTCATCAGTGTTACCATCGCTCTCTCCCGCTCTCTTCATGGGCGTATGATACCCACAGCCTCTGATGCAGCCTTTTACTGTAATGACCCTATTTATGACTTATTTACTATTTTCAGATTTCCCTGGAGCTGAGCAGAAAGCTTTGATTCCCATGCTTGAGATAGCAGGCAGCATGTCCTGGTATTTTAACTCATGTCTGTTTGAGCTATTCACTCCCTGAATTCATAACCAGCTGGAGATCAAACACTGGCTCGATTTATTAGGCTCAATGGTAGGGATGATGTGTATGACTAATGCATTGTTTGTTCAAGTCAACATATCCTTGGTCCATATACACTTACACAGCCCTTTCATGTTCGTCCTCGGGGATGTGCTGTTCTGTGCGAGTGGCAAGGCTAAACTCGATGGAAAAGGCAGTTCGCAGATAATGCCTGTCATCAGGGCCCTGGACATCTGCCACGAAAGTGACATGATTCTGGATGGCTTTCCTAAAGGCATTACATAACTGATGTTTTAGTGGTGTTGTGGTACTTTGGCCACTTTTGATGAGGATTTTTGGGTATGCGTCACTTATGATTTCCCATGAAGCTGTCCGTCTTTCACACACCCACAGCCATACCCCCATTATATGTATGTGATTTTATATATTGTGTGTGTGTGTGTGTGTGTGTGTGTGTGT
>JBBMFX010000141.1:11332279-11345590 GCA_037832545.1 Rhabdalestes septentrionalis
GTGTGTGTAATATATATATAGGCAATCAGAGGCAGAGACTGCAATACTCCAAAGCGAGGGCAGAGAGAGAGAAAAAAACATGACTAGTCGATTAGAGGCCGTCGACTTATGCCTTTATAGTCGACTAAACAACTAGTCGACTTTTTTATATAAATTAAAATGAATGTTCTATTTAAAATATTCTGTTTTATTAGGTGAAAATATATGAAAGCACCAAAAGCTTGAAACAAAATTCCCAAAACAATTTATATTGTCCCCAAAACTATTTAAAGCCTTAAACATTGTTTCTGCCACTTATACTAAACTTTGTAGCTGCAGTTGAACTTTGATTGGAAAATAAAATAAAAAAAAATGTTGGTGTTTGAAAGTGGGTTGTTTTTGTATCATATCATACATTGCAAAAACCCCAGTACACAAAGTATCATGAGTATGTGCGTAGTTATACCCCAAACACAATAACTATTATTCATGGCATGCCTTGGCAAACAGCTGCACTGTTCATCTCTGGCTTCATTCATGATGGCCTCCAGTAGGCTTACTCTTTCATTTTACATCAAAGGTGAATTAGTCCAATACGGGGTAGCTCTGTTTCCTCATCATCTTCCTCCAGAGCCCTACAGAAACCATTTAGGGGGGAAATGGAGGCAGGCCGGGCCTCAGGTGTCAGTGCCACGGTGATGAATCACAGGAAAAACATATTAAAGCCGCCATGTGTACAACCTGTGTTTGGTAGCTGGATCTCTGTCCATACCCTCACACTCCAAACAAAATGAGATCCTCCAGTAAAACATGCAGAAATATGGCTGTGTGCAGTGAACATAAAGGCAGCCCTGTCTCACCAAAATTGATTTATTTGATTCTGTGACATTTTAGTTGTGGTCGTTATGTTATATTTATGGGGGAATTGCTGGAGTCTCTCATTATGCTCTCCTAATTTATTTTACATACTTTTATGGCCGCTTGCACCCGCTGAGATTTTATTGCAGCTGTTATTGAAAAGAGGAGGAAAAAAAGCCAGCACATATCGATTGATATTTATGCGTTTATTGCTGAGATTGTGATTTATTTGGACTTGCTCTAGGAGTAGAGTGTGGTCAGGTAAAAAAATGCTGCAGATCTGTGCATAGTTTGCGGTGTATCCGCGATGCCTTGCAATTATTTTAATTAATAATTGCTGAAGCCTAGGATTTTCATCTGCACCATTTCATTTGTGAAAGGCAGGTTTTCTCCATGACAGCTTTGGTAAAGCTATTGTAATTTCGTAGTAATACCAGGATACGCTTCCTCTGTGTAGTACATGTCGTATAATGGTATAGCCAATTCAGCCAATAGCCTCCTATATATGCTACAGCCAGTGTCTTATACTCTGTTGTCAGTTCTCAGCTCTAGATGATTCAGTTGTTAAAGGTACATATGGAGACATGCCAGCCTGAGATCCGTTGAAAATTCATTTCTTCACAGTAATTAAGTAATAAAAACAATCAAATTAAATTACTTAAACTTTTGATGCATTACATAATGACTAGAGATCATTCCTCTGCATAAAGTATAAGTAATTAATGGGTGAGATGAAATCGTTATGAGCTGCCGGTTATTAAATTGTAACCTCTCGCCATAAAAGAACTCGATTTTTTTTCCCTCTCTCTCCTGTGAACTTGATATACGCATGTGTTCTTCTGAGCATCGTCTAGCATGTAATGTAGTTTTTCCAGGATATTTAACATTAAGACACAGTTAAAATTAATTCTACATTCGCTTTTCTTAAAAAAGGAGCTGACAACTAATGTCATAAATCGTATAGCAGTGGCAAGTGGTGACTGTAAATCTGGTGTTGGGTGTTTTAGGTGGTTGGAGTGGGGTGGGGGTGTGAGCTGTGATGCTATTGTCAGAAGGGGCGGATGGGTGAAGATGGATTTGGAGGGGAGGGTAGGCGAGGGGACAATTTTAAACCCCAACACTGATTAGTTGAGATGAGAGCCAGCCTGCATGTCCTTGCGGTGACATTCAGGAGCTGATATTTGTTTGGCTTTAAATAATGCTCTGGACAGTGGCGGAGAGAGTGATGGCCAGAGCAGGCTGACATTGCGCCTGGGCCAAGGTGACTGACTCCAGTCCCCCTCTCTCTGTCTCTCTCTCTCTCTATCTCGCTCTCTCTCTCTCTCTCTGTCTCTCTCTGTCTCTCTCTCACACTCTCTCTCTCTCCTGTCAATACACATCCAACAGCCTGACGGGCCTTCCTCTGGATCATTGTGCTGACACTGCCGTGTCTTCATCACCACCTGCCATTTCACTTTAAGATCTACTCTGAGCACAGGCTTCACTCAAACCATGGTCATACGATAGAGAGAAACAAATCACGTAGAAACTCTGTTCCTATATATCCTGAAATGCCATGCGTGATGGGGTAAACAAGGCAGGCAAGATAATTTACATATGCAGTATCGTGAGTTTCGATTCTTCAGCATATCCACAGAACTTCACTGAGAATCTGATTGGTCAGGATGCTCACAGCTCACCGAACACTGATGACCTCATTTTGTCTGCTGTTATTGGGCATGTTTTACACAATGCTGTCAAAAGTCTGTTTAATAAAATGTATTTTAAATGAAGTTTAGGCTTGACATATAATTCAGTTTACAATCTTATGCAGCTGTGCTAGTCTATTTTGAACTTGTACAATGTTGGAAACAACATGTTTGCCACTATGTTAATATTATTATGTTAATATTAAGACACCCGATACCAAAGAATTAATATAATTTGAAATATTACAGTATTTTGAATAATGTATTTAGATTTGTTATTTTGGTAAGATAGTGTGAGATATCAGTACTACAGTAGCGGATTTTAAAGTGACAAATGACAAGAGTTATACGTTCAATCATTTAAGTAATTTTAGATAAGAAAGATGAACAAAGCTTCAGAAAACATAAATAATGGAAAGTATCAGAAATAACATCAGAAAATAATTTAAAATGCAGATTTCATGTTTATGAAATATGATTATCAACTCTCAATTTGATATGAATTCACGTTTTTAGATTATTGTAATGTTATTTTGGGTAGCTTCTTTTTGATAAAATTATTGAAACACTGAATAAAACATGTACATTAATGTTGGTGAATAGTTTACAACATAAAAATAAAATGTATTATTAAAGTTTTTACTGAATAGAATGTAAACATGGCCAATGTTCTACACTTTTAAAAGGTTTTTGAATGACACAAACACACAAAAGCAGTACAAGGGCAGTGGATTTGTACAGCTTTTGCCATTTCATCCAGTGAACTGTGTCCCACATTGCACTTTACGTTGTCTTAGAAGGACCTTGTTTAGAGCTCTCAGAGGAAGTTCATCGCTCATATTTCTGGCAAACTGTGCTTTTGTTGGAAAGGCTGAATGACTAGAATTTCCCAGCCTGAAGCTGATGATATGGTGTTGATTAAACCAGGGCTAGTCTAACCCCACTGAGGTCTGCCAGTGGAGTATGATCCCTGTAATTATCGCCTCTCATGGAGTGATTTACTCTTATGGGAGCTTGATGCATCTTCCCAGAGAAATTACTGACTGTACATGAAGTACCCAATTTTCCACACTGACCCCTTTTAATTGGGCCCATTTTGGTGACACTGTGATTTACAGTGGGAGTCACAGCCGATGACACATGCCGCACTACTCAGACAGCACTCCTCCTCTGCCGAATAAGGCCATGAACCATGGCCCCACTACTCAGAGTGCCATTCATTTACATTTACTCACTCCGTCAGCACGCACCCTCATGCAGAGTGACGTGGCCAGTCAGAGTGCATTTAGCCTTCTCTCTCTCTGGCTGCCATGAAGGGCAGAAGAAGAGAATGGTCACTCATGCATCTGAGCGCAAAATGTCACTGTCACCAAATGTCACAATGGATGGTATGGCCAGGCAGGATGGGCTGGAAGTTTCACATTTAGGGTGTCAAAGTGTCAATAGAGGGTGTGAAGTAAACAATACACCCTATCTGAAGCGCTAATGCTGAGAAAACAAGGAAAGACCCCTGAGAGGAGGCGCTTTGATGGATATGAATGTTGTTAACGACAAGGCGGCCTCAGTTCGGGTACAAAAATATGTCTGTTTTCACACTTATTAACAAAACACACACATGCAGCCAACTATTCTCATTGTTCCATTTGTTTCCTAATAAACTGCTGTTGGCAGTAGCACCCTGTCACTGTGAAGAAAACGTGCGTGAGTGAAGAGAAAAGTACACTCTACAGTATCTCTGTGTTTGTCAAATATGAGTTGAAGCATTGATTTTTCTAATTCATCTTGTTTCTGTTTGAGATTCCCTGTCCCTCTCTTTTTCTCTCTGTCTTTCTCTCGCTCTCTTTTCTCTTCCTAACACTGGATTGACTCAGAAGCTGACACACTGTGAGAGACTACAGATCCCTCTTACCCTAGCCTCAGGGGAAATGCAATTATTTTACTGTTTGATGAGGAGGAAAAAAAACAGCCATGTTCCTTTATCAGGCAAATAATAACAGAAGTGTCATATCCTGTCTGAACAGACGTGGGTTTTTATCTGATATTGAATTATAAAGCATTGTCCCATAGTAGCACAGCCTGACTTCCCTTTGAGTGTTTCACTTTGTAGTTAAAATGCAATCCGTATTGACATCTCCCTTGCACCCTCTCTAATGAAGCTGCCAATCTTGTCCCAGACCCTTCTTCTAAAACACTGCAAATATCCCTACAGAGTGTACCATTATATTAACATGCCATGTGCCGCCTCTTCGGCGCCCACCAAAAAACATCACAAGAACTGAAGAAGCATTTAATAACAGTGGCAGATATGATTGTGTAGAAAGCTTTAGAGTTCACTCATCAGTGATCACTTCATATACGCATCAATTATCACAGTTTAGCTATGTTCACTTAATGCTTTGAAGTGTGTGTCACCGAGTGCGTGATTACAGTCCCTTCCAGCGTTATCCTATTGTCAAGCTATGTGTTACATATCCTTTATTTAAAGCAATGTATGACAGGTGGGCAGACACGTTAATGACTGCAGAGCAGTGTGTTCTAAATGATCTTCACACATGATTGACATTCCACTCCCCCCTCACCCTCCCTTGTTTATGTTCGCTGCTGCTTCTGTTGATGAATCTCCATAAATAGGTAAGTGCTGCAAGTTATGTTATGAGCTGATGGAAACGTGTAATCACATTAATTTACGTGAATGACAACATAATTATTTATTTCCTGTCTGTCATATTGCATATCGTCGCATAAGTCTTCATCTCCTCTGAAAAGTATTTTTTGGGTAGCAGCTGTATTAAAAACTCCCTTCAAACCTACGAAACTTACTCAAATCATGTTTATTCCCTCTCTATGTAATTAGGTGATGTCTGTGCACTTTTAGAAATCACTTTCTGACCCATAGCCCCCAAAACATGAAAGAAGACATTTACTGTGTGTTAAAAATGGTGCTGAGCTGCAGTGGCCCAGGTCCTTCATGCCTATAATAGTGCATATAATATATGCACATGAAGTTAGTAAATTTATGGCTTTAATTTCCCCTGAAACATGCCTGGCCTGCAGGTGCTGCAGTGGCGTGGCTGTAGGCAGGGGTCACTCTGATTAATGGCCGTCCTTTCACGGGGAATGACAAACCCCCTGAAATGTTGTCATCAGGAGTCCAGCGCCTCTTTGTTCCTCCCCAGCAGCTGTGACAGCCTGGCAAATCAGGACTTTTCCAGGCTTAAATCTGCCAAACTCACAGACAAAACACAGCTATCATCAGCTGAACAAATACTGCAGCCCTGCTCCCCTGGCCTTGCACAGCGCCGAGACTACTCACCGTCTTCAGTGCTTATAATTATCCAAAAGTGGCAAATAGTAGGCACAGGCCGTGCAGAAATTGTTTCATTATGCTTAATTAACACCTACTTGATTGTGGCTAATTACTATTGTTTGATGATATAGGAGCAAAGTTGTCAGTCTCCAGACAAGGAGAAGCCATCTGGATCACTGATAACCATATGCTGATGGTTTGCTGCTGCTTGAGCTGTCAGAGGCCCACAGACAGGCAGGTGTCTCCACGGCATGATCCTAGCCATCAGCAATCAGTAAACATTCACACACAGACACATATAGTGTGTGTGCAGGAATGTGTACTGCATCTGTTTGTGAGGATTTTCTCAGACTTATAATACATGTATATGTGTGTGCAAAAAATGTTTTATTAAATTCATACATTAACATATCAGGATAAGAATTAAAGTAACTATTTAGGACAAACGAAGTGAATATAATTGGGACAATATGAATGTGATACAGCATCCAACTCATCAAGCACAACGTAGAAAACACTGACAGTAATTTTGATTATCTATTATGATGATGATATTATTATTATTATTTTATTTTATTGTATTTTTTATTGTTATTATTATCATGTGATCAGGTGGGTGTGCATGTGTGACTTAACTGGGGAAAAGGGGGCACCAGAATGCACTATGGGGGTGGAGGTTATCCAGTAGAGGCAGTGTGATGCTCTGGGCAATGCTTTGCTGGGAAACCTTGGGTGCTGGCATTTATATAGATGCTACTTTGACACATACCACTTACTTAACCATTGTTGCTGACCTAGTACACCCCTTCATGGCAGCAGTAGTCCTTAATGGCCTCTTTCAGCATGATAATGTGCTCTGCCACACTGCAAAACTAGTCTGAAGAACATAAGAAATGGACTTGGTCTGCAAATTTCCAGGATGTCAAACCAGTCAAGCTGTGCGGATGTGCTGAATAAACTAATCTGGTTTTACAGGACTAAAAGAACTGATGCTTTGCTGATGTTATGGTGTCAGATACCACAGCACACCTTCAGAGGTCTGGTAGAGTCCATTCCTCAATGGGTCAGAGGCATGTGGCAGACTAGGCAGATGGTTTTAATGTAACGGCTGGTTGTTCTATACTCCCATACATGACAGATGGTTCTAAAATGTGAAGAATGCATTTATTAAATGTCTTAGACCTTTGCAATTATTGAGTACATTAAAGCTGCTAAAGCTCAGCAGAGCCAATTGTTCTCAGAGTCACATCTATTAAGCTAGCCGTAGCTGAAGGAATCATACAAGGTTTATACGAGGGCTTGTAGTTGTCGAACTGAAACTTTGTTTTTGCTTAAAAGGCAAAGCAAGAGTTGTTAGGACACAGCCCGCATGCCACAGAGCCTAAGAAATCATTTAAAACTGCAGGCACCCTGCCGTAAACAAAAGAAATGATCCCCTGCCTGTAATGCCTGTCTGTCCTTGTTAATTAGCTGTACACACTATGTGAAATTAGCTATGAAGGCACAACACCAAGATAAATAGTTCCTTATTTGAATGAATAAAGTAAAGATTCAGTGTGTGTATAGCATTTGTCATGTTTAATTGCTAGATCAATTAAAGTTGTGGGTAATGGTGATTTATAAAGCTTTCTGTGTAATTTGATATTCATTAACTCAGCCAGACTCATGGTATCAGCTTGTTAATTGTGTTTCCTTTTTCTTGAAGGGAGGCTTGAAAATGCAGTTGGCACAAAGTTGACTAATTTTGCTAATACTGATATATAGCATTGCAGAAAAGCTGGCCAATACCCACCTCACTTCTCTGTCTTCACAAAACTTTCTAGTAACTTTCTTAAACTCCAAGTGTAAATGTCCACAGGCACAAAAGCCACCTTGCTTACAGCTAAAATTGTGGTCAATAATATTTTTTGAAAGCAAACAAAGTGGCCCATGATTGTTTTTTGGTTAAGATTTCAGATTTATCATTACTGTATAGGGTGTTGATATAGGGTTTTGTCTGAACAATCTCAACTGTCTTTGTCTAGTCAGTTAAGGCAGGAGGGCATATTAAGCACTGTTTGTCAAATCATGTCATTTAAAAGATACAATATTATATTACTGTCAATAATCTATTCACAGCTTTTGTGACCTCTAAAACATTGAGTTTTAAATGTTCAGTTAGCTCAGAAAGCCTCTCTAATACTCACTTTCACTTTAGTGATTAGACAGCAAACTAATATTCCACAAAAAATTGTAATAAATAGTAGGAAGAGGAGAAGGAAGAAGAATAGCTGAACATTTTTGCATGTTTTTTTTTTAGAATACACGCTAATGTGTAAGTAGTAGTAACATCTGCCACAAAGAACACAAATAATGCTGTCAAAAATTGTGAATAAAAACCACACCAAATTAATTTAACAAGACTAATTATGGTCTTGATTTAAATTAAAATAGGAACAACTCATACTGGCGGAGGCATTTGGAAATGCCTTGACAAAACTATTGACACACATTAATGTAATAGAACAGTTTTAAGTTTTGATTTAGTGTTTTTTTTCTTAACAAATAAATCATTTATACATTTGTGTTCATGATTTGCCAAGTCTTACAGTGCAGTACCTCATGTTGTAGTTTTCATTTATTTTTTCAACAGAAATGTGGGGAGATATGGCCATGTAGATTACATTCATGGCTTTCGTGTTTGTGCCTTGTGTAAGATGGTGCCCTCCCAATAGAAACAAAAATCGGCTGCATCATTACAATCACCCAGTGCCCAAATTCGGAACATTGCAAGTGGCTGGAATAAATGAGAGCACATATATTGTGTGCATTAACTGCAAGAGCATGCAAAGCGAATGAACAATGACAGCTCCTAAGAGCATGGCTGCATATTGCTCAGAGAGACTCTGTGGTCAAATGAGAGGCTGTGTGATTTGGGTGGCATAATGTAAACACTTCATTATGCACATGCAAGTCACACAGACTGAGCACACCAGACAGGAATGATTGGAGGACGCTGCTGTGACATGGCCTGCTTTCCCTCCACAGGACAAAGATTTAGGCCATGTGGAAGTGCACTAAATGACTCAATAGCACAGCAGAATTTCCTCTCAAACAGGAAAGTTCCTTATTCATTTCCTTAGATTATCATCACATTTGTGTCACCAGTCGAAGAGCTTTATTGACTTACGGAGATGTGGTGCCTTCGCTGCGGTTTGTCGTTATTTGGTGTGCTGACATATTCATGTGTGTCTCCACTAATGCTTCCAAATTACTCCGTCCGTGGACGTCACAATCGAACAGATAATTTTAATAAGATTCGGCTTGACTTTTCATTCGGCACTCCTCTCCCACTTTATGGAATACAAATTGTAACCTGTTTTTAAAGCCATGCGAGGCGCTGAACTTTAATGGGATTTGACAACATCATATTAGGCACAACAACTACGCATAATGTACCGAAAAATTGGACGTGAAATTGGAAACATAGCGGAGAACAAAGTGAATTTACATGGTTTGGTAGGTTGGATGTCTGATATCATATTCTCTCATGCAGGCACTCTGGGGGGAGCAGAAAAAAGGCTAGGGGCTTTAACAATGGATATCAGCAGAAAGTGCTTTTAAAGTTAAGGCTGATGGATGGCTTGTCAAAAAAAATAATTGCACTGGTTGGAAAGTGGGGCTGCGTGCTGAGGAGGGGGGAGTGCGGGATATACAGAGAGGATGATGGGAAGTGACAGTGGTCTGTCAAGAAGCAGTGGCTGCCCAGAGAAGTGTGAAGCCCAAGCTATAAGGTGGCAGAATAGAACAGGCTGTCAGGGCGGGAAAGTGGCTTTAATACGGCGAAAAGCAAAGGAATCCGCCTGTCAGCGCTGCTCAGCCAAGCCGAAACACGGAGAAGAAAAACGGCGGGAAAAGGTAGAGATGGAAAAAAAAAACAGGAAACACCACAGCATGGAGTGTGTACCTGTGTCAGTGAACGAAATAGTAGGGTGTTTGAGTGAGTATGTCAAGAATAAAAGCAAGTGTGTAGGACACAGTGGGGTCCACTGCCTTCCGTCCAGTCTTTCTCTTGCCATGGTGATCAGAGTCATCAAACTGGTCGTTCTCAGTGTGGTTTTCGGTGAACGATGAAGACTCGTTGATGCAATGGACAGTTTTTCTTCATCCGCGTCCTCCTCCTCCTTTTTCTCCTCCTACTCTGAGTCCATGTGCAGTAATGAAAGCAGAATATATGAGGACACATATGAGTGTCGTTTTGTATTTTCTGATCTCTCTTGAAGGCTCATTACAAAGATGGGACAGGTTTACAATTATACAGGCCAGGTTCCAGAGGCATTTACATGAATTGTTGGAATAAATTCAATAATGCTTGTCTGCATAGCCTTGACCTTGGGTGAAAGGCACTCTAGTTTAATTCATCAATGTGCTGCTGCTGAAGGGCTGATGTGCTAGTTGTACCTGAATAGAACATGTTTTTTGGTCCAGCAGACTTTAGCTTTACTCTTTTGAACTCTCTTTTTACTCTCTATTATGAACTGAACATTTTGCAGATCCAAAGCAGTCATTCTAAAACTGATCCATATGAGATCTTTTGGCAGCTCACATCCCTGTATCCCTTTGAGTTTAGACTTAAAGACAGGTTTAAGAATCTACAATTCATCACATGCTAGAAGTGAATGGCTATCAGATTTTAGTATGTGGCTACTTACAGTCTGTTATTAAACCAATAAGACTGTGGGTTATTACTGTAAGTTTGCTAATCAATTATAGAATTAATGATCTAGTTATCTATTCAGTTACATTTTACATTGTATATTGACATATTGGTATTTTACAGTTTTATCTTTGTTTGGCTGTCAATTAAACAAAACACATTTTCTATTGTCTTACATTCCCATGTCATTTTTATTTCAACAACCTGAAAATCTAATTAAACTTTTAGTTTACATTTATTTGATAAGGAAATTCATTGATACTTTGACTTCCGTAAATATCCATTTTAATAAAGCAGTGGTTTGAATATGCAAGTTCAGCATGGTATTGAAGGTTCGCTGGGAATGCTATATGTTTATGTGAAATGTTATGGCCGTAGCCTAAAAAGCCCATTAGAGGAGGATCATTGTTCATTGGAATCAGTCAGTAAAATGCCACATGCTACAGGGTTTATACAGTATAGCAGTGGCTGTAAACTCTTGGTATGTATCTCAACTCATAAAATGATGGTGTCATGCTCAGTCATTTTACCTCATTGCACAAATCAATATTGAGGAAGAAAATACAAGCCTACCTAAAGCAGACAACTGCGTCGTTTTGTCTTATATGTGAAAAAGCTGAGAATGGAATGCGAAAGTATTCGAGAGTATTTCCCCCTTTCTGAACATCAATGAAAACAGATCTTCTCATTTCCCCGGCCCGCCTTATGTGTGATAGATCAAAATCCATGATCTGTGTCCTCACATTCATAAGCAATTAGGCCTGCCATAATTTATTCTCCATTAAAAAGATAATTAAAGTCCTCTGTAGTTTCTTTGAAAGTTAAATTATAGTCTAATTTTCCACAAATATAAACCGCAAGATTTAAAGGGCCACTAAGCACTCACATCATGAAATTAGTTATTCAGAGAACTTATCATTACGGATGATAATATAATGATATGTACAGTCATGAACTTTTTACTGTGTCATTGCCACTAGAGCATACTTAAAGAGCAATGGGTATGGAAGCTAAAATTGTGATCCTAATGAGAGTATTACGAGGCCGTCTTAAAGCTGTCATGTTCATGCCTTAGCTATAGAGTTTTCAAGTGCGCCGACAAGGTGATATCTGTGTGTAAGGGGAGAGTGATTCTAATCACGGGCAATAACTGATCACCACACTGGCATGCAGATGTACAAATACCGAGCCAACACTTGTCAGCATCTCTGTACTAAGCAATAATAACACGATTGTAATGAGAAAGTATGCGTAGACCAAGGTTTCTCATCACATTTTATGAAATAATAATTGAATAGCGTGCTCTCTGACATGCAGAGAGTGCTGGCAGGGAAAGTGAGTCCACTTCTGATTGGTGCTGCGATGTATGGACGGCCCTAACAAAGGAAGGATTGCATGCAGGAGCCAGGCAGCTCTAAGGGTGTGAGAGAGAGAGAGAGAGAGGGAGCGAGAGAGAGAAGTGAGAGAGAAGGTGGGAAGGGGAGAAAGAGATAGATAGAGCAGGCCTCATTTAGAAGAGGAAGGATGTTTGCCCTGCCAATATGACACAGGGGGAGTGGACAGTCATTGATCTACAGCCACAAATGACAGCTGAGAATTCAGCAATAATCATGACAAACGAGTGGAAGGGCCACAGGATGGAGGGAGAAAATGTCAATACTTCCAGCCCAAAAAAGGAAGCCCAAGGTCATAGGGATAGGGTGCTTCATGCCCCTCTCTCCTCAAGACTTTGGAGAGAGAGAGAGAGTGAAAAATCCAACGATTGGTCTCAAGTAGTTCTAGTCTGTTTATTGTTATATCTAGAATATATGTGCTCCGTGTTTGGGATGTGTTTATATCTAGAACTGCAAGGACCAAATGTGCATTGGAATCTCTATGGATGGGTATACATCTCTGGCATCTTTCAGTCACTCACAAATGTGTAGAATGTTTTTATTTTGTTTCTTGTTTTCAGTTGTTAATTTTCATTTAGCTTGTAATTGTACATGGATATATTACATTTTTTTAGTTTCACCATCAAGATAGTTCCAGTATGAAGACATTTGGATGTTTTCATAAAAGCACTGTCTGGAACATTTTAATAACACACACGAACCATAATATAGACATAATATAAACATAAGATAAAAAAACAAATTCTAACCATTGTGCAGCTGCAGATTTAAGGTTAAACATATTCTTGCAGCTCAGTGTTTACATGGCAGATTGTATTTTAGACCAGTCATGGTAGAAATTACTGAGACAATCTAGAATGGCTTATTTCTGTTTGAACGCTTGTGCTAGATTGGTGTGAATAGTCCTGTCAGAATCACCTGCTTCTGCCCAATAACTATTGAGTATAATTTTTTAAATTTATTTTGTATGCCAGACAGATTTTGGGTAGGCCTAGCAGTCAGACTGGGTAGGCATGATCTCCTCAAGCCCATCCATAGAGACAGGCCTGTGTTCATCTTTGCTGTTGTGAGAAAATTCTAGCCTAAATCTCTTGTTACATATCATAAAGTATATATTATGCACTTAAATTTACATTAAGCAACAAGATTGTATTCCAAGTCATTTTGGAATGTGTCTGACTTACAGTCTATTAAATAATGCTAAAGAAATGTTAAACCATGCTATTTTGCTTTGAATGGCAATAGTTTAGATCATTTGGTGCATTTCTCTACCCCTCTGTAGCTGATATCCATCTAACATAAAATATACACACAGAAATACACACAGACACACACACACACACACACACACACACACACACACACCCACACACACACACATATATATAT
>JBBMFX010000141.1:11357793-11371669 GCA_037832545.1 Rhabdalestes septentrionalis
GTCCTGACATGTTAACACAATATTTGGTAAAATGATATTGATTTTCATTATAGCTTTGGGTCAGGATTTGGACAAGAAGCCATGAGGGTGGGAAGGAATTAGTCCTGGATTGAGGTTAGGGTTAGTTTTAGAATTAGTTAAGAATGGTGTTTATAGATATTTAATACCAACAATTACATTTGCAATATTAAGTGATTTATAAGAGTTCATGTTCATAAGTTCGTCGTCTGCAAAGCGTCAAAATGCAAAATATAACACTAAAATATTAAGCTCAAAAAGTAACTTTGCAAGAAATAGAATAAAATGTCTTACATTTTTGAATAAGTTAAGGTGTCCCCTTATTTTCTAGACCATTTATTTTGTTATTCATCTTGCAATTTAGTGATCATTATGAACTAATCAATAACTGCTATGAAACTAATCTGTAAGTTATGCAGGCAAGCAGGAGGTTTTTCAAAGCTAAAAATACAATTTTAGTCTTTTATGGCAGTTTGTTTTAATATGAATCCCCAATGTGATTCATGCATTGAAGTTGGATAAAGTGTGAGTGTTAAGAATATTAGGCTCTTACAGGCTCTATGCGGAGCATGCCTAGCGGGGCACAGTGTGCTCGTGCTCGTGTGCTCGTGAAATTTGCAGGGCCATTGCGTATTCTTGGTTAGCTGTATTTATGGGTGTGGGAGAGATGTGCTGGTGTTTACAGCTGCTGCTGAACTGTGATCAGTCTCTCAGCAAAGCCATTAGAAACTTCCTCTGGACTGTGGACAAAACTGTCTTCTCAACCTGCAGCTGGCCGCTGAGATCTCACCATCACTCAGAGCACTGAAAAAATTAAACATCCCCAGAGAAACATATTTTCATGCTATGGAGGACATGTCCCCTCTTTCCTGTTAAGTAAGATGTCTCTAGGTGATGACTCCTAAATAAATGTCTAGGAGAGTCGAGCAGGCAATGACAGGTGCAGTGTACCATGCATACAGTAGGTGAACAAAGTGAAAAGGTCACGCTTTAAAGTAAGGTCTGTTTCTGCTGCACTGTTTGAGTGGGCTGTTAGCCCTTGTATTAAAAAACTGCAACAAATCTGCGATGTTGATGATTGAAATGTATGTACTGATTCTTATTTTTTAATACAGATGCTGTGGTTCTACAAATGACATTTCAACCAATGATAGAAATTACTTAGTTTCACTTAGTTAGAAATGCAACAAATAACCGTGGTTCTTTCATTTCATTTCATAACCAAATTGGGAAATAACTTCTGTCTTCACTCTTTTTCCCCTCATTTAAACAATTTTGATTCACTCACTAACATGCTGTGTGGTTGTCATTCATGACTTTTCCATCATTCTATTTAAACTATACTTCTTAGAATCGGGTCCACGCAAGTGCAAGTAATTTGGATCAGTTTTATTATCTCATCTAAAGATTATAACCAGCCTACCCTTAGCAAATGTAGTATACCTGAAGTTCATCTTATTAAGTATGTTTGAGTATAAATATAGCAATATACAGTGTATTTGTAGTGTACTAGAACGTATAATAATGTAATATTTCAGACACCATTGGAACATTTAATTTTGTAAAAGTATAGTTTAAGTAAACTGAGGTCATTTTAAAGGGATAGTTCACTCAAAAATGAAAATTAGATTTTGCTTACCCCCAGGGCATCCAAGATGTAGGTGACTATGTGTCCTCTGCAGAACACAAACACAGATTTTTAGCTTTAGCCATGGCAGTCTGGTAGTCATTTAATGCAAACCAGACTGCCACGGCTAAAGCTAAAAATCTGCATTTGTAAAACTAACTTTCTTTATGCTTATCAGTATAAATCAAGTATACTTCACTATACTTTTCTAAAGTATATATAATATAGTACAAAAGTAAATGGCAAGGATGCCTCAATTTTTGTGTAAAATAAGCACACTCAAAGTACATTTGAATAAACTACTTTTTGCTAAGGGAATAATAATGTTAAATACATAAAGCATTAACAGAAGGCTATTGCAAGGTAAAAATAAACCGTTCATTCTTTGAACAAAACTCTAGGTCCGCGGCACGGTCCAGTGAAATTCACGCATTATGAACACAAAGCACTCCGGATTCGCGTCCACTGTTTTTGCCATCTAGGCTTGCCATAGTTAGATGATGTGGTATGGTACAGCTCTGGAGCAAAAACAGAAACCAGTGCGAACCAAGTCACCTTCAAATGAACTCAAAGTGTGAACATTAAAAGAACTGAGCCCCCTTCAAATGAACTCAGTGTGAACATAAAAAGAACCCATCCCTTTAAATTTAACTAAGAATTGAGTCCTCCTCAAATGATGTCACACATAGTGTGAACATACAAAGATTCCCTTTCTGTCAGGTCACATTTTGGACCACTTCTAGTGGACTGAGTTTGGTTCCTATATGGACTATATGTGAAAACGCCCTTAAAGAAATGCTAGTGGTCTTATTGTCGTTTTGTATCATAAAATATTTCCAAACCGTTGACATTGCTTGTGAATAGAATAACTGTTGCCAAGATTTCAGCTTGTTGTCTTCCCCTAGATTTTGAAGTCAGGCAGGACAACAAATCACATCCAACAAAGTGATCAGTTGATGTAGTGAAATAGGATAGTGTTCAGTGCATGGTATCGGCAATTCATGTACGAATACGAGCATTTTAATGAAATTTTGGCCCGATACCTGATACTGGTATCGTATCGGTGCCACCCTAATTTAAACAATTAAAATAAATTGGTGTGTAAAGATTTCAGTACAAAATATCTGAGATTTCTCCATAGAACTTGAATACTGCTTTTTCATCACTAAACCCTCTATTAATGTATTTCCAAAAGTACTCTTGAAAACAAAGGTACATGAGGGAGTCTTTGAAGTAATGTTGAAGAAGAATCACTTTGTATTTGCTGAACTACCTTTCAGTAGATCTGAAGAACCTTATAAAATTTCTTTTCAAGCTTTAAAAGAACCTCCAAATGATAAAACACAGAGTTGCACATCTATGGGGCTTGGCCTTGCCTTAATCCAATGCCAGATAGTAATATATTATGTCAAAATTGAAACTGATCAGGGTGTTTTGCCTTAAATCCATGGGCTCATCTAAGTGGATGAGGATCTGGAATGAAAAATAATGGATTATATCAGGAGAATAAAAAGAAGTATTCATCCAAAACCTATTATTTTTAGACCAAGATAAGACCAAGAAAGATTTGATTGTTGAGTGATGCAAAGGAAAACAACTACTAAGGACCTAGAAGAAGATTTGTCCAGCACATTTAAAGAGGTGCACTGGGAAACTAAGCAGTGTTGTGGCAATATAAATGGAAGGTTTAAGAAAGCAACTTTAACTGTGATACAATTACAAAAATCTAATACATTTTAACAGTTATATAAATCATTGTGTAGTCTGCTTTCTGGAGACACATATACTACATTTTGTTTTTGTCATTTCATTCCTATAAACAGTACGCTATCATGGTGCAACACAAGAACAAAAAACAGAACACCACAAGATTATATACATGCAGACAGGAAAAAGTACAGAGGGCAACAAAAACAATATTACAAAACAACGGTTGAATGAATACAATATTTTTGACAGATATTTAATTCTAATAGTGGAGTTGTTTGGTGTGCAAACATGCAGACTGGAGGTGTTATAATAGAGAATTCTATAATAGAGAAATTGAGAATAATAATAATATAAATGATAAATAATAATTGTGCAAATAATAGCAATAACAAAAGAGAAAATGTACATTATGTAATACATAGATGGTTTATTACAGTGGCAAGTTGTTTATTTAAGGCAGAACAGCTAAAAGCAGTGTTGCACTCTCCTCAGTAAGCAGAGTTTCTGCTGAGCCTTCTTGGAGATGAAGCTGATGTTGAGGGTCCACATCATGGGCGTTGTCACCATTCAAACAGAGGGGATGTGTCCCCTTCACATTTCATAATTATTCATTTGGTTCACCGGCGCTGTTGAATCTTGAATCTTTCACAAAAGAATCCACTCCACTAAACCAATAGAAGGACACACACCACTGTGTGTGTGTGTTCCAGTGGTGTGTGTTCTTCTATCGATTAAGTGGAGTGGATTCTTTTAGGAAATATTCAAGATTTCCAAACACCGCCACCCCCTAAAAGGATGAGATTTGCACACGAGCAACTCCGCCGCCACCCAAACCCCACCCCCTCACACACAAACCCCGCCCCCACACACAAACTCAGCCCTCACGTGTCCCCCTCACATAAAAAATACTTCCGATGCCCCTGGTCCACATAATGTCTTAAGTGATGTGAACATCAAGGAACCTGTTGCTCTGGATGATCTCCATTGAGGAGCCAAAGATGTTCAGCAGAGAGCGATTATATCATGCCCCCATTAAGTCTGCTCCCATTTATTTGGTTCTGTCCAAATTCAGAGACAGGTTGTTGGCCCTGTACTGGTCCATTAGCTATCACACCTCCTCTCTGTACACCATTTTGTCGTTCCTGCTGATCAAACCCACCATGGATGTATCATCAGAAAACTGGAGAATGTGATTTGAGCCATATAATGCTGCACAGCCATGGTGAGCAGCATGAATAGCAGAGGCCTAAGGACATATGTACTCTTTCAGGTTCATATAGCCACTATAGGTTGCAACTTTCCTGAACATGTCCCAGTCATTGTGCCTAAAGCAGTACTGCAGAGCAGAGATAATGCCTGAGGAGCAGATTTTGGTGGCATCAGAAAGGTCTTGGCACATCTGACTAGCATTCTATATGCTGGGATCAGCATGACAAACTTGTGGTCTAAGTAGCCGAGGTGGGGGCTGGGCTCAGTGTGGTACACACCTGCAATGTTCATGTAAACACAATTCACATACTGATGGAATTTATGGAGAATGGACTTGGAATTTGCTTGAATAAAATTCAACACTAAACAGTTTGTCCAGGTGTATGTTTTGGAGCTCACTGATGAATGTACACCTTAACTATAAGCTTGGTGGTGAACTCACACAGTAAATAAAATGGTCTACATCTAGAAATTCCAGCAGCAACTTTTTTTAAAATCATAGATACACATCCTTTGAGTTAGATTCATCACATAATTTAAGCTGTTAATACCACAGGTAATGTTACTAATGTTACTTTCTCACCATATACTTACAGATGTGGACAAAATTGTTGGTACCCCTGAAATTTTTTCGAGAAAATCAAATATTTCTCACAGAAATGTATTGCATTAAGACATAATTTGACATACACATGTTTATTCCGTTTGTGTGTATTGAAACAAAACAAAACAGGAGGGAAAAAAGCAAATTTGACATAATATCACACAAAAGTCCAAAAATGGGCTGGACAAAATTATTGGCACCCTTAAGTAAATATTTGGTTGCACGCCTTTTGGAAATAAAAAATGAATTCAGTCTCTCCCTACAACCATTATTAAGGTTTATACACATCTCACCTGGAATTTGGACCACTCTTCCTTTGCAAACTACTTCAGGTCTCTCATATTGTAAGGGCGCCTTTTCCCAACAGTAATTTTAAGATCTCTCCACAGGTGTTCAATGAGATTTAGATCTGTTGTCATTGCTGGCCACGTCAGAACTCTGGAGCACTTTGTTCCATCAATTTCTGGAGCTTTGTGAAGCATGTTTAGGGTCGTTGTTCTGCTGGAAGACCCAGGGTCTCAGACACAAACCCAGCTCTCTGACACTGGGCCCTACAGTGTTACCCAAAATCCTTTGGGAATCCTCAGATTTCATGATGCCTTGCACACAGTCAAGACACAGTGCCAGAGGCAGCGAAACAACCCCAAAACATAATTGCACCTCCAACATGTTTGACTGTAGGTACTGTGTTATTTTCTCTGTAGGCCTCATTCCAGTAGACTGATGTGCTTTCCCAAATAGCTCAATCTGGGTCTCATCTGTCCACAAGACATTTTAGCAGAAGGATATTGGCTTACTCAAGCACATTTTGCTGAACTGTAGTCTTGCTTCTTCATGTCTCTGTGTCAGCAGTGGGGTCCTCCTGGGTCTCCTGCCATAGAATTTTTTTATTTAATAATGGACGAATAGTTCACGCTGACACCGATGCTCCCTGAGCCTGCAGGACAGACCGAATTTCTTTGGAACTAGTTTGCGGCTGCTTATACACCACCCAAACTATCCTGTGTTGCAACCTTTCATCAATTTTTATCTTCCGTCCACGCCCAGGGAGATCAGCTGCAGTGCCATGGGTTGCAAACTTCTTGATAATGTTGTGCCCTGTGGACAAAGGCACATGGAGATGGACTCGTAACCATGAGATTGTGATTTTTTCCCACAATTTTGGGTCTCAGGTCCTCACACAGTTCTCTTTTCCTCTTTCTGTTGTCCATGCTTAGTGTGTCACATACAGACACACAATGCAAAGACTAAGTGAACTTTGTTCCTTTTTATCTGCTTTCAGGTGTGATTTTTATTTTGCCTGCACCTGTTACTTGCCCCAGGTGAGTTTATAGGAGCATCACAAACTTGAAACAATCTTATTTATCTACAATTTTGAAAGGGTACCAATCATTTTGTCCAGCCCATTTTTGGAGTTTTGTGTTATATTATGTCAAATTTGCTTTTTTTCCCTCCTGTTTTTGTTTTGTTCCAATACACAAAGGGAATACACATGTGTGTGGCAAATCATGTGCTAATTCAATACTGTTCCGTGAGAAATATTTGATGTTCTGGAAAAGTTTCAGGGGTACCAACAATTTTGTCCGCGTCTGTATATTCTTAAAAGATATGTACATGTCATGATCTTCAGTAAAATTCAGGTTGAATTATAAACAGCAATGTCAGTCTGCACTAGCAAAACATGCTTTGTTTGCTCTTGTGTATAAATAACACCATTATTAATATGAGTATGCATTTGATTTTAGTTTCAGCTGCCCTTTTTTATCACCTTTCCACACTGTACTTTGAACTAGGGAGAACATAGCGAGCACCTGCTTTAATTTCAGAAAGAATTTGGGTAATAGGTGTGGGCTTACTGAGTACAGAGAAGAGCTCGTCTTTCCTTTTTTGTGCTTCCTTCAGAAGATGATCACTAGGCATGTCTGAATAGTTGGGGGGGTCTTAAGTTTTTGATTGTCTAAATAACACAGTATCTCATCATACAGCTGTCTTGCATTTTGACAGTACAATAACCCATAATTCCCTCTGTCACTCAGTATTTCAAGGGCAGTATTTCATGCCATGAACCGAGCAGAAGCGCATTTACATTTTGGAGGATGTGGGAGCGGCGGGGGTTGATGGGGGAAATGGATTTCTTGTCTTATGTCACTTCAGATTTTACCCCTCACTCCCTTTTCTCTGTACAATCCATTTTAGAGCAGACTTGTAAATATGCCTTGGAAGATGATCTTTTTTTCTTATTTAATCAAAACTAAAGCATTGGTGAGCACATTTGGCTTTACATAGACACTGCAAACTGTAGATATGAGCTCATATGTACTTTTCTTTTTTTTCATATGTTGTCCAGACAAGTGAGTATTGATCTGCACCAAATGATAACACAGTTTTCTCATTTTGATTAGTTTCTTTGTTTACTAATTGAGTTCCTTTAATGTGGATTTATGCTAATATATGACAATATGACTGTTTGTATTGCTATGATGAATAAGGAAGTGTGATTGTAGCAGAATTGCATTAAATATATTAGCTAATCTTGGTAATTTGGTGGTAAAATGTACAGAAGTGACTTATTTAGCTGTGTGATTGATACAGTACTGTCTTATTTTAAAACATTTGTCTCACTGGTAAAAGTATTCTGCCTGTGAAAACATAAATAAAGCTAAAAGTATGATCAAAAGAGCACAAGTTCAGTTACAGGTTTATCCTCAGTGTTCCATCATTGCATGAATTTGTTTATTTTCATCACCATAACACCTGATTTAACTTATTTAAGTACAAACCAGTTGACTACAAGCAATACTTCCAATAACTTTTTTTTCTGAACAAATAAATGTTCGCTGCTTAAAAAAGTTTTTATTTGATTTGTCAGTCTTGAGAGTTCTCCAGACATGCATTGGCTTTGGAACTTCCTTGTATTATTGTTGCATTATTGGACGAAGCCGGAGTACACATATATATTGGAATTTGAATATTATTATTATGATTTTTGTTTAATCAGAATTACTACAAAAGGCACCTGAGGTATGAAGTATGATCAGTGCATGTGTTTTGACACTTTTTCAGCTTGGTATTAAAAGGTTAAACAGGGCATGTTATAAATCTTGTCCCTAGCTCAATTTTGTTGGAAATCGCAAAGTGTATATATATGTGTGTATCTTAAAACCCATTGCAGTCCCACCACAATTGACCTAAAGGCTTCCATCTTCTCTTTGAGACGCTCCGCTGTAATGCGTGTCAACTACATGTAAATGATTCCCATCTACTCCTTGACTGAATTTCCATTTGCAAAGAAGACAGGGCCCCATTACAGTTCTGTTTGAGCTGTGCCGGTAGCTGTGTAGCTGTGAAGAGCTCTATTGTTTGGAGAAGCCGCTCTCTCTTTCGCTCTCTCTCTTTCTCTCTAGAGTCAGTCACATTAGAGAGAGGTGCAGAGCTCTTAGCAAGGTCAAACACTTTATGATAATTCTGCTACCATCTTATTTGATATCAAAGGGACTTTCTTTTCAGTGACAACATCCTCTCTGACCTGCCTGAAATCCAGTGAGTCCCACTGTGCCATTTATAATGTACTGTTAGGCCTTAGGTCTGTCATTAGCTTCAGAATTTGTGTGAAGTAGAAATGGACGTTTCCAGACAGGAGCCGCTGTATAAATTGTTATTAAGGTAAATGTAGATGACTGAGACTGCATTTCCTCAGCATTGCATTTACGTAGCTACCTGACATGTAGTTTTGAATGAAGTGCACTATTAAACATTTATGTCTCAAACATGAAACTGATTTGACTACTTAATTTGCATGTGTTGACCTTGAGCTGAACTCATGGCACTTTCAGCCACAATGGGAACGTCCCCTGCTCATAGTTGGCATAGTATTTCTTTCAAGTTGTCACATTTGAAATGCAAAGAGAAATTTGCAAGGAATCATGACTAAAAACATAGTTTCTGAAGCATAAATCAGACACCTTATACTGTGGTCTGTAAACCTCTAAAATATGTTGCTTTAGGAATGTGTGATGTGTCTATAAATTATTTTTGCACAATCTGGAGAATGAGGAATGAACTTTAATTAGTCATTTTAAACTTTGTGTGTGGGTGGGTGGGTGGGTGTGAAACAGAGTTTGCAATTTCAAAATGAACTGCAAATGAAATATTCACTAAATGTGATCACACGCAGCACATTAACCACTGTCACCTGCTTAGCATTTAATAGCACTACAGTGCAGAACAGGGCTACAAACACGTAACCTTCCAGCTGCGGGCTAAATGATAAGCACAGCAGGTCACAGTCTAGAAACTCACAACAGCAAACTTAACCACATCCTTGAAAATGAAATTAAATGGAATACACACCTCATTTTACAAAAATCAGTTAACACATTTGCCTGCTGATGACAGGGGTACAGTTCTAGAAAGAACCCTTAAATGTCATAGAAACTTTACATTTTGTGGTGGTAATTTTAAACCTTTCAAGGGTTTCACACAGACATACATTTCCTTCACAAAATTGTTTCTTTACAGAACTGTCCTTGAAAAAAAATTGAACAACCAATATTGGTTCTTCTATAAGGAGTTTATTTTCTGTTGTTTTACTACATATTACAAATAGGAACCCATTGAAATTTGAACGGCCCTCCTGTTTTTGGTTGTTTGGAGCTTTGAAAATGAGCTTCTAATGGTGTTTTGGCTATTGTAAAGCTTTGCGCGGCTCCATGTTTGTCGGCTTGTTGTGTTGTTCTCTCTGCATTGTTTTGAACAAATCCCTTGGGCAATGTTCTTAAATGTCCCTTTGCACCCTTGTGTCTTTACTGTTGCTATAGAGACTGTGTGGGCTTGATCAATAATGTACAGATCAAACGGTGCAAGTTTGCTTAGTGAGAGTGTGCATGTGTTATTCCAGTCGAGTAAGCCTAGCTTGCAGCACGTTTCAGTGCTTTATTTACTTCCTCATGAATTTGTTTGCTCTTGAAAGCATCCATGATTTTCTAGAAAGCCCAAATCTTGTTCTTTGGCACCTGGACATACATTTTCTTAAGAAATCTGAAGTAGGACTCATTTGTCAGGTGCTGAGGGTGTGTGGTGTGAGATTAGCTTTTCTGGGAGCCTTGTTGTGTCAGACAGGGCCATAGTGTAAGCCATTCAGATGTACAATAGTATTATTGCCGAGCAGTCTGCTTCTTTAGGTATTTATCCTCATTTGCTCTCTGTTTCTGTTTCCAGTGGGGCTGATAAAAAGACCACAGTGTGCTGAACAAATATGAACACTGTGTTTATTTTACCATTGTTCATATACAAAGTAAAGGAGGACAAAGTGGGGGAGTGGAAGGGGAAGTACGTTTTTTTGTTTAGTTTTTCCCCCCTTTGGGCCAAGCAAAGACTAAAGGAAGCTTTTGAGGGGGGGACCCGATCCTGCTCAAGTTCACTGGTACGCCTGTTGGACATCCAGCTTTGTTCTCCTTATAGTGCACTTATCACAGGCCTGATTCGGTTGTCCCTTCGCATGTTCCTCTCCTATCTCACCACAGGCAATTTTCGACAGGCTAAGTGCTCAAATTGAGCCATTTTGTTTCACTTTAAACTAAAGCGGGACCTATTATGCGTGATTTTTCATTCATAGCCCCCACTGTTCTCTCCCTCTATCCATTCCTCTCTCTGTTTCTCTAGTTCATTCTCTCTCTCCCACCGTCCTCAGAGGTGGGAGGCCTTGTGAGGCCCCACTGTTCTCACTCCAGGCATGTCAGCTTCAATCTGCCACCCCTGGGTGTGAGGGCCTGGCCATGGTGTGGGGGCTCACAGGTCAAGCCCGCCAGTAATTGATGTTGCTTATTCATCTGTTTTTCCCCTTGTCTTTGCTCTGTTTTCTGTATTGGCCTTTTGTTCAGCTCTCCAGACCTACAGTAGGTGATTCAGTCCTATAAGAAACACCTGCCCTACAGCACAGTCCCAGTGGCCCCCTCAAGGAAAAAAGAGGACACTCGCCCCTTCCCCACCATATATATTTATATATATATGATAAATTAAAAATGTACAAAATATATTTTTTAAATATAATGGTCTTAGCGCCCCATGTATATATATATGTGTGTGGTGTGTATTCGTGTTTAACAAATTTGTTAACATATTGAAATATTTTTAAACAAAAACAATCTGTTTTTCGTTAGTTTTGAACATTAAAACCGAAATGCAGCATCAAAAATTATCTTGAGAAAAAGTCCTAAAAGGTTTTTTTTTCAGGCGAAATAGCTCCAAGAAAGACTCAGTAAAGTTCACATTAAATCAAATTTGTTAAACACATTTCAGCAAGAAAAAACTTCCAAAAATTTGTCTGTGGTTTGGTATACTAGAAGGTACAATGAAATTGGCCACTGGTAACATTGCTTGAACCCTAGAGGAAAATTTGTAGGACACGCCAAGTATAACATTAAAGGCAGATAGATACATTGTGACGTTTCCAAACTGTAAAGAACGCTTACTTAATGAACTATTGTGCACTTATATTTAGAATTATGCTATGGATTATTAAATGTTTGCATATCATAGAAACAAACATTGTTTAAATTAACTTAGCACCACTGTTACCTAAGATATTAAGTAGGATTACATTATCCACAACTTGAATGTCCATTCATGCCATTTTACTTTGGAATAACAGAGACTTAAAATTTTTTAAGCAATGACGGCAGAACACAAAATGTCCATCTAAAGTTTCCATCTGAATGATCTATTAACGGTGCATAGCAGAGAGGCAAATCATGGAAGTGAGAATTTATTAAAAATGATTGCTATGGCGCCTGTTCTGAGAATGGGACAGGTGATAGATTAAAATGACTGCTGCAGACATGTACTGGATTTATTATGCTCTATTCAAAGCAGGAATTTCCCTTATTGAATAGCGAGCTATTTGTGTATATTATTATTATCGTCCCATTGCCAATCACAATATATACAATTCAGTTTTGTTTATATAGTGCAATTTAAAACCACAAAGTAGCTATACAGAGTTCAGGTCAACTCTTGTCACATTAAGTTATATTTTTGTTCTGACAATGGCTATACAAACTAGAGGTCGAAAATTGAATTTTACCGATACCGATAGCTAGGTTGGTCAGTACTTGCCTATAACCGATTAATTAACCAATGGTTTTTAAAATGGATTCTGGATTTTTTTTTTAAACTACATGTAAAATATTACTGAACTTTATTACAAAAAACAAACAAAAAAAACAGTACTGAATAATGAAAATGTGATATATGCTTTCAAACTGAAACAAAAAGTAACCCCAGAAAAATCTATCTGCATCGATTTTTGCCGATAACCGATAGTTCCGGGAATCAACTATCGGTGCTGATTAATCGGCAAAACCGATATATCGGTCGACCTCTAATAAAAACCATACATCATCAACCCATAATTTTGAAACCACCTGCCTATAATATGTGAAAGTCCTCCTCATGCCACCAAAACCACTCTGACCCTTCGAGGCATATCTTCTGTCACCAAGATTTTAGCAGCAAATCTTTTAATGTCTGACAGTGCCAAGGTGGGCTCTCGAGCTTTTTTGTCCCACACCTCCTATAGGTGCTTCATCAAATTGAGGTCTGGACAATCTGAAGTCAACAAATTGTCATGAACATCTTTGAACAGCTTTTGTTTTTCAACAACTTGTCCTAGAGTTACACTTATGTGTGTTCGGAATAGATGGCCTAGCCCCTGCTCCCCACACATATCAGTGAGCCTTGGTTGCTCATACTCCTCACCAGTTGCCCCTCCTTGAATCCTTTGATACTAACCACTGCATACTGGGAACACCCCACAAGACCTGTTGTTTCTGAGATTCGCACCCTCGGTTGTCCAGTTCATCACAATTTGGCATTTGTTAATGTTGCTCAGATCCTTAGTCTTGCTTGCTTTTCCTGACTGGCTGTATCAAAGGTAAAACACATACTTACGCATATATATGCACATGTCTATGGCACTGGGAAATATGTACTTACATAATGTTATGTGGATTTTGAGGAAATTATGTGATGACCATGCCCTGCTGCTGTTAACTTATAGGAAGGTCTGTATATTGAGGAATCACATAAAACCTCTGTTCCTTTCCTTTCAAACACTCATGTTGGCATGAAATAATGAACATAAAATATGTGTGGTTTTTTTCAGATTAATTTGTAACTCTACAATGAGGTAGGACTTGTCTCATGCTCAATTTTCCTACAAAGCTGATGGGTTCTTTTTATTGAAGGATGAGACTTTCCCTGTGAGAAGCCACCATGTTTAGCATTACAAGCTATTCCCTTTCATTTTTCAATCAGTGAACTACCTTCTCCTCCTTTATATTGTCTCCGGTGTAAGTGACAGCTCATGCATAGCACACAGCAACGCACTGGCAGAATATTGTCACTGTCAAAACAAAACTTTGCATCTCCATTTTTGTCAGTTAAATTTTTTTTTAAATCATGAAACCATTTGTCATTAATGACAAACAGACCAATAGAAATACTGTAACATGGCATAGAATAATCAGAATCAGAATCGTTTTTATTTGGCCAAGTATATGTGTGTGCATATACAGGGAATTTGGTTCCAGTCAATGGTGTCTCTCAAGCACATCCATAAAAACACAACAATATATCTTATTTACAGTAAATTACAGAACTACAGTGTTGATGTGAGTGTCCATAAAGTGCAATTGCAGTCCTGAGGTTTG
>JBBMFX010000141.1:11390600-11406557 GCA_037832545.1 Rhabdalestes septentrionalis
ACTGCTTCACGCAGCTGCCCGCGCGCAGCTCTTTGAAGACTCGCCCTGCCTGTCCCGTTCGCATCATTCAGGGGAGGGTCTCTTTAAGGAACGTCGGCTGACCTCATTCCGTATGCATGAGCCCAGATCAAAGTGGACAGCGGCTGTCCACTCGGCCTTGTGTGGCTGTGTGTGACAGCAATGGAGATTGCGGCGACAGCTCACGTACACACGCCTCTCCCAGTCGCTTAATTACCCACTGCACACGCAATTATTCCTCTCTCTCACTTGTTTTTTTTTTTTTTTTTGGAGAATGCACACTCATTTTCTCCACTTCATATATTTTTTTTCTAATTTTTTGGGATCCCTCAAGTTCCCCCACCCAAACCCACCCACCCTTCTCTTTCTTCTCCTCTGCTCTCCTTCCTCTTCCTCCAGGACTTATAAATGGAAAGCTTCACTAAGATTTGATTTCATGTAATTGTACAGTCATAAAATATTGATGTGGTGGTTGAGCTAAGCTTCATCGTTGCACCATCCCCAGAGCGGCGCGCCGGATTCGAGAGGTAAATATGGTTGTAGCATTGCAAGAACAAAGCAGCCTCATGACAGCCACTGCTCATGCGAGTCAGTGCAGGGCTTGGAAAGTGCAAGAAAAGAGAACGGAGCGTCATCGCAAACACCCAGCCAAAGTGAGACAAGCAGTTTATTGTCTTGTTTTCAAGATGCCGGAGTCACTCATTTGATTCAGCATTAAAGTGGCAAAGAAGAAAGGCGAAGCAGTGTGATGAGTTAACCTCATTCTGGCATGTTTGCAGTTCGGCGCGGGCTTTGTTGGTCGCGAAATAGGGAGCGAAGTGTTGTGCAACCACTCTGCTCGAATAAATCAGAACTCCCTTCCTGGACATGCAGTGAGGGTCTGAAACTTATGAATTATTGTGAAGTATTGCAGGGAGCCGATAATCAAATAAATAAAGCGACGCACTTGAATACGGCAGAATAATAAATCTGCTTAAAGCAGCAGGCTGTGCTTTTGTTTAAAGGCATTTTTATAACATACATAGAAGAAGCAGATATAAGAAGGGTGCGTATGCTCTCTGGGCCGTGCCCCGCACTTAAACAGATTAAACCCTGCTTTAGTGCTGTGGAGGTGCACTAGGCCCCACACAATAGCAGCCTTTGTGTGGGGGTTTGGAGAAAGGAGAGAGGGAGAGAGAGACAGAAAGAGAGTTAGAGAGATAGAGAAAGTTGGCCGTACTGGAACGTCCTGTGCCACAGCTGTCAGGCCAGCGCTTCCACCACGTTTGTTTTGAGTTAGATAAGACATGATGTGGCAGCCACAACAAGCTCTGTGGGGCATGTGTACTCTCCGGCTCTAATTGGCTTCATCATCGTGCCGATTGTCTGCTGACCAATAGTGCAGGTCACCAATTAACAAGCACTGGAGACAAGCTAGCGCTGGCGGAAGATGATGGCATAATTAGTTATTTGTGTTTGCTTTTATGTTTCATCCAGTGGGGTGTCTTACATTTAAAGACACGCAGAGCTTTAACAATGTTACAGCAGCCTGTAATTAGTGCTCTCGTTTCAAGCTAGATCCCCATTCAACTTTAGCAGAGAGAACAGAAGGCTCAGGCACAGAGCATGCAGAGTTTCACTATGGAACATATTTTCCGAGATAGAAAAGTAAACAAGCGTCTGAACTTCTATCTTTGAAATGAAAGAAGAAGTCAGTTTTTATAAGCCATACTTTGGTAACGGAACAAAATGCAGTTCAGTACCATGAACAAATGGGGAAGCCTGGGCTAGACCATTGGCCCTTTTGTTCCTCTTAACCGCTTAGTCATCTTAGACTTTTAGACTTAGATTGTTCTCGATATGTGTCAAGAAATATATGGCCATTATATAAGTTTGTTTGTCAAAGCACAACTCTGTGAGGGTTACTACCTGGATCCTCTCTCCACATTGTGGAAATGGTTTATCATAATGTTTGGAGGCCCTGGTGACCTTTCGAGAGCTTTGAATCACATTAGAATTGAGTGTGACCGTGATTTAAGCTGCTTTTCTATCATGACATTATGGCATTATGCTGGGCTACACCACATGGTTTTCATCAAACATCAGCGCTCTCTAATACAATATGAATAGCATAACTTTTGAGCATTTTGACCTTTTCCAAACTCAAATTGTAGCCAGAGTATCCAGAATGCAGCACAGAAAGATTTTTTTTGTGTTTAAAACCATTATTGATACTTTCTTTTTTGCCTTGACAGAAATCTCCTACTTTTAAGTGACGCTGCAATTTTCGAATGTATTGAAATATTTAGCATGGGCGCCATTTAGCTCAAGGAGACATTTATTATAGCCTGTTACAAATCCTTTTCGCTTCTGCATTGATTTTCCCTTCCAGCATGCACCAATGGCTCTAAAACTATATATTAATGTAAGTGGTAGAAAATGAGCTGTCTCGCTGTTGTTGTCGGGTGTCTGTGCATGGCTGATGCGCCTTGGAAAGGAGGAAGGTCATTTTGCAAGCTGCAGTTATGAGGACAGCGTAATTGGGAATATGTTTTATTGGATTTCTTGAGTGGTGAGAGGGAGTGATCTGAGCAACACAAAGAGGGTTTAAACAAGTACCTGCAGTAAACAAGGAGATTCAAAGGGGCTATTTAGGATTTTTTTTCTCCTCTTTCTTTTTTTCCCTCCCCAAAAGCCACAGTTAAGAGAAGGAAAGTGGAAAGCCTTGAGCTGTATTTTGGGGAAATTGGGCGTGCAGGAATGCCATAATGTGATAATTCTCTTAGAGGACTCAGAGGTCATGGAATGCGATGGCGTGAAACCACATTGAGTTGCTGGGCAGCTTTCAGAAAAATACATGTGGTTGTATGTGGGCTGCTCCTCCTGGTTCCTCAAAAGTACTGTGGGCCCTTCATATGTTATTAAAGCCAGCACGTTAACAAGCCATGTCTATCAAAACACTTTGACAACATTTTGGCAACCTGCGCAAACACACTGTCAAGCAGTCAGGATCCTGCCCTATGAGTGTTTCACCAACATCAGCATCTAAAACACACATTTTTACAGAGCATGAAGTAGCTGCTCTAACTCCCTTAACAAAATAATGTTTGGTAGCGACGTAAGAGTATAATGGCTCTGAAATGTCAGCTAGATTATGCTTGGATGAAGCGTTTGACTCGATTTTCTCATAGGGATACAAGATTTCTCCCACATCCCCCTCATGGGTAATGAAAAGCAGACGGCCCAACTGGAGCATTTGGAGCCAGGACCGAGGTCCCATCAGTTCTTGTCACACAGAGCCCGCTCTTAGTAATCCGTGCTGGCAGATCCAGGAAAGTTATGAAGTGGATCTCCTCTGTGCATTTTTCATATTAATCTGCCTCTCACCATAGGAGTTCATATCAAGACAGCAAAATAACAGAAACCAACCAAAGACAGACCACCTGAAAACGGCCCATGGATGGCAACTGATTGCTACATTATTCACTCTCCAAGTTCGCTGGAAAATTTCCCCTCCTCTCGCTTCGTAATCTTTCTTGTATAGCCGGTAAAGAGTGTCGCCATATTCATCTCCTTGCACGAGAATTATGAGTTCCCTGAAGCGTTCAAACATAATAAACAGGGGGCTATAGAGCTCAGTGCCACTGCGCCTTCAGTGTGTTTGCTGAATCATTTTATGGGATAAATCTTTCCTCAGAGACAGCTATAAAAATATCATTCTCAATGGGAAGTGCAGTTCCAGCAGATAGATTGCTTGGAAACAGAGGTTTATTACCATTTTCAGTGGACAGATTTACCTATATTTGTTATGCAGTGCTGAAAGTAGGATGTGACAGAACATCTCTTGTTGTATTGAGATTCTCCATTGGCACAACTTGGAATAAAGTGACTAGTTACTACCACATGATGAACTGTCACCAACTCAAACTGAAGTAAATTTCAGCTGCGGTGTGTGCACTGGACTGAACTACTAATTTTTACTCTTCTGTTTTTCATTTTTGCTGTCAATAAAATGTCTTTTTCCTAGTCAGAACACAGACGTATAGGCAGTTGGGAAACACTTAATAATTTGTAATTGGAGTTTTAGTGTTTTATTTCTGATTTCCTTCAAAGATCTGATCTTAGGCTGATGCTAAACTACTTTATAGTAAATAAGTGTACATATGGAAATGCATTTTTGTGACATCATAAAACACAGAATGCAAAATTCATTTTTTTCTGTATGTATGTTTTATATAAATTGTGGAGTGAATGATACTTTTATAAACCATTTATTTAGATTTAAACATTCCATTATATGGACTGTTATAAAAGTTTTCAAAAGAGATGCTTTGAAACATGGAACGACTTTAGAGGAACAACTTTTGATAGAATAAACAGCCTTCCAGTGAATAGTTCTTTCAAGAACCGCTCAGCTGATGGGAGCCAATAGTGATTCTTCTGAGGTATCACTCCAAACAGTTTTTTATTTTTAGGAGTGTGCCATGATTTCACCTTTCCATCTCACTCCTACAGATTCCTGCTATCTACAGCTCTAAAAAACATCCTCACCCGGCCATTATTTCCTTTGTTCGAAAGCCAGGAGGTTGCTTGTCTCTTCCACGTGTAGGAGAGGGCTAAGGACAGCCTGGGCTTTTCCCCATCTGTCCTATGGGACGAGCTTTGGGACAGATCTGGTGTCCAGCAGTGCAGTGTTTGGAAGCTGCTGAAAGTGCTCTGGCAGCTGGAGCTCTGGAGGTCGCAGCAAGGGCAAGGCCCACAAAAACACTCGCAATTAGAGTCAGTGACTCACAGTGTCCACATAAATCAGATGACATTGCACATCATAAACAGACTGTAAAACTTTAAAGCACAGTTAATTGTTAGTAATAGCAGTATGATTGATTTATGAGCTAGTACAAAGCAGAAAGATATGGACGGGTGACCTCAGTGTCACGTCACTCTTATTACACAAGTGGTACATTGCATATTTCAGCTTGAAAACAAGCAGATGTTTTCTGAGGAGTTATGTTTGAACAGTCATGATGATGTTTCCCATTTGCATTGCTTAACGGAAAGTGAGAGGAGATGGTTCCATTTGTTTTCCCAGTTGCCCTTTGCTTTTGTGAAGTAACTAAGACATGTGCAAGGAAGAAAACATATCATTTTAAGTTTGTGTCATCCCATTTAGTAATAGTGTGTGTCTCAGGGTGTGTCTCGCTTAAAAATACGTCCCACATAAGGTATTTTACATATAAAATGAAATGTTCCAAGTTAATACATTTGAATAGTGTAGAAAATTACACATTTATTTCTTGTTTATAGCTAAGTCATTAATTGGGGACATTTCATGATGTACATTTGGTGCGCCTGCTGCTTTTACAGAGTAAAGACATGTTATTCCATTAACACATATGAATTATTAATAGTATATAACATAATACAATGTACAGTCATTCTGCACCCATATATATGTAGTTATATATTTATATATAGTTATTCCTTTATTGTAGGAGTTCATGGAACTTCTAATTGTTGATTTTTTAAATATTCTCTTAACTCATCATTTGAGGTTCATTGATCTTTGCTGAAATTTTTATTAAAGGCTTTTAATATGTATTTATGTATTTTGTTTTAAAAGAAGAAAAGGTATGTTAGCTGTTTGTCCTTGCTTAACATTGAAACAAACATAAATAAGCAATAAATGCAGTCTCAGACCAGTCAAAACAGAATGAGGAAGTAATTCACTCATAAATAAATATGTAGTTTTGTAATTATAAGCAAATAGTACACTATAAAGAAAACAATAATGTTTGTAACTTGCACTGCGACCTGCATGTGCTTTAGACTCCATACAACTGGACATTTGCAACAGCCCCTTCTTTGTAGCATATGTTGTGGTAGACAGATTTAGTTAACTAGCGGTGTCCATTTCTGGTCCTGGAGGGCTGCACTTCCAAACTGTTTGATGATATCCTTACTCTGATTCGCCTTATGAACCTGATAATTAACTGATAAAATGAATCAGGTGTACAAGAAAACCACCAAACTGTGCTGGGCTGTGGCCTTCCAGGACCAGGGTTGGGAGACACCGAGTTATGCTGATACTAAGTGAGTTGCTGTTTCACTTCAGTTACAATGCTTACCCAGTGATGTTTTTGCAATTACAGAGGCACACCAAGCACGTCCCGCAGCGCCAGTTCTCATAGTTTAATTACAGTTTAACTTTTCAGTTTTCCTCTGATGATTGTAAGATGCTGCCAGCCTAATTAAACACAGATGGCTTATTCTGAAAGGCTTCAGTGTGTGTGTGCATGCCGTGTTGCTCGGGACTATGCCAGAGCCGGAGTTTAGATGAAGCCAGATCATTAGGCATATTTAAAGTAATCCTGCATCTGATTGTATCGCTAACGCTAATTGTGTCATCATGATTTATATACACATGCAAATGGGCCTGTGTCGCCTCTGTTACCATTGTAACACTTAATTTGGGTCTCATTAGTGTGAGGGGATGCTGATAGAAATTTATTTCCCAGTCAATCCTCTCAAGGATAAGGATATCTCTGACCTCAGAGAGAAAAAGAGAATGAGAGAAATGTATCAACAAGACAACAGTTTATGTGCAATCCTTGCAAACGAAAAAGTGATTATAAGCAAGTAAGGAGCATCAACAGCAGTTTTCCAAAGTCTTTGAAATGTGATGTTTGGAAATGCATCAAGGTCATATGTAAAACTGAACCTTGTTTCAGTTACATTGAACGGTTAAGTGAACTCGATATTCATGCACAGTCAATGTGTTGAATCCTAATGATCAGCACTAAGCATATGCGGTGTTTGGTTGATGAGAAAGTGGCTGTGACAGAGATTGAGTAGTATTCTTTCCCGGGGGGTCTTGAAGCTTTTCTCACTCAGTGTCAGAGGCTCCCTCTGGGGGCGTGCAGTCGCGGACCTCCAGGGGTGCTGGAGCCAGTGGGGCAGCAGGGACTCCATTACCGAAACCAGCCATGCCCAAACAAGGACTAGTCTCAATTCACACACAGCTCCTTTACTGCTCCCGGCTAGCTCTGCTGAAAACAGCCGACAAAAACTTACAACATGCTTCCAATGGCCTGTAAAGCAGGGGCTTTTCTGTTAGTAGTTTGTTAAATGATGTATTATTATGTTATTATTTCAGTTATTAATATTGTATAATAACTGTAACTTAATTTGGCAATAATTATGAACCTAAAATAGAACTTAAATATTTAGGACAGTGAAGAACTAAGCTATGGTTCTTTCAGTTTAAGGACATAATGTGTGTGTTAATCTTCCGATTTACAAACTTTTACAAACTTTTACACACTAAATACTAAATAATTGAATCAAACCAATACCCTCCCTGGTTGAAAAGAGCTTGTTGTAGCAGCATTTTTACAATGTGCCTGGCCCGATGTAAAAAAGTGGACTGAATTTATGGGAACTCAGAACAATGGTTGTTGACTTGCAGAATTCAAGCAGGACGCCAACAGCAAAGTTGTCTATTCAAGTTGGTGCTTACACAGGGCCTCTTTGTGGTTTTTAGAGCTTGTCAGACACATCAGGGCCGGTAAGAAAAAGTATATTGTTTCCAGCACTTGGATTCCTTTCCTTCTGACATCTGCCACTCTGTAAAGATGATAAATTCTTGCCTCATTAGCCAGCGGTGTGGGATTACAGCCTGACAACACATTAATCACTTGCCTCTGTGGCAGGCCCTACGTGCAATAGGCATTGTTAACAAAACTTTTCTAATATGTCACTCTCCTCACTGACAGCCTGTAATCAATCATCCTGATTGACAGGCCTGATAGATTACACTATTTATGCTGTATGTAATGAAAGATAGCGTTTCCACCTACTGTCATTCCTGAGATGATGATAGCCCACCTCTGAAAAAGAGCATAAACATTCTACAGAAGAGAAAAGAGAGAAACAGCAAACAGCAGACAGATCCTGGCACAGCATTGTGAACTTTAAGCAGACACAGTTCTGCTCCTTAGTGGGTGTCTTTTTGTAGGAAGGCATTGTTTGGTAATGTGGTCTGGCTTTAAGGATGTCTTCACAACGACAGCTCTATTGTGATGTGGGCTGCTGTCACTGGCAGCTCAGTTTCAGGCAGAGGAACGCTAGACTTTGTCTACCTGAACATTTGCTTTATCTGTCCTTATGGTGAAAGTTTTTTTTATATAAGTACATTATATACATATATATGTATATTTTTTCTATTTATGTGTACACACACACACCCACACACACACACACACACACACACACACACTCACACACATATAGTAATAGCATGAAATAACATGTCTTGTTACAGTGGTACCTGTCAAGGGGTGGGATGTATAAGGCAGCAATTTAACAGTTAATTTTTACATTTGATGTGTTAGAAACAGGAAAAATGTCTAAATATCTGAACGACTTTTAAAAAGGCCAAATAGTGATTGCACACCCATCCATGGCTAGTTGTCTGTGGTGATCCCAAAGAAGAGCTACTATGACAAAAATTGCTGAAAAAAGTTCATGCTGTCTATGATATAAAGGTGGTAGGACTGTATTTGAGGCTGTGCAGTCACCAATCAGAATGCCCATTCAGGCCCCTATCAACTGCCTAAAATTGCCTCAAGGGCTATGAGAGCATCAGACATGGAACATGCTGCCCTAGTCTTATAATTTATGTTTTCTTTTGCATCCTGTGGACATTTGAATGCATGTGTGTTGTTTACCTTGTGACGTGATGCATTATGGGAAGACGGCTATGTGATGCTCTAGGCAAGTAGACTCCTTCATGGCAGTTCTTTTTCTTAATGGCAATGGACTCTTTCAGCAGGATTATGCTTCATGCCACAGTTTTTCTTATGCTGCATGCCACCAGTTCCGGATTAGTTTGAGGAACATGACAAAAATTTCATGGTGTTGACATGGCCTTCAAATTTCAATCCATTAGAACATTTGTGGGATATGATGGATTTACTTATCCAATCCAGTGAGAACTCCCAGAGGTCCAATGGAGTCCATAATTTGATGAGCCAACGCTGTGTGGTCGGCACGAGGGGAATCTACACAAGATTAAGCAGATGTTTTTAATGTTGTGCCACATATATATATGTGTGTGTGGGTGACTTTTTGTCAGAATTTGCCTGTTATCTTGTTTGTTTATGCATTTTCATTGGTAACCTCTACAATATTTGCTGAAAAGGCATCTGGGAGGTGTCATCTAAAAAAGAAGAAGGGATTAAAAAAGAGGACTAGTCCATCAGGCAGCTGACAGCTAGTGAATTTGCTGCTTTTCTTGTGAGACAGCGAGCTGTCAGGAAATTAGTTAACTGGAGCATATTGTGGAGAGGCAGGTAATTTAGCCTCATTGATGGCATCACATAATGGCCTGCAGGAGTCAGCTTCCTGACCTGCCACTGCTTTGTGTATAATGCAGAATTTAGTGGCATGCTCAATGCATCTTGTCAGCTGCAGGATTGGATTCTCAGCCCACTATATCTCAGCTTGCAACATATTGGTCAATTATTTCTGAGGCTGTCAACACTGGGAGACACTGTTATTTTGTGTGTGTTAACTTTGCATCATTAAGACACCATGCGACAGGGAGAGGCCCTCTTGAGCGTTATTTATTTTGATTCAAGCGAGAATAACCTTCACATTCTTTTGACCCCCTGTTATGTTAAGACAGCAGGGGGAAAATCTGTTGACAGAATGAGATTCAAATTTAAGAAATTCTTTTAATCTAACTGTTAAATGTAATGCCCCAAACATGAGCATGCATTTATTTAGACAGATTTTAGATGAGCGAGTGGCAGTGCGTCCCCCAGCATTGTCCCATCCATATATAGCAGAGCATTACGAGATGTCAGAAGGGATGTAGATGTAGCAAAAAATGTAACACAGTCAGTCACTTTCAGTGCATCATGCCCAGTGTGAATACACTCTAACTATTCCTGTTACAGAATTGCATTAGTCAATTAATATTTTAACATTTATGGGACAAGGGATCGAACAACTGTTTAGCAGTGTGACAGTGCTGACTTTTATTTGCAATGAATCCATTGGCTATTAACAGATGGAGCAGTAAATAAACAGGCCGCTGGCGTCTGGAGAGAGTGAAGGGCTGCTGAGAATCTGCACTAAAGTCTCAAGCTGGAGAGAATGGCTAAGCTGGGGATGTTTAGGTGACAGAATGTGGGAGTGATTAATGAGAAACCTGAGCAAGTAAAACCACATAATTGTGCGGGACATGATTAGCATTTGACATGGACTGTAATAACATCTCTCCATGTCTGTTTACCTTTTCACTCGTTCTAAATTTTTTGTTCATCCTTTCTCTGCGGGAGTCATTCAGATGTATAATATATGTGTGATAGGACTAGCGGAGGGTCATGCAGGGGAAGCAGGCCCGAACAGGTAGAGCTGACACCTCAGCCTAGGGCTGTTGGCCCACAGGAGGCAGTGGGGCCGGGTTTCGGATCAGTTTGACTTCTCCATCTGAGAACAAACAGGCAGGGCCCACAGGAGATTAACTGGTTCAGAACATTGCATTAAAGCTTTATGTCCTCCCTGCCTGTAGCCTAACAACTCATTAACAGGCTGACATCATGGCTTGTAGTGCTAATCAAAAGAGGCCTCTGTGGTATCACTGTGAGCTGAACAAAATGTTTTTCAGTAAAGTCTGACGCAGTCATATTTGAGAATTAAGGCTATAAATGTAATATAAATTGTTGAATGAATTTAATGAGTAAGCAGATTCCTAACTTCAAGTCGTTTTTTGTGTTCAACTGTTTTTGTTTGTAAGTAGAATAGAAGAGATTATGATTTTAACTTTGTTGTGCAGAACGTATGAAATACATTTCTGCATAGGATTTGTCATATGCTTAACATTGTTACAATTGGAAAAAGTAATACATGCAGTATGAATGCTTGCTTATACAGTGAACAGTAATGCAGAGCTATACAGAACACACTGTAACTGGATAATTACATACTAAATATAAGTTTAGTGTGTTGTTCACTATATTATTACATGAAGTTTTAACTGTGACTAAAATGGTCATTTAAATTAAGTGCAAATTAGCAGGATAACAACTCTCACCTTCTAAAGGTTGAATACATTGGAATGTTTGAGCTATAGAGCATAACTACTGGAGGTGTGATTTTGCTGCTAGCCCTTTCAGGTGTGGGAGTGGTTTGTTGTTAAGAGGATTGATCCCCCCGCTACTCATTATTCAGCAGCTCTCTTCACTGGGCTGAAAGAGAGTGAAAGAGAGAAAGGCTCACTTTCCCCATTCAACGTATGAAAGGCTAGGGGCTCAGAGCCGTCAGAACACAGGCCTCCCACTAGTCCTGGTGCCTCTGGGGTCAGCCTCAGGCCAGCTGGGTCAAGTGACACTCACACTCTGTTCATCCCTAGCTTGGTCTAGAGAGAAAGACAGGCATAATCTCTGTGCTGCACTGCTGGAGAACAATATCAGCTACTACTCCATGTTTGCTAGCAGAGTTAGCTGGGTTAGCTCAGCCTGTGTAAGGCTCTAGGCCTAAGGATTTATTTTTAAAAAATAAAAACCTTTTGCTGAATGCCATTTCGGCTGGTTTATATTTAGATTGGACTCATGTGTGCATAGCTTGTGTCAATGCCTGGACTTCCTCATGGCGTTGAGGTAATAAATAGCCTCTGTTAAACATCTGTTACCGGAGAGGAAGGTTTACCTTGTTAACTGATGGAATGGGCTTCATCTTGTTTTTTAATTAACTGTACACCGCATAGGTGCCACAGACAGCAGTGACTTTTGACATTAGTGGCCAGCTATTAATATCCAACATGTGACCTTCGCAGAGCTGGCACCAGGCAGGAAGTTGACAGATTCATGGCCCCTCTGCCCTGAATAAGACTGTCACATATTTAAGGGCTTGAAATGGGTCCAAAGTGCCATAAACCACCGACGTTTTAATTCAGGGCTGAACTGGAGTGGAGAATTTTTGCCATATAAATGTTGGCTCTTGAATAATACAGGCATGGGCTAATAGCACGGATTAAAGTATTCAGCCATGTAAATTTTCAAACATTAACCAGCCTAGATGTCCAAAACCTTATTCCTCACTGATTTCAAGTCAAATGATGACACTTCCTTTTTCCTGTTTTTCTTTTTCTCGGCTGATAGTGTAAGGTTCCAGTGTGTTGTTATCTGAAGCCTGTGTTGCCTCTGACCAAGCACAGGACAGCTTTTGTCTTGTGCAGGATGTGCTTTCTCAGTGTCCGCCCGTGCAGTGTGTTGCATTTGATCAGTCAGCTCAGAACGCTGGGCCGGGGGCAGCGGGGCACGGCAGCGCTGCTGGGTTTTTGACAGAAAGGAGGATGTAGGGTAGAACACTTTTTCTCTGAAGCATGTGTTGCTCCCCTCTCCTGCTCTGGCCAGACAGGGCCAGGCTCCAGATCAGCTCCTGCCAGCCAAGCACTGGATTGCAAACTGGCGACTGGCTGACCTGGCTGAACGGCCCATCCTGTAAACCTCCTTTTCTCCCTTCACTAAAGAAAAGTCACAACTGTAACCGTGAGCTGTGACATGGGCTAAAACATTGTTTCACCGGAATATCACCTGATATTGGTATGGGGACACAGTAGGCAGCTGGTAGCACAATAGACATCGCATCCACCTTGTTTGTCTGCCAACTGGCAGCATCAATCAGCAGGCTTGTTTGAGGTAACGTGATAAGCGTCACAGCCCCCACTTTCATCACACCTCAGCCCAAAGCGCAGGGGACTTGGCCCTTTTCTCCCCCCGTAAAGCAATCCGCAGCCGGCGCATCAGATAGCTTTACTATATCCTGTCATAACTCATCGGATTTCCAGACAACTGAGAGCCTTTGTCATCTGCATTCCAGACAGCTCTCTGGCTCACTGTTTTCTTTTGCCGCCGAAAGATAATGTGTCCTCTCAGTAGATTTATTCCGTTGATTCTCAAAGCCTTAGTTAAAATAAGCTTAAAAAAGAAAGGGTCCTAAACGCTTCTCCACCTCTCCACAGTTTTAGAAAAAGAACTTTCCAAATGGTAAAGAACATTTATAATATGTGGGTGGTTTTTCAGCTTGATAAGGATTTCAAGGTCATTAATCTTCATCTCACAAAAAAATGTGCTTTAAAGAAATACCTGATAAACTTTATCGATGGGTGACATTCATAAGGCCACAAGGCAACGACCAAAATCCTTCCATGACACTGACAGCAGAAGTGGTTCATGGCATCCATTTTTAAGAGTGTAGCCACAAAGATCATTTGTGATAAAAGCATTTGCATCTCCCACCTTTTGAAAAGAGGGCCCGCTATAAAGTAGACACAAACTCTGATCATAAAAAAAAATCCTTCATGACTTTCATCAGCCTTTTTTTTCCTTTGTTTTTTGGTCACGCTGCGTGTCATGAATGTCATGACTGGCTGACACCTGTCTTGTGTGTGGGGTTGGTTGGAGCTCTCTGCTTGTCTGTCAGATAGTTGAGAGGCTGTTTGTTTCCAGGCCGCTGTTGGGCCAGATGCCTCTCTGGCGCTGCAGGCCATGGCCAGGCTTTGTGCTCATCACACCAGACATGACAGGCCTCCTTCTCTTTGGTGCTGAGAGTGAGTGCTCTCTGCGGCCCTGTGGGGAACCCGGTCAAAATGGCGGCTGTTTTTTTTAATACACTTTCTCTTGAACTGCACATCAGAGAAAGGATCAATATTGTGTGTTCCAATATGGGCTAGTTCCTTCTGTAGAAACTGAAGGGATAACTTGTTGTTTACATGTACCTCATAGCCTGTGGATAATTGTTTGACTTCTATGTGTGCATCACTGAGCAGTTTTTGCATTCCTTTTAACAGCTTATCGGCTGACTGAAGTAAGTATGTTACAATAATGGCAATACATTGGCTCACTCTGTAGCAGCGAAGATGGGAAGTGAGGAAAGATTCAAGTCTGATTCTCGGTTGTAACTTTTTTTAAGCAGTTTGGCTTTGAACCTTAAGAGAATTGCATGGCAGTTTCAAGCTCTTTGAGCTCCGATAGTTGTTCTTGCTACCCTTCTTGCGCTTAAAAAAGGGTATATTTAAGGAACAACTTTCCTATAACCCTTTAATCTGTGGTCCTTTAAAGAGTAATGTTTTGTAAATGACATGTGCAAGTTTAAAGAACTCTTTAAATGTAAATAATAAGTTAAATAAGTTAAAAAGTTGGATGTAGCATGTAAATGTTGCTGAAGTTTCGAAAAGTGACATTCACTGCCGGTCCATGCCATTCAGGTATTGAAATTAACCCTGCAAAACAGGTTTTTGAATTCACTGGTTTCTGATGTCTTAAACATTTACATATATCTGCAAATTAAATGAATGGTAACAAAACAAAAGGTCTGAATCTTTGATTTTGAAGGATGAAGAGAAGTTAAACATGATCATATATATATGAACTATGTTTTGGCATATAACCCCACACAAATGTCATGAGAATTAAAAAGAGTCAAGAACAATAAGATAAATGAATAAATATTAAACATGATCTCCAATTCGGTCCAATTTTTGCTTGTGATGCTGGTGGTGCAGTCTAAGTCATGAATCTCCTATTATTCAATTGTTACGTTATTACTCAGAAAATGTTATGGAACTAATAAAACTTATGTAGGTTGTGTAATTATGAGAGTGAGGAACAGAAGTGTGGGTCCACACACAGGCCTCAGAATTGAAAGGGTCTTTAAGGGATGCATATTACTTCTCTCACTTTTCACAGTCATGTAAAACAATATGTGTCATGATGGTGGCCTCTGAACTGTCAGGACTTTCATCAGGATCACTACCTAAAGGCGTCTGCTCATCTATCTGAGAAGGTGAAATATACTGGTGGTTTCATATTGTAACTCGAGATTAATGTGCTTTTTTACAGCCTGCTGGGAGCTGCAATCATATGTGTCACTATAACATAATATCTCGTCTCTAAAGACATGACTATTCATTTTAATGGCTCTTTCGTCTCACAGTTGAGCATTATAATGCACGCTACTTGTCTCATAGCTCACCCATTATTCACGATGATGTTGAATCATCAAAATGCATGCTCCATTGTCAGTTCACACGCAGCAGGCCCTGCTGTTAATATACTTTTAGGGTTTTTACCGCCATGGAGATTGCTCAGGGCACCGCCAATTTTTCCTGCCTACATTTCTTCATCACTTCATCTCAATATTAGACTTGTTCATGTGTCTTCAGAGGACCTCACCAAATGTCTTGACAGGCCGAGTGGATGAATGCACGGGTCACCTCAAAGTATACCATCCTTAATGACATGACAATGACAATGACCCTAACCCACTGCTAGATTGAAGTGAAAATTTGGAAGTCATTTCCAGCAGTCTCCATGAAGTAATCTCTGACTCTTTTCTTCAACCTCAAGCTGTTCCGTCATGTCTGGTAGGATAGTTTGGAGATGGGCGTAAACATCTTCATCAAAAACAAAACCTTCAAAGGAGCCATCAGTCTCCAAGCACCATGATCTTTAGAATAAAATATGCTGTATTAAATAGATATGAATCTACATGAATCAACAAAACAGACCACAGGTAATCTCAGATCGTTCCCTTCAGTAATACTACATGTCTGCACCAGTCTAAGAGATGAGAAGGTGTGTTTGCTCAAATATGACAGCTTGAAATGGCCACATTTTGGAGGAAAATACATCACTTTTTTTTAGAAAGGCGGGTGTCTTTCATTCATTCTACGAGGATCTATGATTAACTGAATTCTAATTAATATTCCACAACTGTTTTTTTTATTACATTCTGTGGGAATGTTATGTTTTAAATGTTTTAAATTATATTTCTCCTTATCCTAAGAATAAATTGTTATTATAACAAAGTATTTTTGTTGAATATGACAAATTGTTGTGTAAATATTTGTAGTAAAATAGCTGAAAATACTACTATATACACACACATACATAT
>JBBMFX010000141.1:11407984-11427065 GCA_037832545.1 Rhabdalestes septentrionalis
CACAGAAATATTTTTGACATTAGGCAGTGCCTGGAGAAACTTCAGCGATCTGTCTGCCACAGATATTGCTTACAGTTCCTCTTATATTTTGTCCCCTTTTTTCTTCGGTATGTGAAAGGATCCTTTTTTCCAACATTAGACATCTCTGACTGTTCAATGACCTTATAATGCCGTCTGTATTTTAAAGTATTGTTTATCTACAAATAAACAGATCTTCAGCTCAATAATAGGCTCAGAGCTGCTTACACTAAACCTCTCTCCTGCCCTGACAGAATGCACATTATTTTTCTTTGACTTATTGTTAGGGTTGCGGGAGCCATCACCGGCCGGCACAAATATTTTCTGTTTGATAATCCACTAATGGTTCGCTTTGTACTTTATCCAAAAATACACGTTTTTTTTTCAAGGGTTGGCTGTGCATGACCAGTGTGGGAGCAGACCGATTAAACCGATCCGCTGATGGCTGTGAGCTCATGACTTGTGCTTGTTTATCAGTTATCTAGACCACAGGTTTCCAGCCCTGGTCATGTGGTATGCCTTGCCCTTCAAATTTTAGTGCTTTCCCTACAGATGCCCCGTTTTAGTCTGAAAGACTCGAATCAGATCCGATCAAGGCATTTTTAAATGGAACAGTATTGACTATTAGTTTATTTTAACCCACTGCACTACATTTGTGACTTTGTCATAAGGTTGACATGGAGCGACATTATCCACCCACTTCCTGCAGTGAGCACATTTTCAGTTAAACAGCCACTTAACATGTAGGCAACACCAGTGTTGACTATAGTTAAACCAGCTACATTTCAACAGATGAAAAATTATAAAACAGTGAAATGAACACAATTACAATGTGTGCACTAAAGCACCTTAAGGTAACCCAAAAGTACTCCACAAGATTTTATTTCAGTGGCGCCAGAAATGATGTGACTTTAATAAAGCATTGAAAATAGTCTCGTATTTCATCTATAAGGAGGTTGTTTTGTTAAATGTGATGTAACTGAAGTATGTACTAGGTGATAATAATAAAAGTAAATTAGCCCCTCATAGTCATGTGTGAACAGACCAAAATACAGCACACATTGTGAAAAATGTGAAATTATTTCTCTGCATTTAACCCATTCACCAAGTAAAAAAGTGGGCTCCTAACAACAGGGGCATCTGGGGAGCAGTGTGTGGGGACGGTATTTTGCTACCTCAGTGATGAGCAGTGTTGGGATTAGGGATTTGGGATTTAAACCCACAACCGTCTGATGGCAGGGGCAACCACTTGGCCATCAGCAAATATACATATAACTTTCCATTTGTTGTATGTTTACTGGGATGTGTATGGTAGGTTTTTAAACTTTTTTGCACACTATATTGAGTTCTTTAAAAATGTCACCTTTATCTAAAAGGTGCAAGAAGGGCATATTATTTACTTGATGACTTCAAATATGTTAGACTGGTGAAAACAGTCTAGATCCAGGATTGTGCACCTCTGTGATCTAAGCATTCCCCCAGCTGTCTTGTTTACTCTACAGGTCATCACTCTAACCATCATTAACTGCTGAACGTCCCTACCTAATGAATACACCACCTGCATTGTTCCGTTTGGGCCAGAGCACTTCCCCTCAGGGCTGCGCTGGAGCAGACATGTTGGAGGCACCTGTGTTGTTTTGGTGTTGTGTCACTCGCTCTCAGCTGATGTCTATAGACTCCTGCCTCCAGGCCTGCACCATACGGCTCATGACCTCAGTGCACTTCTGAAGCAGCATGTCACAACTCAGCCTACACACACCGTGGGCATACACACACACACACACACACACACACTCTGATCCTTCACTCAGCCACATAGCTAAACAGGCCATGGCAGCTGAGGGGTTACATCCACACTGTATTTCCTAAAAAAGTGAGAGACAGAACTGCGAGAGACACAGAGAGAGAAGATAAGAGCAGGATGAAATAGGCCGGCTCATTCTCCAGCACGTCGCTGTGTAAACATCTGTGTTTTACCTGCCATTTCCCCCAGAGAGCTGTCTCATTACCTTTATCTCTGCGCTCAACGTTCAGCATGAAATTTGATCCTGCCCTTCCACCTGCTCTACATGCGTGCCATTTTGTCAAACAAGCTCGACATTCTTCAGGGGATGAGGTAGAGGGGTTTTGTTAAGCATGGCACTCAGAGCTTCAGTGGACCGCGCTTTAGGACAGGCTGGAATATTTGCTGCTGTTGCGGTAGAAGTGCAGCTGTAGGTACGAATATTAATGGCAACTGTTGTCTCCTTCTGCAGCGCTGTTTACACACTCATTAGCAGGCTTCAGCTTTCGGCGGCCCTCACCCAGGAATATCACATGGCTTCATCATGTAAACCCCTGACCAGGGCCCAGACTGCAGGAAAAATCTGCCTTTTATTGTATCCCAGTAAATACCCAAGATTAATATGACATGTTTCATGTATTTTCATGTATCCAGTCACGCTCCTTGTGAAGTTTTACTTATTATTCTGCATCATTATTTATTTTCTATATTGGGCCATGCCTTGATGTATTTACATAATGATATATTTAAATAATGTGTGACCTGATTGGTTTTGATATGTAAGCTGACTGGGTTGAAAGACTCCAGGTTGCATGTTTGGGTTTTACTACTGTAGAGAAACAGACATATATGTACATTTGAAGGCTGAATCTAAAGGAATTTAAAATTACCTGTTTTTTTGCAGCTTTACTTTAATTGTATACTTTATGGGCTGGAGATTTAACAGTTGTTTTTAACAGTGTTTTTAAACTACGTCAAACTTTTATTTTACAATAAAGGGAAAATGTGCTAAAGTATGGGCCATAGTTTTATATCTAGTCGGCCAAATGCTTAAATTGTGCTTTGGTTTAGTTGTCTGTCCAGGCACAGGACCTGTTTTATAGGATTCCTTCAAGATATGGTTCTAAAACACTCTTAAATGGGTTCTGACTTTTTTGTTTTAAAATCATAGGAAAAAGTGCAAAGTGCATTTGGGGGTCTTCCAGAGTATCTCGTGGGTGGCCTGCCACTGGCCTTTGTGGAGAACAAGCTGCTAGTTTTGACTGCCGTGATTGCAGGATTTTGTTTGAGTGTATGAGAAGAAGCCACACCCCCAGGTACGCTTTAACAACAGAGTGCATACTTTACTCAAGGCCACAGAAGCTGTTGTTCTTGTTGTTGTTCTTTTAAAGAGGCTGTTAAATACGGATCAGCTACTGACAGCACTTTCACCGCCCTTTCTATCTCTGTCTGTCTGTCTGTGTCTCTCTCACTCCTTTTCTCTCTCTCTCTCTTTTCCTCATCCCCCCTCCTCCTGTCTAAGAATGGGCTGTGCCTCCGGGGGCCACATCACTTACCTGCTGACATGCAGGACATGATTGATGAGCAGCCTCGGGCGCTGGAGTCGACTTTGTCAGCTGCTCATAATTTATACATCTTATCTCTGTCAGAAGAAAAGAGAGAGCGTGGCGTATGGAAATGAAAACACGGGTCTTGTTTAGGCTTCCAGTAGCAATGCAGCTCGGAGAGAAAAATCCGATTGCTATCTGGCTACTCTCTCATCAGGACGGCTGTGGCCTGACCCTGGCTTGCCCTGGCTTTTCTCTGCCTGGCTCTGATCTCTAGGATGGAAAGGCCCAAGATGCCCAGCCTAAAGTTTGACCTTCAGCCAAAAATAGTATAATATCATTACCATACAAGTATGCATTCATGTGTTTGGTTTTTGGGGCCAATTTTTTTTTTAAGTGCTCTGTCCTCTGTCAACAATTAATTGTAATAAAAAGATTAATAATATTAATAATAATAAAAATAATATGATTCATTTCAGCAGCATAAATCTCCAAGTTGGTCTACGTTGTGTGTCTTACTGTCAGCATTGTTGAAGATAATAATAGGTAATTATTTAAGGAATATTGTGTTGACATTGTTTTTGAACAGTTCCATTATCCTAGCAGATTTCATGTTGGCGCTTGATTAGTTCGGCTGGGGTAAATATAGAAGAGCATGTGTACAAGGTTAATATTAAACCAGGGTGCAAAACATGGCATAATGTCCATCGTGATGAATCATCTCACTAACTTTTTAATTTCCATTTTGTTCTGAGCATCCATCACATATGTCAGATCAGTCGTCCATGGCTTGGCTTGTCATTTTGGATGACAGATAAGAGATGCGTCAGAGTAATCTCAGCGAGGCACGCTTCCAGAAGAAAACAGTTCCACATACATATACACATAAGACAAAGCTGACAAGTCTGTAGATGCATGTAGTACAATGTGACATGTTATGATTGAAGTAATGAAATTCTAAATGAAAATTTCTCAGACATGTGTTCTTATTAAGGGTGAGATATATTTTACCTCCAGGATTTGACCATGTCCATGACCATGTAAAAAACATCTCACTTTAATCTGTTAAGGATGCAGTTGATTTGTAGGCAGTTATGATTTCAATTATCTAGAAGTATCATGACACTTTCTTGTTTGACCAAGGAAATTGCAACTGTGCCAAAATGTTGATTTTTATTGGAGTAAATCAAGAGATTTGTTGCTAAACGCATTGATGCATTGAAAACCATTTTCTATTTCTTTTTTTTTTTTTTTGCATAATGACCATTGGTATGGGTGGGTTTACGTTTTCAAGAAATGTCAATGCTACATTATGATTAATACCTTTATTAGGGACATTAAAAATGTGTTTTGCATTGTACATCACCGGTTATTCTTTTCAGCTCCCTTTATATCAAAACTGGAACATATATTTAAATTTATTATTTAGGTAATTGGCACAGGACTGATTCATTTTAGTGTAGACGTTTTTATTGGATACAGCATCATCTTTTTGTCAATCGCTGTAGACACAGAGCCTGTCAGGTTTAAACTATGATGACTTCTCTTGTCTTGTTTGCTGACTGCTGAACTGTGTGTAGCTGAATTTGAAAAGAGTGTTTAAAACAGTAAACTGTAATCATTTTCTTCTTTTCATTGTTGGTACAATGTTTTGTTCTTCAATATTTGGCTCTAGCATTTTTTCCCTTTTTTTAAAAAGCGCAACTATGTTTTGTTTAGCACTGTACCACTAACAAAACAACACTGATTCCATAACCCCTTCCCGCTATTGATCTTTAGTCACAGATAAAAGAACTTTTTCTAAATTCATGCATTTTTCATTGCAGTATCAATGGGTTCAGTTGAAGTCTTTGCATTTGGCACTAAGGTTTGCTTTAAGCTATACTTACGAATGCTGTCTGTTTTGCTCTATTGATTCAGTGGTTTTGTTTCTTGGATATTGAAGACACCAGTCCCCTGACATCACTTTGCTCTGCCTTTGATCAAAATGTTGGCTCTGAGCTACGGTGAAGAATCAAGTAAATTAGGCTAATTATGCAGTGGGGAGACACAGGAGCTTATTGTGGTTCCTACTGAATATTAAAACTAGATGAGAGCCAACTTCCCTGTTGGAAAAGTGCGTTTTGTGTTCTGAACCAAGGATGCTGTTTGAGGTGATTGTTTTTTGAAGAGTATCGATGAAGTGATTAACACAAAGCCGTAGTGAAAAATCATGCTCTGAATGCTTACATGTTAATGCATGATTAACATTATATTTGATGTATGAGAAGTGATTCAGATTGAACCCTACCAAAAAATAAAAAAAAATAAAAATTGGCCCGTTGTTCTCTAGCTCTTATGCCAGGAGCTGTTGATATTGAGCGACCTAGTTAAGGAAGTTTCATCAGACACGCTGCTTTCACTCCTGTTCTGATCAGAGGCACCGCTCTTTACTGCTAAACTGTTTCATCTCTGCATAGAACTGCTAATGACACACTGGAAATGTTTTGATGCAAGTTGAAAAATTTTCGATGAAAAATTGCATCTGTCCACAGTGTTTCTGATGTAAACATTGCCCCTTGTGTCAGTACCTGATGCAGACAACACAGTAGCGGATTCCACTGCAGTATATCCACAGTGATGTTCAGATGCCACATTACTGTAGAATTCCTGCCGAACTTTGGTGAAGAAACGCCAGTGGAACATTTAGCTTGACTGGTGCTGTATAGCAAACCCTTTTCACAGCGACATCAAATGCATGTTTTGGAGGTCCTGCTGAACTAAGTATGTTTTCTGTTTATTACTTAAAAATAATATAATAATATTTGTATTATAGAAATATGTTTGATTTACAAAACAAGAATCAAACTGTTTGTTAGTGGGTAAGCAAGCAAGTTAGCATTTATGAAAGTGCTTATTGTGTTTAAAGGCTTTTGTGTGCATTATTTTCTGATATCAAGGGAACTGCATTTGTGCCGTTTTATCTCTGTATGACCAACTTGGTGGAGAGCTGTGAACTGTATTCACAACAGAGAGTTTTTACCCACATTGCTCACCAGCAGCTCAACACGGAGCCAGAAAACCTCACACAGCCACAGCCAACAGCTGACTTGACAAGGGGACAAATATATTCTGTGATCACATTAATTAAAAATAAGTCAATTTCCATTCTGTCAGTTGTATGTCTACTAGGGTGCTAGCAGAAAGAGATGAAATGCTCATGCCAAAACTAATCCAAAATATTTTTGGTAGTTTGTGACAATGGTGTTACAAAGTGCTATGCAAAGTGGAAAGGGATACACTAATCATGAGTGGAAAAAACTGAATATAATGTATGCTGATCTAAATACCCTCACGAAAGCTTAAAAACAAAAGATGAATTTTCTTTGACAAGGCATTTCTAAAGATTTTCAAATTTGTTGGTGTCCCAATATAATGCCATAGCTTGAAACAGTGGACACTGTCATAGGAACATCACTCTACCACTTTCTGTGTACTTTCTGTGAAAAAAAAAGCAGTTTGCTGGGATTTTGTGTAGTGCCAGTGGTTTACAGTATTAGGATTAAAATACAGTGTAAAATTGAGGCCTAGCCACAGGTGCTTAACGTCCCATTTGAAATGCTTCCATTGCTTATAATTCTCAGATCACAAGATGAAATGAAATGAAATGTTAAAATGTTAAAGGTAAAACACAAATAAATTCATGACCAAAATTTTAGTGGAATATGAAGCAGGAAAAAAAACAATAGAAATGTTTCTAACTTTTAATAGTAATGAAATTGCGTCTAATGGTGTAATATATTTTGCCTTTTTATTTATTAGATAAAAGGACTGTGGAGCTAAATGGCCTGGAGATCATGTTAATCAAATTTTTTAGCTTTTTTAGCTTTCCAGCCTGCCATTGTCACTTTTTAGTCAATCCTTGTTAAATGGTGTGTTTTCAAGAAGCACATGAATAGGACTGTCATTTTTCTGACCTTCACAATTTAGTTCTGAGATTCGTTCCTTTTGATATACAGAAACTATAATCAAAGAACACTAAACTATACCTTATTTCCTAGAAGTTGTGTCAGCTAACCATAATTTTGACAGTTAGGAGTACTCGTGCTCTGAGGAAGAGATCGACATGTGAAGACACATGGAACACTCAGCTGCTCTGTTCTTCATTGCTCTTCTTTCTTAGAAAGATACCAGGAAACATAAGAAGCAAAAACAGACCCACCTTTAGTAGCCTTTCCAATGTGGTTGGATTCTTCACTCGTTGGATTATGTCTTTTAAACACATTGTGATTTTGATGGCAAAACACAAAAAAATATGCAGATATTTAAGTATGCCTGTGCGGCACATCCCTCAGAGATCATTGCCTCATATAGACTTTTTCTCATGTCCACAGGACGAATTTAAGAATAGCCCCCACAGGAAATAATTCCAGAAGTGATGTTGTGGTGATGGTGGCTGCTGTTGTTGTCAGGTGTTAAATAACACTTTGGACCAAGGACAGCCAAATGACAGAGTCCTCACTGGGAGAATCTAAAAAGAGGAAAAATATAGTGCACAGAGGCAGGAAGGACTTCTCAAAGAGGTGACCATCAGCACAGCGCCCAAATGTTTGGCAGCACACTGCTGCAATGGTATAATTGGAGAGAAAACATATATGGGTGCAAATAACCCCCTGTCAGTGGCATTAAAAGGAGTACAGCTGATGGCAGGCTGAAAGAGGGAGAGAGAGAGAGAGAGAGAAAGAGAGAGAGAGGGAGAGCAAAAGTGGAGGCTAAGTAAAAGGCAGATGAAATGGAAACATAAAGAATGAGAGGCAGAGAGACATGAAAATATTTCCGATGATTGTTAGCTGGTTGCCCACATTGTGTGTTGTCTGTGGAAAAAAAGTCCAGAAAATCAGATGTTTTGTGTTCGCTGGCTGTGTGATTGATTTGTGACATGTTTTGAATGTGTACAAGGTTAAAATGGAGAAAAGGTAGCATTAAAGATGACATCAACAGAGAGCGTGGTCAATCTGATGGCTGACGTGAGAGTTTGTGTGTGTGCGTTTAGTGCTCAGAGGTGGCAGGGGCGATCAAAGTCTCCTCTATCATTAGCGGCAGATAGCCCCTGTCTTCAGCTTTCAGCAGGCAGGGCTGAGCGGGAGACGGCTGGAGTGGACGATGCCCCCTCCTGTGGCGCAGTTGAAGCAGAGATCGTCAGCCTGTTAAAGATGGATTATAATGGAAAACTCCACCAGTACTGTGAATGTTTCTTTATGTTTTTCCCCCAGAGTACCCTAAGCTTGTATTCCTAAGTAAGTAAACATGGCTTGCTTGTTTTGTTTGGGGGATAAGACAAAAACACACGCACACATACACACACACACACACACACACACACACACACACACACACACACAGCTCATGCTAGGCGCTTCCCATGATCTGAGAGTCTGGCACTTGCAGGCCCAGGGAGGGCCCCCCTGCCAGGCCATTTACCAGCACCTCAGTCTTTCTTTGTTTAGCCGCAGAATCGCTCTTAAAAAGCACGCCTGTGCTTGGCATGCCTCTGGGAGGAGAAACTTCTGGCTGGGGTGCAGCAAGGCTCTTAACTGGCCCTCTCTCGCTTTCTCACGCGTCTCAGAGCCACACTGCTGAAGAACGGGCCACTCTGTGTCGGAAGGCTCTCTGGGCCTGACCCCTCGTTCCCAGCCGAGCGTGTCAAAGTGGTAATGAGGAGCTCATGGAGCGACAAGGGGTTAAATAAAGTCTTCATTCAGTTAACATTTATTTATTTATTTATTTATTTATGCATTTACGGCCCAATGTTTGCAGCCACTTTCCTCAATTATATCCCTGGACAGAGCTTGTCTTGTTTTGGGTTTTTTTTCCCTCGTTGTTGTTGTTGTGGGTCTTTTTTCCGAGGCAGCTGTGCGGGCGGCCATTGTCTGGGCTCAGATTGCTGCTTTAGCTCAGTGGCCACCCTCATTAATCATCCCTTCAGACTATTTATAACGCCAGAGCCGCAGCGTCGTTGGCTTTTGTCACGGTGGCACCCTGTTTGGTGGCGGGAGGAAGCCTAATTATTAACTGTTAAAATGACAGGCCGCGCTGTTCCGTCAGCCAGCAGATTGACAGGCAGACTGAGAGGAAGGCCATGAAACAGCGGTGAGCCACCTGACCCATTTTTCCCCCTCCTCCTCTTCCTCCTCCTTGCAGTGTCCCAGCAAACTGCGTCCTGTTTTTGTGTGTGTTCCTCCGCGGTCTGCTTTCTCGTGAGCAAACAGACGCCGCTGCGCTCTGAGCTAGATGATAGATGGCATTATGTTTCATATGAGCCTGACGACGGCAAGGGCTGTTTGCCTGGTTTATTGTTTGACAGGTGAAAGTAAGAGTGAGTTAGTTTAGATATGTAAATGGATCGCGTCTCAAAATAGATGCACGCATGGCTGCAATTAGCGCGTGATTTGTCTGACAGTTGTAATTTCACTCCATTGTATAGACGGCCTCTCGTTCGAGGCAAGGATGGGATCATCTCCTCTTGAGCTGCCAATGGCGTCGCAAATAATTCACAACATCATTTAGAGAACGGTGCGCCTGTCAATCAGACTCTCACACGACTTCTCCGACTCGGGCGCATTTCCGCCATCTCGGGTTAATGCCGTGTTTTATAAGTTGCTGGATGAATTATTGCAGCGTGCTGATAGTGTTGAGACAGAGAGTGGACTGGTGAGGGGAGGACTGCTGGGAAACATGAGCACAATCTCTCCTGCGCCGAATGACAGTCTTTGTTATTTGTCTTCTGACACCATGGCAGACAGCTATCAGGAAGAAAGAGAACTCACTGTGAGCTGGTACAAAAAAATTGAGAGTCAGACTTTTTTCTCTCTCTCTCTCCCTCTCTCTCGCTTTCTCTCTCCCTCCCTCCTCCTCCCTTCCTCCCTAAGCTTGAGATCCCCAAATAATGAAAGGGATCAAGTTGCTGTCACTGTCACAGTACAAACATAAACTTTTCTGGCACCTAATAAATAGGCAGCGTGGCATTGTTTTCAGAGCCAGACAGGTGTGTCTGGTACACTGCTGATGGCTTCTATTATTCTGCTGGGGAAGCGTGTTTGCTTTCTTGTCATATATTGTCACACATCTCTCTCGTGAGAGGAGGGCTGCTTGAAAGATGGCCAACAGTAATTATACACATGCCTCCCATCGCTGCCTCGTGTTTTGTTCGTCTTGTTGTGGTAGCCCAGCCCGCTAGCTTGAGTCCTTATGGCGAAAGCTGTGCGGGTGCGATGACTTGTTAAAACGGCGTGTTGATTGTTAAGCACTCGTTAGCTGCCTCAGTGGCAAGCAGAAGGCCTGCAGCGGCCGAAGGCACCGGTTACTCATCACTGCGGCACAGTTCAAAGCCCTGATCCCGGCGCAGGCGATGACATTATTTGCACCTGAATGGCAGGTACATCAACATCTCCTTGTAAGCGTCTGAAAAGAGAGACAGTGGAGCCCTTTGTTCTCTTCCACAGCCCACTTGGGGCTTTGACAGCCTGTTGATGGATATTATCATTCTTAATGTCAGTAAATAGTGCCATGTGAGATAGAGGATCTGTTTCCTTTCAGTCCTCCAATGCTCATTTATCTCTCTCCAGTTCTGGTACTTTTTCAGAGGGGAAAAAAGGCAACAAAATGGCAAGCCGGAAGTGAGCAACGACTTCAGAACCAGGAGGGCCTTTCTGCTCTGCTCTGTTCTGTGTCGAGGGAAGGCTCTGGCTTGGCTCAGTAGCAGCTTCTGCCCTTTTATGAATGTGTTTGGAAAACTTCAGATAGCACTGTGTCAATCGAAGACTTTGTGTGCCACTCTGATTTGTGCAAAGTATACAGTGCGCTTTAAGTGAAACAGCCCGGAATGTAGTTTACAGGCTGAGGATTTCTTTCGATGTACCAATGACCTTCTTTTATCTTCACTCGCTGAGAGACATTTTGTTACGTTTAACCTTTGTAGCTTTGAAGAACCGAGCCCAGCTCTTCAGCTGAGGAGGTCAACAAAAGCACAAACCAATTTAAGAAGTTTGTGACCAAGCTAGATAAACAACCAAAATAAATACATAAAAAGAAGAAAGAAATGGAGAAACACAAATAACAAAAAATAAATAAAACCCCCCCAAAAAACAAATCAACAGAATGAATGAATGAATGAGAAGGTCCTGGCATATTTACCTGTCATCAAAAAGGATATTTGTTATGCTCATGTCTGAGGATTAGATGCATGAAGCTTTTGTGTTTTGCATGTGTTGCTACCACATTTACTACATGTTACTTATACAACTTGTGTGTAAATCTAAGCCCAGTTTATCGGGCAGATACAAAACACAAACGCGTTCTTCTCTCTCCTTAAAATCCATTTCAAAAGGTATCATGCAAAAGATCACATGTTTGGGCATGGAATTTTGCCCTCCTCGTAAAACCAGGTGTAAAGATCGTGCCTCCAAAATACGTTGTTAGGAGACTTTTTGACAGTTGTTCAGTGTTCTAGATCTTTATAACAGCATCCACTTCCCCCAAATCATCTTAAAATCAATTTAATTCATAAACCGAATATTTAGTGTGACGCTCATTTTAGGTTAATATTCTCTCAGAAAACCCAGTCCAGTTGATTAATAAACTCTTCTTGACTTGAAATAGCTAATATCAGAGAAAGTACTAACATGTGCAGTGCTGGGATACCAAAACTGGTTTACATTTTAATTCAGGCTCCTGAATTCGACTGAACTGACCAGCCACATGAGAGCTAGAGAGAGGCAGAGGCTGTGTATTAGACTCTCCAAAATTAATATGTTCATCAGCTTGTGAGCCGTTCCGAGAGTGGAGTGGCACAGCCTTGTAATTGAAAAGCATGTGGCTCTGTCAGCAGGTAACGGTAGGTGGGCACACCTGCCTGGGAGGGTGGGGATGAGGAAAAGTGGAAGATGGAAAATAAGAATACGAACTGAATCAATACATCAGAGCTATGGTGAAGAGACATACAGAGCAATAGCTGAGGCAGGAAGCCACACAACCAAAGAAACCATACCGCATATAAATACAAGCAATTAATTCCATTTTCAGCTCAGTGCCTGAGACAAAAATGAGTTTATATTTCTTTTATAGTGCTATTATAATAGATCATATATGATTCTGATATACTTAAATCTAACATTTATTCTGTCGAATCACCACTTACTGACAGAAGTGTCACAGTTAAGTGAAAATGTTATAGCCCTGTTGCTGCAAATAGATGGAAAAGTCCAGTTCCAACACTGTAGGTACATTCAGCGGTGGAGGGAATTAGCTTTGGTACTCTGACCAGTTGATGAGCCTTGAATGCCCATCACCAATCTGTGGTTTGTCCCCCAATACTGCCCAATGTGGACCAGGAGTATCCCACATGTTCCAATGTGTTTTGGCCCTTCTTAAATTAAATTGGCTCAGACCTTTGTAGCTGCCAGTTTTTCCACATACATGCAGGAGTGTTTGCTTACCATCTGATGGGGAAGCTGGTGGCCTGGTGGTTAGTGAGTTGCCCCTGCAATAGGAGGGTTGTGAGGTTGAATCCCATAACTGCCAGTGACTCCACCAAGGTACCGTAGAGCAAGGTAACACCGCCCCCCCCAAACTACTCCCCATGCTTACGTTACTGGCTGCCCACAGCTTCACAAAAATGCAGAGTAAGACTTTCACTTTGTTCACACTGTGTGCTGTGGTGTGTTCATGCATAAATATATGGGCCACTATACTTTATTTTACTCATACATCCCCAGCCTTGACATGAACAGTTGTTATTGCATAATCAATGTTTTTCACTTCATGTTTAAGTAATCATAATAATTTGCGTCATATTTAGATATATTAAATTAAATATTTAATTGACAGTGTTTAGTATGCATGAAAATACACATAATAATTTTCTTTTTTTTTTAAGTACTTTGGAATATTTGAAAGTTAAATATTGTAGTTAATTAATGTTCAGTTGAGGCAAAAAAAGATTTTAACCTCTGATAGCTCATTTATTTCATTATTTGGCTATAATATCAGTAACACCACTCTTACAAAAGTTTGTCAAATTTTGAAAAGGAAGGTCTTCCTATGACAGTAACTATATGTAAAGCCGATCTCTCACTCTGTCCACAACTCCTCCCTCACTCCACCACCCATCTGTCTCCCATGTGGACCCCCCCCCCCCCTCCACAAGTTGACAGAGCACCCCATATCCTGTGTGGGGAAAGATACGTCATAGCGTCGAGAAAATGTGCAGGTGCATGAGCTTCCTTTCTCTGAGAACAGACAGTACGCATGACACTCTTCCTCTCTCGTCCCTGATAGTGCTTTGGCATGCAGGCATTATCAAAGAAGGAATCTTTCACATGCAATTATGGCAGAAAATAAAGGTGATGAAGTGCGCTGTGGAGAGGCAAGACTCGGATCAAAGGGCTCTTGTGAGCCCTGATAGAGTAAGAGACCGCTGCTCATCCCTGGGAATTCCACAGGTCTGCATAGGACCCAGACAGACAAGATAATAGAGGTGACGAGTGACAGAGGCTGATTTTGAAAGCATATTGTCTGACCTGGCTGGAGTGGTCAGTCTCTTTCATAGCAGGTGGGGCCAGCTATGAATATCTTAATCTTAATAAATTATTTTGCTCTTGAAGCAAAGATACAATATTTCAGCAGCTGTTTATTGGGTTAAATACTACATTAGTTGTTTATTATTTCATTAACTTTTTGACATCTATTTTCTCTATTCACTATCTTTTAAACCCTGCAAGAGACAGGCCTCCATCCTACGGCTTATTATTCCGTAATTCCATGGAAAATATCTGTGCAAACTGGCAAATATTCTTGTTTTTTAGTAGTATCAGTGGGGACTCTTTATTGGCTCCTTGGCATATAAGGTTATTCTATTAACTATTAAAAATAACATGTATTTTTAGTATTAATCTTTTTATGAATTACTCAGTAACTACTGTGAAACTAAAATGTAAATCTTGTACTCATGAGAGTTAATACTTGGATTGCACCTGTATTTTAGACACTGGCTGAGATTTTTTAACCCCCAAGCCATGGGCTTACTACTCAGTTATTAATCATATTGCCTGTTAGTAACTACTAATCATTTGGTAAATATTTTGAAACTTATATATAAGTTTTATTGTTATGAAAGTGAGAGATTGAAGTGTAGTTTCTTCACTTCAATTTCATGATTTGTGTGTAGTTTTTTGTTGTGTTTAAATAAATCGTTGCTTTATGTATATGGAAATAGAAGAATTGTCATTTGTAGGAATGATGTTTCAACATATATGATAATATGTAAGTGTTGTTATGAAAGTGATCAATTGAAATGTAGGCCTACATAGAGACTCTATCTGTTTAAGGTATCCAGGTAAGATTTGACCTGGATGTGAAATAAATGGAAATGAGCCTGCCTGTTGAAGGTAGTTGTACCTATAGTGAGAATATGACGGTTCCTGTGCTGCTGCTCCGACTGGGCCCTGCAGTTCTAGCTCTGACAGCTGTCGCTTTCAGCTCGACTGCTGTGGATAGAAAGCCTGAACACTCTCTGCCTGGGTGCTGACTGATGGACATTTACTCGGATCTTTTTAGCTGAGCCGGCGCAGAGCTGAGATGGACTGACCGCGGCTGTCACCCAGTCTGTTCAGCACTGAGCTTCAGCTCTTCTCAAGGTCGCCAGGAGAACCTGTGAAGAGTGATACAAAAACTCCACCTGGATGGCTTTCTTACATAAAAATATTACAGTTTCCCTCCTGTTTATTTCTTCACTCTTTGATCTCTTCAGTATCCTTCAGCTAGTGCAGGCAGAATTGTATTTCCAGTATTTTTCCCTTACAGTCTGACAGAATTTGCAGTAAGTGGCAAGGCAGCTTGGACTGTGTTCCTACTGACAAACATAAGGGCAGAGGACGTTCATGAGTAGACTTCTCATTATGATCGTCACAGGGAGATGACAGCATGCTGTCCGGCATGATCACTCTCATCTTAACTCCTGACAGCTTAAATAAAAACAATTTACTCTCCTCTCTTCCACATATCAAAGGTTTTGATAGACATACCAAAAAGCATTCCGACATTTGAGAAAAAAAGGCAACAAGAAACAATACTAATTTGACGCTGGCAATACAAAAGTGTTCTTGAATCGATCCAAATCACATCCAGCTCAGATGTCATTGCGCTCAAGGAAACTGAGAATTTTTTCATCAAAACAAGTTAGTCATCTGAACTATTCTCAGTTCACTTGTCAGTAAGCTCAAGCTTGCATTGAAGAGAAGCTCAGGCTTTCAAATGAAAGGTGGAATTTTCCACAGGGTGGGGGTTTTAGTAGGCTAAGTGTCAGTGTTAAAGACCCTCAGCCCAGCCACTACAGGATGTCAGAAAATGTGCTTAATTGGAAATGATTAGGGCTCTCGGAAAGCCGATTCCGCTTTTCTTCAGGGAAAGTGGGAGAGAGCGTAATTGTGCTGTGTAATCCACTGTGGCGTTGCTCTTTCATGTGCATGAGGAGATCAGAACAGAGAGATTTGCCGGCCGGACCTCCCCGAGCTCTACATGCCTGCTGTAAGGAATTCAGAGCCTGACTGCTGGGCCTAATTCTCCTGAGGGTCAGAACCTTTCTGGGGTCAGCTGGCAGCATCTCCCCTTTCAAGCTTCTGATCGAGCGAAATGAAGAACTCATAGTGTGAGTACACTTAATGTGGATAAGTGTAGACAGTTGGTGTTCTTCGTTCCCCATTACAAGACTAGATTGAAGCAGAGAAGAGGGATTTCCTGCTGGCTACATAACCCTCATACAAATAATATTCAATTTCCACCGATCTACCAGCCTATCTGGGAGACCTTTCTTGTACCTAAATTCATTTTCCATTTTTATTCAGTACACCTGCTAAGAAAGTACACTTTTTAGGCCCTAATATCACAAATCTATGCTGCATTCTTTTGTAGGAATTTACTGATTATTAGCAATACGCCCTTCCAACAAATAAATATGTACATTTATTTGTACATTTCAAGTCATTTCAAATGTTTTGTCTTGTCAGTGAGGTTACATTAGTGGCAAATTGATGGTTGTCTTTAACAGCCTAAATAGCTTTAATAAGATGCAACAACAAAGGTCACATTGGCAGCACAGGATTTTAAACAGAACACGTAATGTTATGTCACACTAAAATGTGCTACAGCGGTTGAACTGGAAAGGAATTTTTGCAAAATCCTGTCCAACTTGGTGACATTTGCCACAAAAGAAGGAGCAGGTGGAGCATGGGTAAATTTACTGACAGTGGTCCATCTGTTGTTTGTAGCCCACCCATTATTTCACCTACTGATGGAAAGGGACCACCCTAACGCCAGGGTTGACCCTATATTACTTGTGATGTCTCCTTCTCAGCACACCAACATGGTAATGTTTGTGCTCATGCAAGTGTGTGGTGGTTTAAACATTGTGTACTAAATGTGAGTCATTCATTTTTGTGTAATTTGGCCTGGGTATGTGTATGTTTGGCCAGATTATCCGAATTCTGCTCAGAATTATGTAGGGGTAAAGCAACTCCTCACTTTCACTTGAGTTTTCCAACTAGGCCTCAGATATGTAATGTAAACCATATGGGGTTGCTCAGAGCAGGACCAATATTTATATTTTATATTTTATAAAAATTATAAATAATAAGCTAGGTCAAATCCATATCATGTTTTTAACTAGATGAAACGGAAACATAATTACCAAGATTTCAAATCAATGTGTCTGTTCCTGAACCATGGTTTCAGGATGGTGTGGTTTTCCCAAACAAAATCCTTTTTGTCTTTATTTTTGTGATTTTCTTCCACAAATTGGTTTGGAACTCTGGTTTCAACATGTGTAGAATGGTTTGAATGTGTTGGGCTGTCCATTAAACTTTGAACGGATCAGCAGAGGAGCTGTTCCCCAGCTGTCCCAGGGCTGTAAGATCTATATGCCCTGCCCCAAGCTACCCCAAGGAGGAACACAAACACAAGCACACCTACCTCAGACACACTCTCTCTTTCAAAAAAAAACAAAACAAAAACAACATATACCCTCTGTATCATATACTCCTTCTCAAACACCACTTTTTCAACCCCCAAAGCCCAAATCCCCACCCCTTTCTATTTTTACAGAGGGTGTTGGTATATGGGTTTGTGTGTGTATGTGAGTGTGAGAGAAAAGGAGCAGTGAGCAGCAGGTTGGTGCTCGGGGGGAGTTTCCTGGCCCTGCTGGCCTGTGTTTGAAGTGAGCCACAGGCCCTGTGAGCAGGCCTGATCTGTGCTCAGGGAATCACAGCAGCCCTCTGCAGGCTCCAGGCCACTGCCAGGAATGGCAACAGCAGAGCAGCTGCACAACAAAAAAGAACGAAGGGGGAAAAAAGAGAGAAGCAGTAATCTTAGATGTTCCTTCCTGATGGCTAGCCCTTTGCAGGACGTACTGACATCATCAAAGACAATAGATATCTCAGGGAGTGCAACTCTATCTGATGGAAGTTTGAAAGGATTACTCTCTTGGCTTTAAAATAAGATTTGCTGCGCTCTTCCTGTCTTATTTTTGTAGTACCTTTAGGTCTACTTACTCAATATAGTGATATATTATAGTGATATGTAATCAAGGAATGTTTGGCAACTCTTTATCGGAAGGCCACCCACATAAGGGCCTCAGAACAAATACATTATCATTAAATAACGTTTTTGAAAACAACGAGAGTATTTATGATGAAATGATTCCAGTGTTAATGATGATACCTTTTATAAAGTAAATGACTGATATTTGCTCCATTCATAACATTATGGTGAAGATTGTTTTCTAAGTAATGGAGGTCATAAGTAAAGACCTAGTTAAAAACACTGTGTGTCAGTTTGTGAAAATATGATATTTTAAATATGCTAATTTATGCATGGTCATTAAGTCCCTATATAGCTAGCCTTCAAATAAAATGTTACTAAATTTTAAACTGTGAAGCTTTTTCAACAACTCAAAGATAGCAAATAAGTATTTATGCCATGGAAGAGCCACTTTTGTGTACCCTAAATAATATTACAGTGAATTCAATGTTAAAATGTTCTTTAGGAAAGCAGAAGTGACTCTTCCATGCCAGAAAGAGAGCCTGTTTGTCATTTACATGCTTAACGTTGTGTGACAGGTGTAGGAAATGTGTGCTTACATAGAGGCTTGTTTTTTTCTGGGAAAATCTGATTTAAACTCTTTGGTTAAATGATAATACATGTTCTCCATCTCAATTTCAATTTATTGTAATTCACCGTGCACATGTCTGGCTTAATCACCATGGTGAACTGAGAATAACCTTCCCAGATGCACTTTCAGGAGAAAAATGACAAACAGGTGTCGTCCATCATGACTAAGTCATGTTGTTTTGGTGAGCTGTCTGTGAGCTCTTCAGTTTGGTGGTGGTTGTGAACTGTTGCTTATATCACAGAACAGCATGACCCTGTATTTATAGAGAGAGAAAGAGAGATAGATAGAACGAGAGAGAGTCAGAAAGATAGAGTGAGAGTGAGAGAGTGAGAGTGAGTGAGACAGTGAGTCAGAAAGATATAGAGAGTGAGTGTGAGTGTGAGTGTGTGAGTGAGAAAGAGTGAGTGTGTGAGTGTGAGAGTGTGAGAGTGTGAGAGTGAGAGTGAGAGTGAGAGTGAGAGTGAGAGTGAGTGTGAGAGTGAGAGAGAGTATGAGAGAGCGTGAGAGTGAGAGAGAGTGAGAGAGAGTGAGAGA
>JBBMFX010000141.1:11427165-11443236 GCA_037832545.1 Rhabdalestes septentrionalis
GAGCGAGAAAGCGTGAGAGAGAGATAGAGAGAGAGAGAGAGAACGCTCAGTGTCAGTGTGTCAGTGTGAGGTCCAGACTGGGGAAATGTTTGGGACCAGATAAGCTTGTGCTTGACAAGAGACTCCAGATGCTTTTATATTACAAACTGTCATGTTGCAGCGGGACAGATAAAACCCAGTGATTGGACTCAGCACTCTCTGCAGCCCCACTCCAGCATTCAGCCTCACCCAGGAGATAAAGGAGCGGGTGGAGGTTTAGTTGTTTTTTTTGTTGTTGTTGTTGTTGTTTTTTGTGTGTGTGTGCTGAGGCCTGGCCTATCAGATCCTCACATATTCACATTGTGTCAGGTTTTCCTGTTTGTGTTGGATGATTATAAAGAGCATAAGGTGTTTAGGCAGACACAGTGAGTCAACAAGAGTTGCAGGAGATAGAAGGACTAGACACAACTTAACTCCATGTGCAAAAAAAAGTGAGTTTTATATATTTTTAATATATTTGTATTTATATCCAAATGAATGTATACTGTTTTAGTGAGGTCTTTTAAAGGCTTCCCAGTTATTTATTTTTCTGTAAAGTATTTTGGAACCTTTGAAAGGCTCTGCTTGGTTGATTATTGTTTGATTACAGGATAATTCATTTTTTTCTGCATTATTCATAATTTTGTATATAAACAAAGTAATTGAGAGCAGTTTTATGTGAAATAGTGCCTTGTAGGGAACGTTACACTCTGAGAGGTGTCATGATGTCTATAATCCAAGTAGCCAGTTCATTTACTAACCCAATTGATCAGGGAATCTACAAATGTCTTAAATATCTTTGAAAAAGCTAGTCAACATGTCTTAACTTTCTCACTTTTAAGAGAAAGATTGGATATATATTAAGAATATTATAAATGCATTCCGTATATTTCTAGATGATTTTTTCAATTGCTTCAACTGAACATTTCTTATCCATTGGTAAATAGTTTCTTTTAAGTGTTCTGTCCTGAAATAAGAAAAAAGTTTTGCAATATTTCTCATAACAAGCTACATTATCTACATAGTTTCTCATTACAAGCAAAATAGTCTATATTTTTTTTAATAACAAGCAAAATTATTTGGATTGTTTCTCACACTCTTGTGGTTCAAACCTCCACAGAACTGTAAAGAACTTTCAATCAATTTACCAAACTGTTACTAATAGCCCTTCAGTGTGCAACCTGTCAAAAGATTTAGCTGCAGATAAAACTGACACTTGCACATTTTTAGCCGAATTATTCATTAACAGTAAATACTTAAAACAAAGTGTACTTGTCCATTTGAGGCACAGATGAAGAGTTTACTTGTGTAATTACATATACAATATACCTGGAATTTCTGTCTCTTCATTCTGATAATTGTAAGGATTACCCTTTAGATGCTATTTTCTTACACCACCCTCTCTTCACTTTATATGTTTTGAAAATATATGTTTAGCCAAAAATATTTAGGAAAAAGAGTGTTTCAGGAATCAAACAGTGACCATTTCATAAATGAATTTTGTATGAGGTACCATTTAAAGACATTAAAGGATTCAGGTTCCTACTGCCAAGCTCCTTTAATTCTAACTTTTTGTTCTGCCTGTTTTTAAACGTCTATTTACTTTTTCAAAATGATCAATAGATTGATCAGTTACTCAAATAATCAACAATGAAGTCCCTTCTGAAAACACTTAAATCATATGCTGGTTGCTTTTTTAGTTAGAGGGACAAAGGGGTGTGTGCTCACAGTATCAACAGTCAGGCTAATGTACATTGTGGGTAATGTACTTTGTGACCTTTTGACTCCTTTACATAAGTGTGAAGTAGACTCCCATTGAGATATTATCTTCTTTAGCCTAGCTCATCTGCCGAAGTGAAAACACACAGTAAAAAGTAGTGGGCAGTGCTTTAGTTCATTATCTAAATGCAGTGACAGTGTGGACTCTCAGCACTGATAAAAATACAAGGTAATCCACCTCGACTGTCACTGCCGCAACCAATTCATTAGCTTTCAGAGGTGAGCAGTGGGAGCTGACTCCACTCCTGTCTGAATTGGGTTTTCAATCTCAGCGCTCGAGCCGTAACACGCTCTAACACACTCCCATCAGGGAACTGCCTTCTGAGCTCAGCACTCCAGCTCCTTTCATTTGCACCTTGCCTTACCTTTAATTGTGAGAGGCGCACTAGCAGCACCCAGGGCTGAGGGAGTGGCAGAAGGGATCTGATCTGGCCTCCTGAATCATGTTGTGAGGTTAAATCATTCAATTTTTTAAAGGGCCTTTTCTTAAGTATGTTTTGTGTTTTGTTTTTGGCATTTAAATGTGTGTGTGTATATTAAGACATAAGTGTATATTTGTATATAATCATAATTTGCTTTTACACAGCCATTTTTAACTATTCAGTATCTTATATGTAAATGACCTCTGTTCTTATTGGCTGTGAGTGTCATAATTTACCTTATTCAAACTGTTGTTGACTGAATTTATGTGTATATGTACTGATTTTCATGACATCACAAAAACAGGTCATTCAGAACCAACGTTTTTGCTGCTTACTTTACATATGGATGCCGGATGGACTGGGGAATGAATGGCATGTTTCGAAAATGTAACGTATTGCATGAAACACTCATGCAGAAGTAAAGTCAGTAAAGCTCGGTTGTCCATGACTATGGACGCATTCACATCTGGTTTGTGTGCGTGCACTGCTTGCTCACTTCTTAATGCATTTGACTGATATGTAACGATGTTGTTTATTCCTCAGTGGAATAAAAGAAGGAATAAATGAATGAATAAGTGGATGTATCCATTTGTCAATGACTGGCATATTACCTCTAGAAGATTGATTGCGCTGGGTTTGGATGTTCCATGGGCCAGCGAGAACAGTTCAGTGACTGCTTAGTGATGCATTTCTTCAGCAAATGTCACAGGCCTGTAGTCTTACTGTCACACCATTAGGGTAACATCATTATGCACACGGCCTGTCTCATCCTGAAAAGAACAGAATAATTCCTGTAGAAAATTGAAGCAAATTGTTTAGGAACATTTTTTGCAGCGGCAGCAGCAGCAGACCAATCATTTTGCCACGCTTCAGGTATGCCAGATAAATGAATAGCCTGTTGAGCACTTGCAAGAGCAGGCCTGCTGAATAATTCATGAGGTGGGGCTGCATTTGAATGTGCTAGGCAGAAAGAGAGATCAGCTGCCTGGCGGTGGCCACACCTGTCCCGGGGTGACTGGCGTGGAAGTGGCCGTGCTGCCCTCCGCTGTGTCCATGACCAGGCCTACAGCTACTGAATAACATACCAATGAGGGGCGAGTGGCCACTGTGCCCTGAGCGTCCATCTCAGATTGTCCCACTCCACTGCTCTCTGACACTCCAGAGATGTGTTCCAAGCTTCGGGCCAACCGAGGCACACTGATGAAGTGACAGCTGCAGATGAAGCAATGAGCCAAGTTTGGTCACTTTGATTGGCATGGTCATGTCTGGCATGGATAGAGTGACTGCAGCTTGAGGTCAGGGTACAACAGCAATGAGGTGAGCACCTGTGACCAGTCTAAGGTCAATGGAGTACTTCGAAAAGCTATAGACTTTAAACAGTTGCCACTGGTGTGGTGAGGTTTTCTCCCTTATCATAGTTCAGACTTGTAAAGTGTATGAAGTTTGTTAGTTTTGCACTGCAACATTGGAACAGTGAGGCTGGTATTTGTAACAAGGAAAACATGTTACAGCGTAACTTATATCCATAGAAATGCACTCAAAATGAAAAATTGCTCCAAACGTTCTATATACAGGATTACTCCTCCAACTGTTTTAGCTGTTCTACATATTTCTCCACCCAATAACTACGACTCCAGTCACAGATTAGCAACCATACTAGGGAATAAAGGCTAATTTTGAATTATGTGAAGCCAGCCATTGTTTTTGACCTGACTGAAATGCAGTGTCAAAGCTGGAAAGTTCAATCTTGGAGGAGAATGCCAATGGCCAATTCTGTTATGACAGCTAACAGATGCCCATGCACATCCTACCAACTAGATAGAGCAAAACCAATTGCAACCTATTGAATTTCCATCCATGGGTGGCTTTGGCTTCACTAGGTATCAGCAACAATAATGGGCACAATGTTAAAACTCCCATTTTAATCCACTATGGAATTAGATTATACAGGATTTAAAGAACAAGAAATCCATTAGAGATTAGTCAACAACTTCACAATTTAAAGCAACTGTGTCATCATTAGATATGCATTTTGCAGTAGGCTAATTGGTTATAAGAGTCTATTACTTAGCAACTTTTGCTTCAAACATTCTTGCCCTCATTGCACAGTGCATCCTATTGCCATCTCTTCCTTTGCTAAATGATGGGCATACACCCAGTCATCCAAATGATGTCAAAGAAAACAAAATTCATCAGACCAGGCCTCCTTCTTCTGTTGTTCTATAATTCTGTTTTAATGCTCATGTGTCCATTTTAGACACTTTAAGCAGTGGAACGGGGTCAAAAAGGGCTCCCTAAGTGGCCTGCTGTGGCAGCCCTGTGGTCCCTCATACACAGCAGGCTGAGATCTACTGTGTGTTCTGAAAACTTTCTGTCACGGCCAGCATTAACTTTGTCACCAATATGTGCTACAGATGCTCATCTATATGAATACATTAGGATAGATTTTGCTCCCTGGCCCCACTGAGTTCTGGGTGCCCACGACCCTGTTGTTAGTTGTCCGATTATCCTTTGGCAGGTACTGACCACTACATGCTGGCAACAAACCACAAGATATGCCATCTAGCCATCATGAACAGGGCCTTGTTGAAGTTGTTCAGATCTTCACGTTTACCCAGGTTACTAATTTAAAAACATCAAAGACTGACTATTTACTTGCTGCCTAATGTATCCCTAGAAAGGTACCGTTGTAAAAAGGTTTAATTATGTGGTGTATATTTAACTAATTGAACTTTAAACATTCATTGCCTATCTCATTAATTCTTGCAATAGATAGTAAAGGTTGAATTGCATTACAAAGAAAAATGCATTTCTATGTGCTCAGAATAAGGGTGTTCACATGTTGGCGGGATTGTTGTGATCCTCTATAAGCTTCTTTTGAAGGCTTGTCAGATTTTGTTGTTACCTGTCTAATTGACAGGAACTAATCAAACAAGGCCTAAATAGAGACTCTAGTTTTCTTCTAATTGGTCTCTGTGACAGTGCCTCAAAGTCATCATTTGCACAACTTAATGAATAGGTTAATAAAATAGAATAGTTTAATTATGTTTTACTTCCCAGATTGTTAATGGTGCCAGAGTTGCTCGATTGAATAATGCAGTTTCTGTTATTAATTATCAGTAAGTGAACTTGTTTAAATGATATTTTACAGCCTCTTGATAAAATTACAGCTGGAGGCAGTGTGGTGATAGACAGACAAAGGCCACGGACGAATTATCATAAACTATTAGCTTGTTTCCAAAGGGTTTTATGTTAATCTTTTAGTGCTTAAGTACCCCCCAATTAACATATCAGGAGGAGCTGCCTTCCAGCAAGGCTTGCAAATTGAAGTGCTCAGATAAAAAAAAAAAGCCATTCACAGATGAAAACCAAAGGAGCGGCAGGCTATCGTGCTGAAGTGTACAGGAATTTTTTTACGTGTACTAGTGTGTGTGTGATCAAGGAGCCACAGAGATTTCATTATCTCTCATGGGCTGTGACACGAGATGTCTCTTTCAGGACCCTTTGCTTTTGTCTGGTGCTAAAGCAGGCTGCTAACAGGCGGATGAATGGCTCTCATCGTCGGCACCATCTGATGAAGGAACACGTTTACATATCAGCCCCACTGGCTTGATATGCAAATGTGGCACGTCTAGAGGGCCACAGGGAGATATGGCTCTTTGTTAGGACTTCACAGCCCTGTGTTTCTTTTATGCTAAACATAATAGTATCCACAGTGAGAGCACAGGCACCCATCTTGTAAATCAGCCGGCATCTCTGCTGGGTTAAGCGAACAATGCAGTGGAAAGGACATGCATGATTAGCAGACTAATTGACAGCTTTGCGTTTTTTCACCACTCACTTACTGTGTGATTTCAGTGTTTTATTCATGTGACAGTGAAACTATAAAAAATTTCACTCTTAGCAAGGATAATTGTTAAATGAATCCATTAAAAAATATGAGGTAGTCCTTTGGTCCAGTCACTGATAAAAGTGAAAATTTGTCGAAAAATCTAATTAATGCAATTTTCTGCTTGCCTCGAATGTGCTCATCCCTTTTTATGAAGATAGTGTCTAAAACGTTTCTGACCAGCTTGTGGCAGATTTGTGATGATTTAGTTATGCATAATATGCACACACACAAAAAAAAGCATAACCAAAAAATGTATACCCAAAAAAGATGCACAACCAATTTCCATCAGCCTTTTAATTTCTGTAAACAATTATTTAGACTGTTTTTGGCTCTGTAATAAATATTAAGTTGAGCTGACATACAAAGGTTTGTGGTCCCAAGAATTACAACTGGTCTCTTTTTGTTGCACCATCTTTTATTCCTTTATATTACATTTATGTTTGGCAGACTATCACAGCTTATCTAAACTTTTTATCATATTATACAATTAAGAAAAGCTAAAGAGACCCAGTGTCACTGCTGGGATAGCATAGTGTGCTTTGCTAGAAAATCAAACCCTGGTCTGTAACACTGAGGGCAGCAGAGTCACCAGTTACAACACTCTCAGCTGTGATCTCCAACAATGGTAACTTAATGCATTATATGAAAGTATGGAGTGCAGCTACTGACTTGTTAAGCGACAAGTCAAGTGACTTTTTGATATTTGTACATTCTGGACATGACTGGCAGATGACTGACATAAAAGGCAGATGACTGTATAAAATGTCTAGCTTGATGTGTTATGTCCTTTTCTACTCTTGCATGGAATTTCCAATTGGTGTTCAAAAAAGACTTTTTCAATTTGCCTGTTTTGATGTAATATTATCAAGACCTTAGGCTGTCAGAGATGTATTAATGAACCCAATAGATATTTTTCTTCAAAACTTTCATTTTAAGAAGGAAATAGTTTTAATAAATTCATGACAAACAATTATTTGTAAGGCTTTTTCATCTATCCTGACAATAATTGCATTGTTTTGGAGTATGCGTTCCTTATACAATTTGTGAAATAAGGAAATGCCTATACCCACTTAAAATGGCCTATTGAATGTAAATGGCTGTTACTTCCATCATATGAAATATTCCGATTTCCTCAAATGAGGCCACACTCTTAAATAGGATTATATTGATTATTCCAAAAGGATTCGACTCATTATAATAGTGAAATACTTTTTGCTGCTTTTCAGAACCATTTTTTTTTTATTACGTTTTTTTTCAAAAGAATACAACATAGCATGCACAACAGAACTTCCAACATAGAGAAGAACTATTTAACTAGGCAGGAAAAGGTTTAAGCATTCCTATATACGTAAGTTACCTTTAATAATGAACACTTGTAGAATCCTAGTATTGGTTCTCACAGTGATAACTCGTGAGTACTTGTTAGCTATGTTAGCTGTCTGACACTAGCATGTCTCGCTCACTTTATGTATTACAGACAATTATTGGAAAATAAGATATCCTGTTGAAATAAACATAATTATCCTGTCTCACCCAGAGAATATGGGTTAAAATCCTATGCCATTACAGGTTTTTGAAGGATTTCCCTGACACACTCTATTTGAATTACACTGAATAGCTAAGGACAAGGCCTCAGACACTGTCGAGAAATATCCAGACATCGACGAACAAGAGATTCACTTCTCTTCACACAAAACTCCTCCTTTCTCCACTGTCTCACTCACTTGCAGAATCCAGTCCTGTGTCCACAAAGCCATTGTGTTGGTGTCCAGATAGGGGAATAAAACACTTGTCTGTGTTCTTTCACTATGTAAATACAGTAAAAAAAAATAAGGCCTGGCCAGACCTTTAAGCATGATGAACACTTTCGCCTTCAAACTAAATTCCATTGTGTCAGGCCCTATAACTTATTGCGCATGATTACAAAGCTACCGATATAATAAATTACATTGATGGACAGAATTATACCCAGCGCTTCCTGCACTCCCCAATGACGCACACTAGCTTAGTGCTCCTTGACAGCGGCCTGTGATTTAGCACCAGCGAGGAGGCCAAGAGGGAAACAGAAAACATTCAGGAGAAGGCAAAGGCCTGAGACTGGCCCTCAGCCTAGTTTATAAGACCCTCTCTTATTCACCACTAACGTGCCACCATTAAATAGCAGAGGGGAGCATCTCTGCTGATAAAACAGCTTGTTATTTATTCCCTAAGAAGAAAGTTTATCATTGTAGTCATGGAAGGGATTTGTTTGACACAATAGTCAGTGAAAGAATAGGAAGAAAGAAAAAAAAAGAGGGGGCTGGCTAACGTTGACCAGAGCTTGAAACAGATGTGTCTGCTCTTGACATGTCACAGGCAGAGACAAACAGGGCAAAGCAAAGAGAGCTCAGTGCTGGCATGGTCCTGGCCAATCTATCTCACTGAGAGACAGATTAAAGGCAAAGTCCAGTAAAACAAAGTTCTGCTGCCTTAATCAGGGGACAGACTGCCAGCGTTATAAATAATAAATGAGGCCTAGCTATTGAGAAGTGTGGGTATTATTAGAGAACATAGCCTTTTAAAGCATGGCATGTAGGCCAGCAAATGCTACGTTTACACCAGTAAGAGAGGCACCTTCCACAGGGATGGACTGGTTGTTTGGTTGTTTTTTTAGTGTGATTTTGCTGCTTTAGTAGTGAATGGCTTTTATGTTCTTTGAAAGTGGCTGCTTCTGTTCTGCAACAGTAACAGTGAAGGTTCTATTTTGTTGCTGCAGCAAAGACTAAGCAGCCCTGACCTCGGCCCCATTATACTTGGTTTAGTATTCTGTATATGAGTAAGAATCTGTCAAGCATGCACAAATAGCCAGTAAAAAACCTTTTGTTGGTCAGTAGTGGCATATTTTAGTCTGTAGCTATTGTATGTTTTTCTAGACAGATGTCTGTGAAGGTCTAGAATTAAAATGCTATTGTATAATACCCATTTAAGACTTTAACTCATTTTATTTCCAGTCTCTATTGGTCTCTTAGAGTTAAACAGACTGTTTTGTTGCTGTGCCATTCAGACACAATGTGTAAATGATCTGTTATCCTTCCTTATATTATGCCTCATTTAAAAAGGACAGATTAAATTCTACTTATAAATTCTGTGAAAATCTAATAAGAAATCTAATAAAATCTAAGTGTATACCAATGTGTTGGTTGTTGTGACATCACAATAACAGTGGATGCAAAACAGGCTGTATTCGCAGCTTAATTGTCATATATGATTGGGGAGTATATGATATTGAAACATTAGGGTTTAAACATGCCATATGTAACTTTTTTTTTCTTTGTTCTTTGTTTTGAAGACAAAGAAAAAGTCGTTTTTTCAATATGTGGGCCTTTTAAGAACTGTTTCCAAGAGAGACTGGAAGAGAGAGAGAGAGAGGAAAAGAAAGAAAGAAAGAGAGAGAGTGAGAAATGGAGAAAGGAAAGGGAGAGGACAGGAGACTAAAATTAAAGGCTAACTGCTACCCTCCAGTGTTCAGGAATGTGGTTAACTTTCCAGCAATACAGGTGCTTGCTCTTAGCCCTCATTTTTATTGTTGTCATAGTGGAAGAAAATGTTCTGCTCCACACATAAACTCTAAGTCAAACTCGCTTGTGTCAACATTGCTGTTTACATTTACTAAACACTTGTAATCATTTCAGCATGTTATTTACCTTTCAGATGCCCCTGCAATATACGACTAGCATTATTTTGAAGCTGAATTGTAAAAAAAAAAAAAAAAAAACACACATTTTCTTTCCTTCTCAAAGAGGAGAGTTCCTCTTTAGCTGGGCTTGGGGAAAGGAAATGGGGTTTAAATGTCCCCTTGTCATTAGTTCAGCATGGGGTCACAGCTGGGCCTCTCCCACTGTAATTGTGCTGCTTGATTTATCTCAAAAGAAGCCAAAATACATATAAATCTCCCGGTACATCCTTGTTGTAGGCCTCACTTTGTGATAAATGACCCATGGCAGAATAAATGCCCTGTGAATAGAAATGAATTATTCATTTTGATAGACCCTTAAGTGTGTATATAGTGTTAAGAAAAGTCAAGGTGTTACTCCGTTATCTCCTGTTTCGCTGATGATGGAGAATGCGAGCTTGGCTGCTCTCTCCGAGCAGTAATAAACTTTATTTCTACCTCAGCCATCAACTTGCAGGCTCCACACATAAATAGGCTTTATGTAAATCTGTCAGCACCTAGTGTGTGCTGGAGCTCCCGTGTAGATATTGGCCTGTCTGGAAGTTTATGACAAAGTTTAAAATCATTCATTAAACTGACCCCGTGGTAAATCCACTTACTGGAAAATCCCCCTCCCCACCACCCCGGGCTCTTCTGTTTGGTTTGCAGATGCGATCACGAGTCCATTTTTAACTTAATTAATTGGCCGTTTCTGTTGACAAGAAATTTATGCCGTAATAATTTGCTGGAAATAGATGCGGAGCATTGGAAATGAGATATCCATCATAGCCCTGTGTTCCAGCAGCTGCAGCGCTGCTAATATGAAAGTATTTCAGCCAGCGACGACCCCGCTGTTTGTGCAGTCAAGATTATATATACCCCACGATCCATTGCCTGCCTGAGAGGCGCTCATGGAGGTCTATGATAACAAAGAGTTGGTGATTTATGGCTTGCTGTGAAAGCAGAACTTGATGAGATTAAACAATTTCATAGCACAAGTGTTTCTCAGACCGCCCTGATTTGTAGGTTTGAGCCCGATAGTAAATCAAGTTTATATATCTGAAAGCCTGCTCAGCAAAGGAGTGCAATTACTGTTTAAGACAGCTACTTTTTATTTAATTTTTATCTGGGGTTTGTCTCCTTTATTCCCGTGCCTGTCAGGGAGGCACTCACCTTCGCGAGTCCTTCTGGCTGGGCGGGGAAGATGCTGTGAGGCAAGGCCCTCCTGCTATCTCTCCCCACCAGCCTTTATGCACAACAGCAACAGCATCAGCCTCCAGCGCTGCACTGCACTGCACCCACAGGAGCTCTGTTTTTCCAGCCATTGTTTGCGCTGTTTGTCTGGCGCGAGTAAGGAACAGTGTGGTGAGCATGTTATCACTCACTCTCATAAAAAGTGACAGGCTGTAATCCGACGGCTTGTACGTTCGGCACAATGTCCAATAACTGTGAGTTGACGAGTAATTTGTGAGTACCTGGAAACAGTCAGGACTTCTACTTTTATGCTCATGAACTTCTACACTCAGTGCAGATGTTGCACGGAACAGCCGCCCCATTTATTTCGTTCCTTTTATCTCTGCATAAAAATTGGAGTGAAATAAAACGCTTAAACACACTAAAGTAAGATACCATTTTGGCTCTCCAGTCATTTTTAACTGGCTATGTTAGAGACAGTCTAGTACATTTTTCTTGTATGCCATTTATTCATTAAAATAAAAAAAATCTTATAAAATCGGAAATTCGTATGACAGTCATATTTTATATTTATACATAAATGGAGATTTTGCTGGTGTAATTAAGATGGTGATTTAACTGGTAATTTGGTGATTTAAAAATGGTGAGGTTTTTCATCATCCCTTTGAGGGTATAATAGGATATAATGTTTCGCTGCTGTACTTTTAAGACCGATACATGTAAATGACCTCTGTGCTGAATTATAGTACACCAAGTATTTTCACAAAGCTGAGATATTGTCCACATTAGGTCCTGACAGGTTGGATATTTCTGAAAACACTGGTTTTTGTGACATCACAAAGCCAATTATTTAAAAACAGGCCAGTTGGTTTCCAGTGGCTTGTCGGCTGGGGACTGGATGGTACATTAATAATGTTTATATGCTGCATTTTTAAAAATGTGTTCATGGTTATGGGCACTTTAAGATGAGTTAGTTTACTGCAAGTTATCTGGATGTGGAACTGTGTATGTGTTGAAAAACCTTGATTGCTTTCATTTGTTTGTTTTTAGATGAAACAACAGAGTGGAAAGATCAAGCTAGTCACTAATGAGCATATTTTTATAACCTTTGTGTGTGTGTGTGTGTGTGTGTGTGTGTGTGTGTGTTTGTGTGTGCGCGCACACACACGCCTGTTTGTACTTGCCTGCCTATGTGTACATCTTCCAGAAAACATCAAGAGATCTCATTATTTAGACACATCTCAATTTTTTTCTCTCCCATACACCCCAAGTCAAAATTAGTTTTCATCCTGCCTGTGATCTTTGCTGACTCGGGCGAGCAGAAAGTAAAGAAAATGGCACTCTTCACATCAGGGCTGAGTCAAATGTGCACTTCACAGAGCAGCACTCGCAGCTAAGCATTGCTAAGTAACCTTCACATTTCACTCGTGTGAAGAGCTAATTTCCTTTAAGTTCACATGTCACTTTCTGCGGTGCGGCTTTGTGGGTCCTCTTCAAATGTCTCCAAGCGTCTAATTGCGTAGGAAACATCCCAGACAACCCAGTGTGACAGTCCTGCTCGCGGAATCTTCAATTATTAAACATCCTCGCACACTTGAAAACAGTTCTGACATTAGATACAGCTCCTAATCGGAACAGAAAGAGCCACGATGTGTCACACTTTTTGAGGGAGTGTGTGTGTATGAAAAGTCGAGAGGAAAGAGAGAGGGGGCAGGACAGGAGGAAGTAAGGATCTGAAAACAGGGATGAAAAATCAGGAACTTTTTGGGGGATTTTTGGAAATTCAGCAATATACGAAGCATAACCTCTAAACTAGCTTCATGGTGTGCATCCCTTTTCTGTTTAGTTGTTTTTTTTCTTATGTTGGTTAAGCATTTAATTCTTCAGCAGATTAATACAGCTTTCATGTAGGTTTTATTGTTTAATTTTCATACTTAGGATTCGATAATTGACTTTTCTCCCCTGTAATAATTACTTTTAGCAAACCTTATGTAGGTTTTCTTTGTGAGTGAGAGAGAGAGAGCATGCTTGTGAGTGTGAGTCATCTGCCACATCAATGATTTCCGTTCAGGTATTTGAAAGTCCGATATTCATCAGTAAAATTCACCAATCATCCACAATATTAAATCCACTGACAGGTAAAGTAAATAACACTGATTATTAGGTTACAATGGCATCTGTCAGAGGTAAGCATATTTGTTGACAAGTTAACAGTCAGCTCTTCAAATGAATGTGTTGTAAGCAGCAAAAATGGCTAAGCATTAAGATCTGAGCAGCTCTGAAAAGGGAATAAAATGGGATGTCTGGAACACAGCAGTTCCAAAACAGCAGATCTTGTGGGGTATTCCCAGTAAGAAGTGGTCAGTGACCACCAAAGCAGTCCAAGCAAGATTACCTGGTGATCTGGTTACAGGATAATGGGTTCCTAATGTATAAGAGCAACTGAAAACTGAAAAAGTTAGTACTGGCAATCTTAGAAAGATTTCAGAAAACACTGTGAATTGCAGCTTGCTGTGTATGGAGCTGGATAGCTGCACACCAAACGGTATGCCCAGGTTGACCCCTGACCACCACTGAAGGCACCTTCAAATGGCGCATGAGCATTAGAATTGGGCCTTGGAACAATGGAAGAAGGTGGCCTGGTCTGATGATTCATGTTTTCTTTTACATTATGTGGATGGTAAATGTGGGTTCACATGGACTTTGCCACATACCACCAACTAAATATTGCTGGAGATCCAATACACTCCTTCATGGTAATGTATTCTCTATTGAAATTAGCTTCTTTCAGCAGGATAATGTGTCCTAACACAGCTAAAATTGCTTAGAAATGTTTTGAGATGTTAAAGTGTTAAAGGTGTAACTTACAGTTCTTGAAATATCTGCTGTTTTCATCACCAGATACCCCAGTACACCTTCAGAACTCTTGAGGAGTCAAGTGGTTCAAGGCAGACCTAATAGTAGAATGGTGGTTTTAATCAGCACTTGGCTAGCTATATGTTGGTCTTTTTTTTGTTTGTTTGTTTGTATGTTTTTTGGTCAGATTTTGTTTTTACATTTCCTGTTCAGCAATACTACTATGAAGAAGCATCACTGCCATTTAGCTAGTTTCAGGTAGGATGATTTTTTCATATGTAAAAAGGGCTCATGGCTATCATGGTTTGTTTGTATTTGTTGTTATTCAGCTTTAATATTAGGATAGTATTAATCAGAACTATAAATTTTGGCTATTGTGTATTTTCAAATCAAATTTTTGTTTATTTATTTAGGTTTTGAATTTGGTACGCCAGTGTTGTATAGCTACATTTGTGTGAGTAATTTTTTACATGCATGAGTTATACGATTCTTATTAATAGGTATATTATGAATATAATAACCATCTTTACTGAGGTATTGTTTGTTTGTTTCGCTGTTTACTTATCTTTATTATTATGAGGATTTTTTGTCAATCATCTATAGCTGGTATCTTAATTTAATGATGGATATTTTGTGTATGGGCAGTGCATATCTGATTTAGACAAGCTTAATGTACCGATACATTGTGCTGGCACTTTAGCCCGCAGGGAGGGCTGCTATCTAGCTTCTATCAGAGATCGTCATGTGCACACACTGAGGGAGCTGTGAATATGTAACAGTGGTGCTCAGAGCTAAAACTTAACCCAAATGGCAAATCCATCCTGGTGACCGTCAGACCCATTCTTGCTTTTATTAAGGGCTTAAAGGCTTCCCACTGGCCCATTTCTACCAAGCCTAAGAGTGATATAAATGAATTACAGTGTTAATCTACATTAGGCGTAGGATGAATAGGAGCCTGTGTACTTTTTGTAGACTTTTATTACAGCTGTGTGGGCACTGTTTAAATGACCACAGCCGAATCCAAGAAGTGCTCGGCGATAAAAGGTCAGCAGGCTCTTTAAAATTCAACCCTTAAAAAGCAAGTTAAGTGTAGTGCTTGTTGATATGGACGATTAACTTCCTGTTGTGCCTAACCTTTGCTTGTCCAACAGTGAGGTGTACACACAGAGCTGCGGCTTTGGAAGGCGCTTGGGCCGTTTGGCTTGGTGCTCCAGGCAAAAGCTGTTTTACTTGTGATCACTGATCATATGATCCATTTGCTTAGCACAAGCTCATTGAAGTAGAACTGGTAAATCATTAAACACACTCTGAACGCCACTCACGCTGTGCTCCTGCTACGGTACACACTTTTAAAACCCTGGAAGCCCTGGCGCCATTACATCAAGCTCTCTCCCTATTCATTACCTGAAAAAAGAGAAATAATACTACTTCATGCACACAACAGTCATTTAAAACGCATTACAACTGCCCATCTGATATCCAGTTATGAAGGTCAAAAACATTACATTGAATTTTCGAAGTCTGCTTGACTGCAATAGTGAAGTAAAGCCATTTTGTGCTCCCAGCATGAGACTTGGTCCATTTACCATGTTCTTGTGAAATCTTTCTTCTCTATCAAGGACTCTTTTTTTTTTTACTTCGTATTTTAACACTTGGAGGACACAGTGAACACCTGTGTGCACTCATGTTGGTTTTCTATATATAGTGCATTAGGTCAAATAAAAAAAAAAAACTCCATAAACTGAAGTCCTTTATACACAACAGTAAAGTAGATTCGGTTTCATTGCCAGTGTGCTGCTTTTTCAGGGTACAAATGATGTTAATTTCATTGAAAATAGATGTCAAGCTAACGCTTGGTGTTGACTCAAATGCTCATATAAGTTTGCTTTTCTCTGATCTTCAGATCATCAGAGAGCACTGCAAGTGTTACAAGAAAGACAAGGAAAGTTTCATACCCACAGAAAATTTGTTTTTGATACAGACCCAAAGAGAAAACATATCAAAAGGCATTTTTCTACATGTCTTTTGCAAGCACAAAAAGCCGAAATGGTGTCAAGAGAAAACAAAACAGAAAGCTTGTTTCTTCTAACAATTGCTTTAAGCTACAAAATCTCCTTGAATCCCCAGCCTCCCCTTACTGTCGACTTTCCTCTCTCTCTCTCTCTCTCTCTCTCTCTCTCTCTCTCTCTCTCTCTCTCTCTCTCTCTCTCTCTCTCTCT
>JBBMFX010000141.1:11446031-11456960 GCA_037832545.1 Rhabdalestes septentrionalis
GTGTGTGTGTGTGTGTGTGTGTGTGTGTGTGTGTGTGTGTGTGTGTGTGTGTGTGTGTGTGTGTGTGTGAGAGAGATAGAGAGGGGGAGAGAGAGAGAGAGCGAGAGAAGTTGAGAGCAGAGGACATTAGTAAGCGTAAATAAAAAGAATATCAAGTATTAAGTCTATGCCAATAAACTGCAGAACTGGACTATTTTCATATTAAATATGTTCAAACTAATTTCCTTTTTAAAATGTGCTAGCCATTGGATTTTCCATCAGTGTTGGAATAGTCTAGAAATAAACGTCTCACTCTGTGATTTATAATGTTTGGAATGCATAATAAACTCAGGGACAACATGCACTGTTTTCTAAACATCTCTCAGAATTCTCCTAATCAGTGATGTTAGTCTTATGAAGATTATTCACCTCAACAGAAAGATGAATAAGGATTCCCTAATTATGCTTCTTCAACAAATCAGCAGTATTGCACATAAAAATTTCATTTTTAATAAAAAAGTATGTAATTACACCAGCCAAATGTGAGTTTACCTAAATAATATGAACATTTAACAACAATTGTATGAATATATATAATCCAGAATGATGCGGAATAATATCTTTTTATTTAAATACTTTCAAAATCACATCAAATTATGTCAAAATTAAGAGAGTTCCTTTGTCATATAAAGCTACGAATGCACACAGTGAAATGAAGTCTTGTTCGTCAAACAGCACAAGCACTAAACTTTGTGGTCTACACTCAGGACCAAGCTTCCTTTGATATTCTCTTTGTCCTTAGTAATCTTTTCTTTTTTTTTTTTCTATCAGATTAGGTTATGTATTTCAGCAATGTAATGTTTCATAAGCACATTACCTCAATTCCCACTGTTATCAGTCATTATAATCGGACAGATCAAAACAGGAGTTTAGCAAAGGGTAATGCATATCTCTTAAAAGCAAATAAAGACAAATGGCTCTGTGAAAGCAAAAGCTCTTAACTGCCTGTGTGTGCTCTAAGCCTGTAGAATGAATGAATTCCTGAGGCCTGGAGCGACCCCTTGGCTTGTGATTATGTTTGTGTAAAATCTTAAGGGTGCTGATCAAAGCGGGACCTCTTGTCCGCCTGCCCTTTAAGAAGCTACAGAAAAAAAAGGAGCCTGATAACAGCTGGCATTCAAATTGAGTTTTCCTTTAACTTTGTTTCACAGGGATTCCCATTATAAGGCGGGCCTCCTTTCTCATCACGAGGATGGCTCATTGAATAAAGAGAAAAGAGAGGAGGGGAAGGGAGTGGAGGGGAGGAAGTGGGAGGGAGGGAGGGCTCTGATTAATCTTCTCTGAGGGTGGGGGTGTTTGATCAGTGGACTTGGCCAGAAAGGGGGGTATCTCTGATGTTGACAGCGGGCGACTTTTGCGCACGGTGTGTGATTGACGCGCCTGGCTGCTGGGCCGACGGGGGGGTTGCGCTGTGTCCAGTGGGGCAGAGCCAGCCCCTGCCTGTGGGTGGTGGTGTTAATAATGTGGCAACTGGGAAGATTAATTGTAGACAAGCAGCAGGATTACGAGGGGCTTTGTGGCGGGGAGAGGGCCGTTTGCTTGGGAAGGCCTCTGATCTGTCAAGCCCGGAGGAAATTAGTCAGGGCAGACCGAAGCTGACTCTCAAAACGCTGCTTTAGGATATTAAAGCCAAATGGCTGGAGGAGATTGAAGCTGGTAACAAGGAAACTGCTGACACGTTCAGAGGCTGACACGGCTACCTCGCACCACCAGGCTCAGGCGAGCATGGTGATAATTAATGACAGTATGCATGAAGTGATAATGCCTAAATTAAAGAATAATGATTAGGAAATACATTAGCCCTCTCCCATAACACTCTTAAAAACAAAGGTTCCTGAACAGTGCTTGGCTTGAATGTACGGTTGTAGGAAAAAGCCCAGTTGGATCTTTTTATGTGGAGGTAGAGGTTTCCTTTTAATAGGTTGTTGCCACTTCACAAGTCCTGCAAGGAACCATCAATTTTGAGTTCTTCATTGTATGGCGAAGAACACTTTCTGGCCACTTTATTATTAAGAGTGTCTTAGGAGTTGCTAACCTAGTATTTCCCTGATGTCTTCATACGTCCTAGGCTTCTGTTTGCCTCAGAAAGCAATACATTTAGCAATGTCCGGTTTGCATTTTGAAGGCTGTGCTCTGTTCTGGGGACAAAAAAACTATGACTGGAGTATTTGAAGTAAGCCCCTTTGTAGAGTGTATTTGTCGGCATTGGCCCTTGTGGTGATTAAATACCTTGTGAATTGTTCCCTGCAAGATGCAGGCATTTTTACAGCTCGTCTTAGAATCTAACTAGGGCATTTTGGGTCCTTGAGAAAACACTAAGAGGATAAGACAAGCAATAGCAGCCCAAAGTAAATGCAGTGCAGGTTTAGACATGTCCTCTAGATCCCCACTGCAGTCCTGGCCTATAAAGTGTGCCTGGTGTGCATGTTTGTTTGCTTAGGGAGGCCTTCTGAGTCTAGAGAATGAGAGATGAGTTTACTTAAATGCTGGGCCAGGCTTGAGGGAGTAGTAATTTCATGCCACCTGTTGGTTTGTCAGCACACAGCACTGTGTGAGGGTTGTGGGAGAGTGAGAGAGTGAGTGACAGGCTGACCTGAGCCTGACCTTCTGCTTGGTTCATGACTGAGTGGAAGCTGGGGCCTTCCCTTAGTCCTCTCTTAAACAAGCACAGGACAGATAATCAAAGCGAGGGTCTCTATTCACCTCGCCGCTCGCCTGCCCTCATCCTATCCAATGAAAGCTGCCCTGTACCCTGATAAAACAGCACTACTTCTTCCACCATTACCTTCCCACCGCACTGGAAAAATTTATGACACTTGGACATTCATAGCAATGAAATTTTTCTCCTACCCCCCGCCCCTTGCTTTCACTTTTTGTCTCTCTTTCTCTTTGTCTCTCTCTTTCTCTTTGTCTCTCTCTCTTTTTTTGTCTCTCTCTCTCTCTCTCTCTCTCTCTCTCTCTCTCTCTCTCTCTCTCTCTCTCTCTCTCTCCCTCTTCAGAGGCATGCTCCTGATTGGTGGTGACAAATGAGTGCTTTTCATTTAAGACTCAATTAGGATCAATGCATTCATTGCTCCAAAATCAATAATGTACATTTCTCTTGTCTATCCAACGTAATAAATCTGCTCAGAGTGCTTTGCAGAGCATCACAGGTGTTGGACCAAGCAATCCATTAGCACATCCAGCTAATGTCGTATCTTTTGTTTTGTAGGATCCCAGAGATGTCAGAGCAGATGTCATTTCTACACCGTACACACCTCTACCCAGGGGTTCTAGAGATGCCAAAAATCATAAAGGTAAAAAAAGGACTTTCCTATTCAACAAAACTCAATGTAAAAATGAAAAATATCTGTAATGGCATCGTAATGCTACCTCTCTTTTGTGAGTGCCTTGTCATCAGTAGTTTTGGTGGAATCCTGCCATCCCTCTCTTCTACCACTGCGTGAAACATGTTGTCCAAAGTCTTTATCCAATGGCTGTACAAAAAAATAATTTTAGAGCAGTCCTACTTTTTCTTAGCATCATTACTGTGTATCAGTGTATTGCTATGTCACCTAATATGCTGCAATAACAGGCGAATACTGATTTTGAAGAACTAGCTAAAGAAACAGGCTGTTCCATTTCCCTTCACACATCGGCTTTACACTAGGCTTGGGCGGTATCCAAATGTTGATACCGTCATACCTCCTCCCTATTTAACCTCGGTATACGATATTACCGTGAATAATAAAAAAATTGTGACGTAAGGCTCAGACAGCATCTGCCGTTCAGAAACTGAATACCAAACACTAATACTGAAACAACAACAAAATAACATGCAGAACAAGTAACTTTTATTAGCAACAGTTTATAAAAAAGTGCAAATACAACAGTCAAACAGAATAAAATTTACATAAACATCCAGAACAGGACACTGTATCTAACCTTACTATATAAATGTGGGACGGCTGTTTGTGAGACAATTTGCAAATTGCCTCGTCAGGATTTATCGCTTCTCCACTTTCGTTCAATCGAAACCCGAAAAACTGCCAAACTGCAGAAGTTGTGTTCTTTTTCGAGAGCAGGTCGTTTGTTACGCAACTCGCCATCTTTCCCCACCTCTCTCTTTCTCCTCCACGCTGTCATGTGATGACAACCACACATACAGATTTTTAGGCATTAAATAAATTGTATTGAATATTTAATCCTTGTCTCTTATAGAAGTGCATTGTTTTTACGACGGTATAACGGTATTGAAACTGATACTGTTGTTATTTTTAGATCCTGCGGTATACCTTATTATCTTATTACTGCCCAAGCCTAATTTACACCCAGAGTGGAATTTGATATCCTCTAAATTTTCAATAGTGAATGTAAATTTATCTACAAGCAATCATCCTGCAAGTGGTATTCACTACATTGATAGCATGGAATATAAACATTGCTTAAATTCCTCTCTATTAATTTCCCTGTGAATAATATTCCATAACATATTTTCACTCTGGTCTGTACACCATTTAAAGGAGATGTGGATTTTGACACTATCGAATATAGTCCTTTCTCTGAAAGCTGACCTTTTTCTAGGCTACTGAAACAAACCACACAAAGCATTCATAGCAACATGAATTATATCTCGCAAGAACTAATGTGTTATTAGTGCCTAGTCGTCCTTAACCTCCGTCAACCAGACAGAAACATGCCACAGTTTTAAAATAGTCTGAAACGCTGTGTAATACTAATGGGCTGCTTTATTCTATATTAAATTGCTGTTAAAATACTCAACCAGCCTTTTACGTTGCGGCCATGGTGTTGTCGGTATTGCTTTCATGCGAGGTCAGCGAAGAGCCCCTCCACCCCCCACCAAGGACAGATCTATTTCACAAAGGCTGACCCGCACCTCTCAAGTGATGTAGAGGAAAGCCCAGTGCTTTGTCAAAATCATGTTGCTTGAGAATAGTCCATTAAAAGGTGAGCGGAGCTGACATATGAAATATTTTTTCTCCCTCTTAGATTTCGGCACGGTGACACTCTCCATTCGTTATTTTTATGATACTGTACTGCAGCGTTAGATAACATGGGCCCTCATCTTTGTCCTTCGCCTCCTTTTATTTCTCTGCTGTTATCGTGCCGTTTTTATTTATCTTGACTTATTGCCTATTCTATTTGCTTAATGCATCGGGTCTGACACTGTAACTCTTTATTTGCACTCACCTTTGGCTGCACCGTGAAAAAGCTTTAATAGAATAGCCATGACACTAAAAGATGCAGTTCACCTCCAGGACTGTGTCAGGAGGATGAGAGCTATTTCCATGCATGGGCTATAATTCTTCTGCAACCTGTGAATCATCACATGATGTAATTATGTGGTTGTTTATCAGTGTGCATGCGTTACCTATAGATGTGCGCTCAGTCCTGTCAGCGAAGTTGTATGTTCGATGCGGTGTTGCACCAGTGGGCGGAATAAGAAGCATGTCTGACAGCGTGCTGTCTCCAACACAGTGCCTCTTTACCGTTTCTCAATATCGCTACAATTAATGTCACCTGTGCCAAGGCCCGAGAGCAGAGGTGCCATGGGTAATCACGGCAGGCATGAGGGAGAAAGAGAAGGACTAGGCTGGTTTTGTGCTGGCCTGGCTGACACGCAGTGAAGAGGACTGGAGGAAGTCTTGGCTTTGGGATATGAAATTGTTGTCTCTTGCGTTTGTGTGGAATTGGAGAGTGGACACGCAGTGAGTGGACAGGAGAGGCTTAGAGGAGGCTGGAGGAGCTGGACATGGAGGAAGAAAGAGGCAGAGAGGCCATGTGGCAGAGCAGGCGTGACACAGAGTGGACGGCAGCGGTTGCAGTCTGCAAGGGTGGCCGCGGGAAGCAGCACTGCTGTCAGCTCTGACCAGCTTTAAAGCAGCGTGTCTGGCTGGAGACCCCAGAGTTGCTCTCCAGAAGCAGCCTTCTTTTTAAACACCTTGCTTCCACAGCAATCACCGAAGCAGCACCTCTGTTCAGCCACTCAGATCTTCTATTAATTAAGAGACAATAATTAATGATGAACACTGTGTAGCCATAGCACTGTAACCTGTCCAGAACCTTTCCATTTTGATGTGGCATGTTAGAATTAGTTACAGTACATCCACCTTCTCCCAGATCCTTCATAAATGACATAACTAGGAAATATACAATTCCCCCACGTACATCGTTGGACATTTTAAGACAATAAATACTACCTTAAAGCTTGCAGCATTAAGAATATCCGATCAGACCACCATTTATTTCCTCCTTAGTGACTAAACCAGAGGCCATTTACCAGACAGGGAGAAGTTGTACTCCTACATATAAGAGCCTGCAATGCATTTAAATGCTGTTATTTTGGGCCATGCTCCAGCTGTGTTGCATGTATGTATTTTAAATGGCACACAACTGTTCTCCAAACCCCGGGAGGCAAACAGCCTTCAAAGAGAAAATCTGAACTGAAGACACCCCAGGGACCCTGCACTTTTTTACGCCTGCAGTTTTGCTTTCATTACGGCACGACTGAGGTTTTTTTTTTTTTTGGCCCCTGAAAGGGGACCATATCTGAAGAGTAAACTGTTTTACAGTTCGCAGTACAACAAATAAACATCTGGGACCGTTCACAGCACTCCATTAGAACATTCCATTTTTTTTTGCCAAAAAAGTGAAAATGATGACAAATGGGCTGTCGCGGAGACTGGGAGAGGCCAGATGACGGAGCTGTGGGTGCTAAGCACTGATTTTTAAAGCTCAGCAGGACAGGGGGAGATTTACACCTGCTGCTAGTCCCCCTATCCTCCATTAACTTGCATCTGGCAAGCGTGCATCACTCATTTACCCACGTCTGGATCTGCTCTGATGATGCTGAGCTAAAATGCTAGGTCTGACAGACCTTCACAGACAGAGATATCTTGAGCCTTTGTATAATTGAGATAAATCTGCTTGTTATGGTCCTCATAACAAAGCCTGATAGAAAAAAAGCACTGCCCTCAAGCTTTGCCTTTGACAAAATTGACTCTTAACTAGTGCCTCTGTGGTAAGTGTTTACTTGTTTCTATAGTATGGGTCTTTGTCTTAACACATCACAATAGATCCCAACCTCAAAACTCCTTGTTACCACTGTCTTTTTTTTTATTTTTTACCAACAATCCTCCAATTCTTATGATAAAGGACCCAATTGATGCCTAAAAATCCACCTTTGGTTCTCTAAAGAACATCTCAGTGGCTGTTTCTTTAAACAAACATTTTTATAAACGAAAAAAACTAAATATAATTAAAATAAAATGTTTATACTAATTTAAAAAATAATTAATTTTTTTTTTCTAAAACCAAACATCCAATAGCCATGTATTGTTAAGAGTAAACCTCTCAGTGTATTGATATGATAACCATAAAACCGAGAAACTGATGGTCCTCCTCAGCTATTACTTATAAAAGACCTGAAGTCCATGATGATTCTACCATTGATGTTTCTCCCTGGGTAAGTATTACTTTTACATTAAAGATGAATGTTGGCTCCATTGTGACTGAATCTGTTCAGGATGTGGAATCTGGTTTGATCATTCTCATCTCTGGGGACCAACTGTGAGATAACGATTTATTTATGTAATTTATTTTAAATAGAGATGATGGGTTTGATGAATTTAAGCTAAGTCAGTGTTTTTCAGATTTCAGATTCTAGGGAACATTATTGGCATGTTCACTGAATTGTTGCTAAAGATGAATGTGTGTATATTTAGATAGATAGATAGATACATATATTTGTGAAATTCATCCACATTGTTCCAAATCTTTCATTCCAGCTTATGCTCCTGAGAGGAGGAATGAATGCTATATGAAACATTTTTCTTGAAGTGAAGGCTGCTGTTGAATTCCTCTCTGATGCTCTTATGCGTATGTTTCCAGTTCAGTGATATGGGTGAAAGAAAGGAGTAGGTCAGATATTTGTTCTATGACAGAATTCAGATCCAGAGGCGTTTTCCCTTTTGTGCACTGATGAGGTGTTTCGGATCCATTGCTAATGACTTAGGGGTGTTTTGTGGCCATTAAAACCCCTGTGTAAAACACACCTATAATTTAAACTGTAGAAAAATAATGAGCTCCCATAAAAAAGAAATAGCCATCACGCAAGTTTATATCGACTTGCAGATTTACACCTTGTGTCTCTACTCAGATGCGGTGCCAAAAAAGAATGGATGGAAAGTTGTGCGTGCAGAATAAAAAAAAGTACCCAGACTTTGTCATTTGATGTAGTCTCACATACATCTGCTTTAGATATTCTCAGTGTTCTGCATCTCTGATTAATTATTTGTAAAAGATTTAAAGCCTTTTGTGCGACACTGTGGAAGATATGTGTTTTAAAGGCCGATATGCTAAATATTTCTCGCTTTTTTTTAGTTTATATGTGACTGAAACAAGGATTTGTGTTTATATGATCAATTTCCAGCCTTTTTTCAGAATTAATTCAAGTTTTGGATGTAGATTATCTCTATTCTGCCTGGCTTCCTTGAAATATATATGTGGAAATACACTGTTTTTGTGAGACCATTAAATAATTCAGTTTTGCAGCTTGGATTACACAGACAGTATAGAATGGTACAAACTGAAACTTTAGCAATGTTTCTATTCTACATCAAACTCCTTTATTTCAAAAAAGTCAGGAATATCTGATGTTCTCTGTTATGGACCCTTTAAGCTGAGCCTTCGACAGGCGTACAGGCCTGTGGAGCATCTGCCAGCGGGCTTTTTTTTTTTTTGGCCTTTCGTTTTTGTGAAGACAGCTTTTGTTTTCTCTGTCGTAGTGAGATGATATGATATGATTTCTGTCAGAGGGGATCCAGTGGGCCTCCCAGGACTTCTCTGGCAAAGGAGCATGAATATCCATTAGTCTGGAGATGGAGATTAATGGCAGGGATAGAGGAAGAGCCAGGCCATTCTGGCCATTCTTCACCGCCGATCAGAGAGAGAGAGAGAGAGCGAGTGAGAGAGAGGGAACAAGAGAAAAGAAGAGGGGGAGAGATGGGATCGAATTCTTTGGTGAGGCAGCCAGAGTAGTCCTGTTTGTCACTGAGGCTGGAGTGCCCCCCCCCCAATCTCTCTCTCACTTCAGAGCACAGATTAAAACAGCAGGACAGACTTTACTTCCCTGACAGCTTCAACTGCTGAACTCTGCCTTGCCATCTTTAAACTGCTTTGAGATGCCTTCCCCTTTCCTCAGTGCCATTACTCCTATAGAATGCCTCTGCATTCGCTGAATAATTCTGTTTGTGTCGGATTTGAGGATGTGTCAGTGATACCATTGTGGTTTTTCTTCCCTCTCGCTCTCGTGCTCTACTGTTTGATGTAGTCGAATGAGTCTCTGAAGAGCCACTCATGAGAGATTCCCGTTAAAAGAGGAAGAACTTTTCAAGAGAAAGGTGGCGCTGTCAAGAAGACATAGTGTTTATTTTTATTTTGTTTAAGGTATTTGTTTTTACCTTTTGCGAGCATTTGAATATGAAAGCGCATGATATTCTCTTCTTGATGAGGGCAGGTTAACAGGGCATGTTACAGTCAAATTAGGGAGGCTTAAATGCACCTTGGGAATCGAGTGCAATGCAAGAAAAATCCTCTCCCAGGACCAAATCACGATTGATGTTTAAGGTGCCACAGAAGTGATTATTGTTTTGTTTAGTTTTCTAGATGAAGAGGTGAAGAGATCGGCTTTGAAATAATGCTGTTAGCCTTCATTACCTCTAAATACTAGGGAAATAGTTATGGCTCCATTTTCTCTTCCGTTTTGCTCTGAGAATGATGTTTTTCCAGAGACCAATATGTCATTTAATTTATACACTTTTACACTGAAACCCCAAAATTATTCAGTGACTTGTAAAAGGCCTTAACTGCTAAGATCAAATCTCTCCACCTTTGAAGGCCATCGTTTGCAATAGACCCACACATCGGACATGAATCTGATCCAAAGCTCCATATGAAATTATTTCAGATTTTTTTTCTTTTTTTCGTGTTCACGCAGCTTTGAAAATATCAAATCCCTGTTACATTATTAAGTCATTAATGTGTGTGTTTTGCCCCCGTTATGTTTTGGTATTACATCTGATCAGAGACACACAATGGAGTTCTGCAGCCTGGTAATGTAAATATAGCCAGTACTGCTGTCACTTGTGTGTATTAATTGAGGTATTAAGCAGTTTCCTCTAGGACCAATAAAGTGATTCTAATTGTAGCCAAATTTAGAAGATTATGTCCCTAAAACATTCCTTTCTAGCATAGTATTCAAGATATCAAAGTTAAGAGGACACACTGCTTACTTCTTACATCCACAGATAGCTTTAGATGTGCATTTATTTAATAACCTGAGATTCAAGATGTTTCCTCATTTTCTGTAAAAGAAAAAGAAAATCAATAGTAAAAGTAATCGTAGATGCTAAATGACTAGCTTATTCTTTTTTTTTAAATGGAAAATAAATGCAAAAAATCTAGTTTTCTGCTAATACTAAATTATGTTCTTGAAACTAAAGAAAAATATGAAATCAGAATGTAAAAAATATATATATTTTAAACATACTAGCTTTTCTGCAAAACAGCTTTTAATGTCATAAAACATGTTACTGTCACACATTTGTAATGAATATGACCTATCAAAATTCAACTTCATAGATTTGAGAGGTATTAATAGAAATATATATTTCTCATCGCTCTGATGAATCAATCAAAAAATTAGGACAGTTGGTTAAATAATTTGGATAATTTCAAATAATTAGGGTAGTTGGTCTGTATGTAAAACAATTGCTGATTATGAGGTGTTACCAACACTATGACAGGGCCGACTTGGCTGGATTTCTGATCCATCTATTTACACACACACACACACACACACACACACACACACACACACACACACACACA
>JBBMFX010000141.1:11457060-11482819 GCA_037832545.1 Rhabdalestes septentrionalis
ACACACACACACACACACACACACACACACACACACACACACACACACACACACACACACACACACACACACAAGAGCATGTGTGAATGTTAAGTGATACCTCATGCTGGGCTGAGAAAATGCCAGCATGATGGACAAGGACATGAGGCCTCGCCAATCATCCCAGCCTAGTTCCAATAACATACTCGCAATACCTGCAACTTTGGTGTGCTTCCCAGCACTGCTGGCCCATCCGAGCAGACTGACAGAGAATATATCACACAAATGGAAACCCCATGCTCATTTTCTAATCAGCTTCGAAAGCGATTGCTAATGCAGTCAGAGCATTATTCATACTGGTGAGTGATTTGTGACGTGTGTTTGGGACATCTGAGATGCAGGCTTGTGTTTCCTGTGTGCTTCTAGTTGTGCCAAGATTGTAGGGCAGGTTGGTGTGGCTTTCATAGTTTCGAAACTCAGGACTTTATCATTGTAATTTATGAGGAAACAGGCAGACCATATGGTTTGGGTATTTTTACAGCAGGATCGATGCTGGGTCCTCGAGTTTCTTCTTTTTGCTTGGGTTGATACGGATGACTCTGCTCATGTCAGGAGGCTCCTCAGTTTGCTCAGATGCTGAGACACTAAAGTCCTGGCAGATGTTGAGCAACTTGTCATTCTGAAGGCGAAACTGATCTCTGCACAATGAATCCTGATTGCATTATAATGATCATGTGACGGAGCCAGTGGAAATGTTTATTAAGATAAATGCCCCTCTCAGGAAGAGGAAAACACGCCAAAAAGTCATAATTCAGAACCATGGAAGATACGCACTGGAAGTATTTATGATTCATCCTTATGTAAGGTTTTCTTTCCAGCATTTGTTTGTGTGAATGCGATTCAGTCCACAATTAAATTACAAATGATATCAATTAATTTTGTGACAGCTTCGATCATTCTATTTTACTAGTATACTGTGCGTTTATTGGGAATATTAATCATCTTAACCAGGTGAAAATATGTTCAGAGAAACATACCGCCCAAGTTCCTGTCCAGTGGGCTGTTATGAATTAATCCCATATCTGTTAGTCACACGGCGAGATGTATTTGGGGGCAATTTCAATACATCTGAGTTATCAGCATGGCATTGTAAATGTATCTCTGAGCATTACATAGAACTGTTCATAGTGTATAGAATTTCTGTGATTTAGGAGGGACACAAGAGAAAGCTTGACTTCATAAGTCATCTGAATCCATAAGTGACACATCATCCTCCTCTCGGTCCTTTGACCCTCCCCCTCATCCCCCACCCATTCCCACATAATTTGTGGGCTGCAGCCATTGTGGTGGAAGGGACAAAGCTCATCTGTCAATTATAGCAAGCTCCATTGGGCTGTTGTCTAAACTGTTTTCTTGCTCACTGGTGAATCCACTGATTTATTGTCACTGCCTATACCTGGGTGTACAATCACCAGGCGCTGATGTTTGAACACAAGCTATTGCTTGCAAGGTGGGTGTAGCTTAAATTAATGAGTTAGAATTATGCACCACTCCATTCTAGCACAGGAGAATTTATATTTAATGTCGTTTAATGTCATTTGCTATGAAGGATGTGGGCTTCAAAACCCAAAATGATGGGGTTTTGATGTTTACTATATGCCATACAGTAGCTGGGATAGTATGAGTACAGGCCTTTTTTTTTTGCTGAAGGTGAGTTGTGGATTCTGAATTGCATGATGATGATGATGATGACGATGATGATGATGATGATGATGATGATGATTATCATTATCATTATCCTTCTTCTGATTCTTCTTCTTCTTCTTCTTCTTCTTCTTCTTCTAATTATCATTATTATTATTATTATTATTATTATTATTATTTTTGCAATTTTTATTATTATTATTATTATTATTGTCACAAGAGGCTTCCATCTCCAGCACCCTTTCTAACCTCTCAGTGCAATTTGCTGATGAAGTTGTTCCAAACGGAGAGAGCAGGTTTCTCCATCATTCTAATATAACTGGACATGTTCTGTTACCGTCATAATTTGATTGAGTTATCATTTCTGACATGTTGTGTCGCTGTAAGACTGTTGAGTTGACTGAGTCATAGAGGTCAGACACTGAAATTAATTCCAGATTGCAGTCGTTTGAAGCAGTACTCTCCTCATTTCCCTAGGAAATCTTGCTTTTTCAATTTTGCTTGTGGTTTAACCACTCCACTTCAGGTCACCTAGTCAAGCAAATACGTCCGTATCAAATTTGACTGCTGTCGTATTACAACTGAAGAATGATCTGACCCTGAATGCCTTGTGCTTTGGAAGCTTGCTATTAAGTTATTAAATGAATGAATGAAATATGTGGTTTAATAAATGCCAAACGTCATACAGTACATAAGCTCAAAAGAGAATATTCCTGTTTTTTTCATCTTGGTCTAGTTTCCAGTTGGATGTGCTAAAGTTATTCTCCACAAATTTCCTGATTTGGATGCAGGTTTTGTGCTCTTTATGGATGCCTTTAAATGTGTCCATTTCCCAAATGCTGACAACTAAAAGTGATTATGGTATGGGGAACAGTGTGAAAATGTGCAGTAATGGAACATTTCTGAAGGCCTGAATTGTTGCAAATAGGCTTGCCCTGTGAGAAGAGTTAAAATATGCCTCTGCACTTGACACCATTAAGTCTATGCTAACCGCTATCCCCCGGGAGCTTGGGAAAATTGTACCACCTCCAGCAAACTGTGTTTCACAATTGGGCATAGCCTGATATACTGCTTCAGTGCAATTGATTCAGGAAAGGAAGCGGCAAATAAAGGAGGAAAATGGCATGAAATGAAATGAATTGAAATGAACACACATGTCCTGCAGTAGGATTTTTCCCCCCCAAAGCCACACTCACACGCGGTGACCCAGTTGCTCTGTTCCTAGCATGTTTCAGGGCAGCGCTCTGCTTTTATGCCTCCCACTGGCCATGGCTTTTCTACTAAAAACAGCATAGTGTTTGTCTCAAAGCATTTATTCACTAAATCAGAAGTAGCTAAAACACCACAGTGACTGAAATACCAAGAACTGCCTGATATGTTTCATGTAGTCTCATAAAATAATTGCATTTCCTATGAGAAATGCAGTTCAGCCATATTATTATATATATTAGAAACTTGTTGTTTTGTTTTTTTCTCCAGTAAAGTGTATTGCAATGCCAGGAATGATATTAAACTAACCTTGGGAGAGAGGAGGGGAGGAAGGTGAAAGAGCCACAGGCCGAGCTTCCAGAATCACTAACTAACTGTGACATTTGGGCCGTGGAGCTGTTCAAGTCACTGCACTAATCAGAACTGATATCCGCTGAACTTTAAGCCCTTCTTTAGGTAGCATTATTTGTTTTGCTCCAATAAAGGTTGGCTTTTTTGTTCGTACTTTAGTACTGAGACATTCTCTGAAAGCATAGGTGGATATTTTTACTTTTGAGATTTAGATGTCCACGTCACAAATGGAAGGATCAGAGGTTTTAAGGACATACAGCCACTATTAGGTTTGCAATTCCATCCTCTGTCCCTCTCTTCCTCAGCCCGGGCTTACTCATGCAGCCAAGCGCATAATGTGCTTTGAGTCCTGTAACATGTACGATTATAATTAGCTTTGTCAGGTCCTAGCCCCTACAACCCCCATGCAGATAATATGATAATATGTCTTCATAACCGACTGACCTTACATGCTCAATATTTCTCCCCTTATGAAGATTACATGTCAATAAAGTAATTGAGTCCTGGGCTGTGAGGCAAGTGAAGATTTAGGTTATTGGACTTTTCGGGGGCAGTGATGTATGACCGTTATTATTCCACCTGTCAGGGGATGTGCAGGGTGCTGATGATGGTCCGAGGATGTCAGGAGAGAGGAAGAGGGTAGGAGAGAGAGAGAGAGAGAGAGAGAGAGAGAGAGAGAGAGCAAGAAAGGAAAAGAGCGATGGATGGGAAAGGGGAAAGGACTCAGAGCTCTTCAATGCTACTGTTATATCGTTAATCAGGCTCTTCCTCTAGAGCCTGCTCCTGCTGCATATGGAAGCTGGATATGTCATATTAATTAGTGCGAGGAGACATACAGTAAAGGCATCCATTAAGAAGAGGGCATGGAGGCTGGGTATTAAAGGGAGGCAACAATACAACCCTATCATAGCCCTGCCTTCATCCATCAGCCTTGTGGAATCATCTATTATAATTCACTAGAATATTAGTTTGTCTCTCTCTTGCGCTGGACTGGAAGAATGCTGTCTGCAGGCCTTCACTATATTAGCACCATTTATAGCTGCGACTCCAAGCCTATCCATGGATTTCAATTCTGTTGTCATTTTAATAGTATTAAAGTGATCCCATTTAAAATGATTATGTTTTGAGCTCTACATTCTTCAGTTTTCTTCTTAGACAAAGTTCCTGAGAGCAGTGAGTGCTGGTGAGAACTGATGGGTATGGAAAAATATCTGTAAAAATATGTAATAACTGAAAGTGAACAAAAATAGAAGTTACTGAAATCTGCTGAGAATGTACTAAAAGTATCTGCTGACAAGGTACTGAAATTGGTACTAAAAATTGGTGAGTACTGGAAAAAACTGCTGAGATGCCACAGAAAGTGGCCGGTACCAAAATAATGAGAAGGTACTACATGTGCTAGATACTGAACTGAACTGCTTAGAGGGTACTATGATTGGTGAGTACTGGAAGAAACTGCTGAGAAGTTGCTGAAATTGGTAGGTACTGAACACACTAAGCATGATGTGTGTATATTCATTGGTAAACAGCCACACTTGTCATTCTTCTAGACACTTCTGAGTGTGAGTTTGAAGATGAGTGTATCTAAAGATGAAAGAACCCTTCCAGACCAGAGGTTCCCCTGCAGTTAATGACTGTGTGAGGGTAGAGAAAGTGGCGCTCTGTGTTAAAGGATATTTTACCATGTCCATTTGCATTAAGGCCGGAGATTGATGCACTCCAGTCGGATGAAGCTTCAGTCTGACTGATGCCCGCACTCTGTCATAGTGACACCGCCCTTCCAGCAATGCGCTGTGGCTCAGGATGGGCACCCCCTGCACCCACGCAAGGCGCAGCCCCTGTAGCACATCTCTACAGCCCTTGTTCTTTTCTTTCCATCCCGTCTCTCCCTGCTCTCTGTCAAAGTGTCATGTCGAATCACCATACAGCAGCCAGCTCTGGAGCCCCAGGTACCAGTCCAACAGGCCTCAGATGCTGCGCTGAAATGAATATAATAATGGGCTCCAGAAAATAGCACAGGGCACTTAGCAGAGACAGGAAGAGGAGTAATAAGTGAGAGAGAGAGAGAGGTGTGTGTGTGGGGGGGTGTTTGTGGGTGGGAGTGTGTGTTCTCTTCAGGGGAGAACCAGAGAGCAGATGCATGTCCCACAGTGAGGCAGGTGCAGTTTGTCTCCTCCGTTGTGGAGGTGGCAGCGGGGGCTGTCAGATTGGTATTGATATGTGTCACTCTGGGGAGTGTCAGGTGCTTTATTTAAGACAGCAAGGAGACCGTGCACTCATGTGGTAATTGACGTTTGGCTTTAGGGAAGATTAGGCTGTTTGTTGACCTAGCAGAGCAGACAATGGAGCTGTTGTGAAGTGTTGTTTCTCCTTGTATGGTTAAGCTTTAGTTACACCCCAGTAAGATGCCAAGTTGGGGTTTTGTGGCATATATACACTCTTTACCTGCCTGAAGGATCTAAAACGTGCTTTAGATTAAAGCTGTTATTTAATTGCCTAATTGACAAGCAGTTGTTCAAAATGTACCCTAAAACATTATTATTTATTTTTTAATTTTTTTAATTTTTTTTTATTTTTTATTATTGAGCGCCATTAAGTCTTGACTTGGTCATGTGGATAGTGTTTCCTCAGAATATTGTGTGCTGACTGTCCGGTTCCTCTTTGCCGTCAGTTCCAAACATATTTCTTGTTTTCACTGAGTTGGCTCTTCCATTAAAATTCCCCAAATATGTTTTGTTGTTCATTTATTTATTTTTATTATTTATTTATTTGGTCACTTTAAGCAAGAAATGGCTTGATTTAAAAATCCAATTGTTTGTATTCTGTCACTCAAGATACTTATAAAACACTTCTACACCATGTTTTAAAGGCATCAAGCTTTAACATTCTCACTTTTATTTACTGACCAGCTTTCACTGTGTTTCATAAGATACAGAGAAAAAAAACATAGCCTGGTCAGTTCTTATATTTGTTAAGGTAACTGTTGTTTCTTGCACTAATTTCGAATCTATGCTTAACATCTTTCAGCTCTGTTTCTTTTATATGTTCTGCACATACGTTTAACAAGCATGTAACCCCTTTTGCTGATGTGGAACCAGTCTATAAATTTTCTGTCCTGGTTTTGGTTCATTGATCTGTTTGCTTGTTAGAGCAATATGATGCGCTGGTTCATTCATTTTTAAGGACATTCCATCAATTTCTGTGGTTGATACATTTAAAAACATTACAGTAGTCAATGAAACACTGGCTTCCGATTTTGTAATTTTTTTCTTACTGGGCTTTTCAGTTATTTTGCATTTATCAGAATACCTCTTGTTCATCTTCCATTCCTGAATCCAACTTAAACACCTGGCAGTTCTCTTTCAGTGTGAGGTTCTAGTCTGTGTTAAAATATCTTGAGCATAAGACCTCTTCCAAACTGCTGGTCCATATTCGATGGTATAATTTGGTCAATACTGTTACCAAATCTTGAAATATTTCTGTTTACAATACTATCAGTTCTTATGGCCTTCTTTTTACACTATGATCTAGGGGCTTGTTTGATGATGTCTTCTAATGCAAGAGGTTAATCTCTCTAGATGATGTGAAATCTTTTTTTTTACACTTCTGTGTGTTGGTGCATAGTCTTTTTTTGTTTTTGTTTTTTTACTGTACCGTCTTCCAAATTTGTTTATATGATTAACATTTAATGACTTATTTGAGTTTCATCTGTTGCTTTTCTGATTCCCTGTCACTTATCTCCAGCGTCCTAAGCCTGTTTTCTCTGAAGACAGGTGGTATGTTTTCCGGACAATGCTTTGAACCTCTGATGGTTTGATTGTGTTTTCTCATCTTTATTTGGAGCACATTTTTGTGATTTATTTCTTTCTTTCTTTCTTTTCTTTCTTTCTTTCCTTTCTTTTCTTTCTTTCTTTAGTTCTCCAAGGGAACAGGTTCTTGTGAATTTGGCTTCCTCCCCTTACAGTCAAATGACCATTGTGATGTGCTGACACGCCTGTCCACTATTCACTTACATGGTTTGGTGGCAATATTTGATTTGACAGTAATCCCAAATGACATTCGCTGAGGAACCATTTTGCTCATTGACGCATGAAGTCTATCACATCCGTCACGATTACATTTAGAATCAGCCTGCAACTGTTATCTTGAGCTTCGTATTTGGACAGCTGTAATAATAGCATCTTAGAGGTTCAGCATCACTTTTGAGCATTAAACAAACCATACTATACATCCACCCTCAACTCAAGCCTTTTGTATTTGCAAGATTACAGCAATCATGACCTGCAGGACATGCATTCGTGCATTCCCATCACCATGAGTAATGTGATGAACGAATTCATTCTCAGTCTGGCTGAGGGGTTATCTGCCCCTGTGCAAGTGTTTGTTGTTTTTATTGTTTAAAGTCCATTTGCTTGAGTGCATGTACACTTAAGACCTTGTAAGCAGACTGGGTTTTTATTTAACCCCTAGAGTGAGAGCATGTAGAATAGAGGGTTTTTTTGTGTTGACCCCTGTGAGTTGTCCTTTCTAACTCAGCAGCTCAGTTTGTGTTAAAGGCCTTTACGTTTTCACTCTTGGGGTTTGTTTGATAAGTAGCACTGCATGTAATGCCCACAAATTTAGACGGTCATTAATTCAGCCCTGCCTTCAATGTCAAAGTGATAAGGAGGGAGGTAATCACTCTCTGGCTATTAATACAATACAGGAGTGTTATTGAATCGTGTCACATAGATTAAACTTTAAATTAGTAACTTTGCAATCACCCCACTAATGGGACCATTACCGAAATCAGCTCAGTTGCAAATTACACTTTTCACATTTTGTTGAGGGTTTGGCCACTTATCTGTGCTTGCCTTTTTAATTAGAAATTGGCTGGTAATGATGACCACAATCAGTCAGCTTCAGAGAAAGTACATATTAGATTCTTTTACTCTTATCAAACACTTAATGTCATGCACGAAAATGGCTATTGTATCATAATGATTAATCGGGTCATTTACTGACAGTGGTGCTGTTAATTAGTGTATGGTACTTCTTGTTTTTTGGTCACAGTAGGGATCTCGTTGCTCGAGCCTCTTATTTGCGTTAAATACGACGAGCAGCAAACTAAAATGTATTCAATCCTCTGTCATAATCTTTTACAGTACAACCTCCACAACCAACACTTGTGCTGACACAAACAGCGGGTGGAATTCATGTGCGGAATAGCTGTTAGAGGCAGTGTAAGTCTCCTTATGATGGACCAGGAGTTGTTCCAAGAAGATTAAGGCTTTGTAAACTGCTGGAGCACTCCGCCTCAAATGACTATTCCCTTATCTTCAGGGCCCAGAGCTACTGTATGCCTCACACAGACTTGCTCTATGTAGAATAAATGTCATTGAAATTAATTTCGCCAGTCTTGAATTAGGCTGCGACTATAATCTCTTTCTTCAGTCAAAATTTATGTCCTCCAGAATTCAATTTCCTCCTCAGCCTCATAAGTTGGAATACAAAGAGTGATAGGCCTTTATCAGTAGAATGGTTTGAGGACTTCATTAATGAATACTGCCACTTTTAATTCATAATATTTGATTCTCACATAAGCCTGTGAGAGCCATGCGTTTTTCACAATGCTGCGACTACTCGTCCGAAACAGGACATCTCTTAAATGAAATTGCATGTATTTTCTTTGAGCTACAAATATCCTTTTATAGAATGCCTGAATCTGGTGTTACAGGGTCCAGAGTAACATCTGAGTCTGGTGTTAGACTTAGCTAAATATTTTGAGGAGCATTTCAGGTTGCTTTGTTTTTGCTTTATCAGGAAACTTCCTGAAGCTTATCACTGATATTGATTGGGGATTTTGAAACACGAATCAGCTTGGAAGCTCTCTCCAGACAGGCCCGTCAGGTAGAGCCACAGACAATCTCCCCTGACCTCCCCACTAGACCCCATACACTTGATTCACATCAAGGTTGCTCGAATGGATTGATCCAGTTAATACTGTGAAACAAATCTGCTCAATATAACCTAATGACATGGAACTCATGAAATATTACTTTCATAATTTGATAATCTTATGTCACTTTGGGTGTAAATATATATCAGACTCCTTATCAACAACAAATAGAAAAACATTAGTAAATTGAAGATTAATTCAGTAATTGGTGATAGTAAAGTATTTAAAGTGATGATTTCTCAACACCTTACCCACCAGTGGAAATTCTTGCTGGGTGACATGCAAATTTGAAAATAGCTCCTCACAAAGACCTGTTTTCTGTCTAATAATAGCGCATAATACTGTTGTTATCATGAGTTTCTGCAAGATTCGCTTGCCAAAAGGTTAGATGGCCACGCTTTCTCTCTTCAACATTTTCTGTGGCTCTTGCAACCTTAATTCAGGGTCATGGTGCCGGTTTACATCAGTCCGAGACTGAACTTTCTGACCTTAGCCATCTGAGCTTTCAGAGAAATGCTGCTTTCCACTGGAAAAACAGTTTAGAAAACATTTGTTATCCTTTGGTCCAAAATCTAATCTAACATCTGAGCCTCTTAAAAAGGTTTGCTGTTTTTCCTAATGCCTCAATAAAGGGGCTGTCATTTTCATATCTGTGTATGTTTCAACAAGCAGTTACACTCTTAAACGGAAAGATTAATAACTGCTTTTGGTCATGGACATATGGTTTTAGGAAAGACCTTCAGGGGTACCTCATTTTATGCTACATGGCAAAAAGTATGTGTACATCTGACCATGTGACCTAAAAGCAAGGGACCTAAAATCACATATGAAAAGGGCTTTTGTGGTGCTGCACAAACGTGAAAATTAATTTTGTGAAGCTCCTCATGTGAAGTTCTTGTACTAACATTTCTTCCAGTGGCGGTTTAGACCTCTGTAGTGAGTGATGCAACACAAGATGTCCAAAAAAAGTGAGCATGTCAGCCTGGCTCTGTGAGTTGAGCAGGCCAAAGATGGTCACTGAGTCACTGAGCTCTTAATCAGAATGCATTTCATTGCCAGTGTTTGTCCGTGGAGACTGTATGGCTATGTGCTTGATTTTATACACCTGTTCGCTGTGTCCACATACATTTCGCTATATTAGTTATGCAATTTATCCTTTCAAACAATCAGGAGCTCACCTGATTATACTGATTCAGTTATTAGAACAGCTGCAATTTTCTTCTGGTTTCTCAGAACTTTAAACCAGAACCTTTTATCTCCTTAGGGTTACATTATTTAGAATGAATTTTAAGATTTTATGAGAACAATATTATTCCAGTAATGATTAATCTAGCATTAAACCAGTTAAAATAGTTATATTTTCCCTTTATTTCCCGTAGTGGAGGAAACATTAGCTTCATTATGGGCATTAGTTTTATTATGCTTCACTGCAGCGTTCCAGACTCTCTCTGTTTCCTGAAAACTCCAGTCTTATTTGTATGCGGTGCAATTTTCAGCTACTACTCCCAAGCCTGTGCCGGATTGAAAAATGGCCTGCATTTTCTTGATAGCCCATGTGGATGTAGGGTATAAATGGCTAATGAATTACAGATGAACATTGACGCAAATTAATCTTCCTGATGTCCCTGGGTTATATGGCAACCATTTAAAAGTTTAATCAATACACTAAAGTTGAAAACATGCAGGTGCTGCAGTTGTTTGGCTGTAATAAACATCACTGGGAAATGGGGAGGCTTGCACCCAGTGCATGCATCATAATGACAGCTATTTATGTTTAATGGACTAAATATTTTTTATTGGGATTGGAAAAAAAGAAAACCATCAGCTTAACTCTACAACCCATGCATTCAGCTTCCCTCTGAGACTTCTGACAGATGACTGACATTCAGCCACAGATGTAAAAAAAAAAAAAAGAAAAAACCAAGAAGGCCGATTTCTTTTTTTTTCTATTTTCTAGGAGTTGTCTTGCTCATTCCACATGAAGAAGAGACATTTCTCTGTAAATGGTGTTTACTTTCAACATTACCCCACCTGCTGACCTATATACAGTTAAATCCCAGATTGATGTTCTGTACTCAGCTCATATCACCTTCTCCTTCTCCATCTTCAAAGAACAACACATATATCAGTGGAAAAAAACCACTGTCGCGTTGGTGTCTGCCTCAGGAGTTTGTGGTTTATTGTGAGCTTTGGGCTGAAAGCCACTCCACTGTAGCTGCACATAGGTCCATTTGAACTTAAACAAACAGTCACTACCTCACCCTTTTGATTGAATAAGTGACATTATCCAGGGTCCAAATGTAATAAGCTCCAACTTTAGGCTCTTTTTTCTTTAGTATAACCTTCTCTCTCTCCTAGAGGAGACAGGGGAAAACAGCTGCTCTTATGAATATGTATCTGAATATTTATCTCTGCCAGTTGATGATATTTATTGACTGGGCCTGTGACTTCTGAAGGACCTCTTGGAGGATGGAGTAATATGCAGAGCTGTGCCTTGAGGATGGAGCAGCCCTTTAGCAATTCAGGTCACAACACAATGAAATCAAGTCTACGACACCATTTTCTCTTTCTGGGTGATAACAGGCTGATATTGTATTTATTAAAGTGTATAAGCTATAATCAGTTACTTTTAATTTAAACGCCTCACAAAAAGCCATCTAAAAGTACTATGCTAAAACTGCTCAAACTCTATTACATTTTACATTTCCATGAAATACATCAGTGACATCCTTTCCACAGCTTTTTTTATTCAGTTAATCTTCTTCATTTAAAACAACACAAAATGTGTGCAAATTTAAATGATCAAAATATTATTTACGGACCGATAGATATACGCCTGATTGCTTTTCTTGTTAACATGAGTCAGCTAATATAATTTGACCTATTAACCTTTACACTGAGGTGCACAGCAAGCAATTCGGTCATATTTTAGTCTCAGATTTGTTGCAGAATTGGATTAGACTGATTCCACTTTCTTCTGATATCCGGTTCAGCCATTACTGTTGGGATCATCTTTACCCATATCTCTAAAAAACAAAAAGCCTGGAAAGGCGCATAGTTGTCTAACAAATAAATAAACAGAATTTATGATTTCAGATTTCTTTATGATGTAAATTGAATGATTCTAAATTATTTTTCCAGTTATATAAATCATTGTCAAACTCAAATGTTGTATTTTTCTTTTTGTGTTTTTTTTTATAACTTGAACAGAAATGCAGCCCCTTTGTTTTACCCTAATTAGTGCTGCTACAGTGTAGCTCTTTCTGTTGTACATATTAAGCATGTGCATAGAATGGTTCATTATAAGAAGACATGCATTATACAGATATAATAGCCCATGATTACTTTGTTCCTCCCTACATTGTGTCACATAAACACACAGATGTGTGCTAAAGGCAAACAGGCCAGATGATGATGATTCCATCATGGGACACTGGTAGTGACAGATGAAGTGACTGAAGCAGATATGCCAAGACTCATATAAGAGCACATGTCCATGACTGCAGCTGAACTTGACCATTACTCAGTCTCACATGCCATCATGGCCTCATGAATGTCAACTCTGCTGCCAGTCCATCTTCCCTTCAAGTACTATTTCAGCTCTTTGAGATAATAAGGAAAATGTAACTGTGTTGTTAATTGATTTTTCCTCTAGAACATGATTACTCTAATTGCTTGCAGATCTGATGAAAGCGTATGATGCATTGAGAATAGAGGGAATGCGCTGAGAAGAAAGAGAGAAGGGGAGCAGAGAGAGACAGAGAGAGAGAGAGAGAGAGAGAGAGAGAGAGAGAGAGAGAGAGAGAGATGAGTGGGGGAACTAGCCTTGCAGAGAAAAGATAACCTTGACGTTAAGAGCTACATCCTTCGGATATGACTTTCCTTGACATATTGATGGCCCTTGAAAAAAGGAAAGCTGATTGTATGCAGAATGCAATCATTAAACACACTTCAGCCAGATGTTGATTAATCTTTTTTTTTCCTCGAGGATCTTGTGGAAAAAGCATCTCCTGAATAGATTTAATAGGGTAGATTTGTCAATCCCCTGACTGAATCTTCAGCATGTTCTTTCCAAAGGCTGCTGTACAGGGGAGTGAATATAAAGGGGTATAACCAAAACTGTAATATATATCAAATATATCATCACTGCTGTAAGAAACCTATAAAACTGTAACTTCACAGATGGAGGAAAAACAAGCACCTAAATGTAATGTATGAAAATGTGTCCAGATTTAATTTTGGACAGTTTCCATTGGTCCATTCATGACTCAATGGTTTCATGCAAGATAACAGGCAGCTGGTAACAGCTTTTGATGTGAGACAATATACTGCAGCTTGATATGGAAACTGCATGCATTAAATAGACCAAGTCTGAACTATTGAAGAGAAACAGTGTGGCTTTCTTTCTTAGTGGTGCGTCATTCCCTGAGGTTTAATGTTCACAGCTGGTACTCCAGATGTGTCTTTGTGATTTCAACATCACTTTAGAATGTGAAAGGCAAAGCAAAGTTAGAGGATGTGCTGCTCTCAGGTCCTTGTGGCTGTATGTTTGATAGTTGGTTTTAGAGAGCGAGTGCAGGACTCATATTGTTTGCAATCAGCTCTGAGAGAGCTGCTGCTGAAGATGAGCAGGCCTGCCCCTCCACTCATGACAATGATACCACCCTCTAAAAACAACCAGGTACTGCATGATAGCAGCAATGCTTTGATTGTTCATGTGTCAGAACATACACTATGGAAATTTTTGCTTCTAGAATACTTTTAATCTGTCACACTAATGTGTGTGCATGTGTGTGTGTTTGTGTGTGTATATGTAGCCAGGTAGGACATTTGCCAAATGGAAATTGTAAATACTGCCAAGTCCTGATACAATCATCTTTAATAACAAGGATCAGCTCATCTGATCATCCCCATAGGCTCAGGCCGTCCTGTCTTTTTTCCCTAGCAACTTATGTAAGATCTACCATGTCTTGCTTTCTGTCTTCTTTATTTCTTTCTTTCCCCCCGGTTACCATACAAGCAGTGGAGGGTCCAGCTGCAGCTGGGTGTGCAGTATGCAGAGCGGACTGCATTCTATCACACTTCAACGGAACTGCCAGTTTACACTGAACACACTCTCCCCATCTCTTGCCAGGCCTTGTGTGTTTTTTCCCTTCTCCCTCTCTTCCACACTCTCTTTTGCTCTCTCTCTCCCCACACATGGCTTCAGTAGGGGGAAGTGGACATCTCCCAGGCCTGCAATGTTTGCCATGGAAAGCTGGAGCATGATAAACTCCTCAGCCTGCATCTCTTCTGCTTCAGCCTCCATCAGCACCAAGTGCTGGGCAATGCAGCACTTCATCAATCATATAGCTTTTATTTATTTCTGAGTTTCAACAAAAGTCTGCTTCATCAGACTCTGTTACAGCAGTAATGCGGTTGAGTCTGTCCTGCCAGTGTGCTGGGATCTTTCTCTCTCACTCCATGGGCCTTAGGCTGGCAGGGGATGCTCTCCCAACACCAGCACTGTATACTAGGAGTGTAATTCAAATTCATTATCTGTGACATTTAAATCTGTCTTAAGACACTGATAGGGAATGGTTGCCCTACACACAAAGTGTATCGTGCAGTATGGTGCAGTAACCACGTCGGGACGATTTAACAGAGAAATATGAAGCTGAAAATGTGTGGTAATTGAAGAAATGCAATGCTTTTAATAAATAACTGATTTGTTTTAGTGAGTTTTGCTAGTAATTTAACTATGTTTTGTGCTTGTAGCCTATAGATTTGAAATTGTTAATTCAATTGGTCAAAAGAGTAAGATGAATGGTTGCTGGTTCCTACTAGAACAAGGGGATTACACTCCAACACATTACACTCTAACTTTGTAAATTGTAGGCTTTGTGAATTGAATGTTTGTTCCTGATAAAACTATGGAATTATTTAGAATGACTTAGATATTCAGTATCACTTTCAAATGTATATTATTTTAAAATGCAATTGGGCAAATATACATATTGTTGAATGTTAGTTAAAGACAACCCAAAGTACTGGTCAAACGTTGACCTCATACATTCAGCAGATTATTATTCAAGTCAGCTTACACTTGGCTTGAATTTAGTTGATATATCATTGAATGTTAGTTAAAGACAAAGTGAACATCTTTATTGCGCACTCAAAAAAGTGTTATCAACCCAAAGTACAGGTCAAAAATTTACCTAATACTTTCAACAGATTATGATTAATATCATCTAACACTTTTTTTATTTTGCCACATTGTAGAGCTAGTCTCTATTTCTAGAACTACTTTCTAGAAGTCTAGATCTATCAACCGGAGTTTGTGTTACATGTTACTAGTTGATCAGTCTTTTAAAATGTAGTCTTCATTTCTTAATAAGAAACACAAAGATTCCTTGACAGAGTGCAATGTTTTATTAGTAGGTTTCTAACAATAAGTTTAGTTTCAGTCTGATGTAGACCACACAATAGCATCACCACAGTTCTCGGAATCTCACTTTTGCAGAACTTAAGTTCATTTAAACTGTATGTTTGCTTGTCTGAAGGGAAAGGAATGTCTGTCTGTCAAAGTAAATGCTTCTAGCTAGCAGTTGTCTGCACCCCAGAATGACTTTCAGAGCAGGATAAAGGCCTGTTTGCTGAACCAGAAAGCATTTAGACTATATGGTTTTTAGAAATTATTTCTGAATTTAATTTGAAGACGTGTAGCAAGCGAAGACATTTCTTCTTGTTTTTGCTGACTTGTAAGTTGTGTTAACTAGTCTGGGATTAGTCACTTTGAATGCCAGTCACATGGCCCTGTACTATCAGACACACAGTCTGTGTTTTAGAACTTATTTTTGCCTCATGTATTTTTTACACACAGGTGAAGCAATCTGAGCTTATCATAAAACTGACGTCTTTTCTCTCTTCCTGTATGTACACTACTGTTTTTGTTTCTGTTGCTGTATTAGTGCTCAATAAGTGGACTGCTGGTACTGACTGCTGTATTTGTGGGTCCACTAACACATCACTGTGTGTTTTGTATTGTTTTGTCTGAGACCTCCAAGTTGTTTCCCGCAGGTAAAAATAGTGCAGAATCTATTTGTTTCCACCGGCATTGTAATACCTTTCTGACTAACTGATTAATTAATTCTTATGTTCGTTCTCTTACTGACCCACAGTGTGGGTGTTGGGGGTTATGACATTGTGCTAAAACCTTTGGCTTTTGTTCTGACAAGGTGAGTGTGTGTGCATGTGCATTGCGTGCATGCATGTGTGTGTTTTTGCATGTGTGAGGATCCTAGCTCCACCGTGAGAAGGATACAGGAAGGCACCTTAGTCCCCACGGCAATGACAGCAGCTGGAGACCCCCACCCCAACCTATCATACGTAGACACAGACAGGAAGCAGTGTCTGCTGCCCTTACCAAACCCACCCAGTCTGCACATGGCAGAGCAAGGGGACACTCACATAAACACATACACACACACACACTCACACACACACATACACACACTTACATGGACACAGATCTGATCTGAGCGGACAGCTCCTCACACTTCACTGTTTGGATCACCTCAAGTTGTGGGGATGGGGGAGTGGGGGAGGAGGAAAATGAGCGTTGCTCCACTACAAAAGTCCAAATTTAGATTGACTGAGCTTATCCCTGGGCTTGCGCTCATCTTGCTCATCTGCCTGACACGAACAGGCCCTGCCACTAAGTCGCTCAGCAAAAGAGTGCACCGCACTGCAGCGCCATGGCAGCCAAGACACTGCTCATGGACAAGGGAGGGAGGTGGGCAAGATAGGGGAGAGAGAGAGAGAGAGAGAGAGAGAGAGAGAGAGAGAGTGAGAGAGAGAGAGAGAGAGAGAGTGAGAGAGAGAAAGAAAGAAAGGGAGAGCATGTCAGGTTTGGTTAGGCTCCAGACTGGTGTTAGAATATGCGTGGCACTAATATGGCACCAGTATCTCTGTCCTCATCTCTGTTATGTGTCAGTGCGGGCGAACAGGGCCCTGTCTCTCTCTCTTCTGACAGTGTCTTTTCGGATTACGTCTGCGGGCTGCTGCGAGCGCTGCTGCTGCCACCTCCTTCGCCCATCACTCAGCTGCTTCGTTTGAAGCCTGCCCTTTTTTGTCATTAATGCACTTGATGTCTATTTAAAAACTGTGGCCAGCACCGTATCTGTTTTCCTGTCAGGAGATCATTGACAGCATTAATGCCACTTGTCCTTGCCTCATTTACTAAAGCGCTGACACCTAGCTGCAGTCTACAACATCCATCAAGTCCCCCTTTCTGCCTCTCTCTCCCTCCCTCTCTCTGCCTCCCTCTCTATCTCTCTCTCTCTCTCTCTCTCTCTCTCACTCTCTCTCTCTTCCCCTCACCCTCCCTTCTCTCTGGCATTTCAGCACTGTCCTGTCTTGAAACTGAGCTCCTCTAGCCGTCACTGCCAGGCCATGCATTCAGCTGGAGCAGTATTTCAGAATAGCAGGCATGAGGAGGACATTTTCCAGCAAATCATTTTTTGGATTTTCCTCCCTGAAATGTGTCTGAGGAATGTACGCCATCGGCAAATTCAGATTCCCTATGTAGGCATTCAGAAGTGCATGCAAGACAGTTATTTTTGGTGTATTTGATATATAATTTAAACAATGATATAAATGGGGCTTAATTATGAAGAATGCTTTTTCAAACATTAATAAAATCTGTACATGTATTTTTCTACTAAGGATCTATTAAAATGTATACAATTATTGCAGCCTATGTAATGATTGTGTCCATTGCAGTATTACATTAAAATACTCCTCTAATGAAGAGCAGTATGAAATGGTAAGAAATGTACAATTCCGTTGAAAAAAATGGCCCGTGTCTTGCCTTTAATTCTTGTATTTTATTCATTCCTAGAGAATCGCTTATGACGTTTTACTAGATGCTTGACTAAAATGGTCTTTTGTCAGCTTTATCCTTTTTAATTAAATTACAGGTTGTTTTGCTGTGCCTTTAGGATTGATAGATGTAATCAATCTCAATTCTGCTCGGCTGCCCCAAAAACATTCCAATCTTGACTGAAACACCCCACATAACGTGAGGATGTAAATGCATCAGGTTTCATGGCATCCCAAAAAAATACAAAGCAGTACATATTGAAACTTTGCTGGAACACTCTTTGATCTACAAAGTGTGGATATGCTAGTGGGCATGCTCACGATAAATCTTTAAACAGAACATTTCAAATTAGCTCATGTGACTGGGTTTCAAAATGCACATTCACACTGATGAGTGATATTAGAATCAGCTTCTCAGCATGAGACCCATGCCTGTTGCTTTTGAGGAAATTTCTATTCTTGTGTTTCAGCCCCCAGAATCTGTCATGCAATACACGCTCATGCATTCGCACATGCATGTACACATTAGGGCCGTGCAATTTAATCGTTATTACCAGTGGTTAGGCTGTGCATTCTCACTACACTTTGTGGAAAATGGCCATGATTCACCCTGCTGTGTTAATAACATCATTTACACAATATACAGATTGGTCAGGGTTTCTTTCTGTCTATTTCTCTCTCACTCTCCTATCCTCTCTTCCTTTTCTCTTGCTCCTCTTCTTTCTTTCTGTCTGTCTCTCTCTTCCCATATCTTTCTTTTTTCTCTCTCTTCTCTTGTATCTCTCCATCCCTCACTCCACTTCTCATTCTCTCTTATTCACTTCCTCTCTGTCCCTCGCTCATTTTCTCTCTGTCTCTCTTCCGCTCTTCCTCTTTCCCTTTCTCAATGTCTTTCTTTCTCACTCTCCCTTTTTCCACCATTCTCTCTCTCTCTCTCTCTCTCTCTCTCTCTCTCTCTCTCTCTCTCTCTCTCCATATATGTCTGTCTGTCTCTCTGTCTGTCTCACTGTCTTTCTCTCCCTCTCTCAGACACACAGAAGAAAGCAGGTTCTCTGCTTGTTATTGTCTAGACAGCACCCTCAGGCCAAATGTTGTCTTTCTGGTGTTCTTAGACTTTGAGACGAATGCGCTGTATCCCCTGACACACCGTTCATGCCAAAATTTGAGTGAGAAAATGACATATTCAGGAGGCTGGCTTCCCAGTGTCTGACAGGCACATATCCATACAATAACAGCAAGATAGCATTATAATTTTAACTCTGGTGAAATTGTGTTGTTTGTTCATGGTTCAATTGCAGTAATATAATAAATATCTCATCATTTTTATTGATTGGATGTGTAGTTTCTGCAGCTTGATGTTTTCTTTCTGAGGCCTGTATGTATTTGTGCATCCTTTCAATATGTCTGTTGAACAGGGGCACACAGAAGTGCAAACAAAAGTGTATGAAATTATTAAAAATATGGTACAAAAAAATAGTTGTAAACTATATATTAGGTCTTAAGTGTGGTTTTAATTTGAAAAAAAAAACATATACACAGAACAAATAAACATGAATATTTTCTTCATTACAAACATGAATATTAATACTCACAATAAAAAAAAAATCATCTATATTCATGCTTATAAGAACATCTGTCCGAATCCTGACCCAAACCTGATGCAACGTGCAGTCTGAATAGAGTTTCATTAAAATATCTGTTGGTTTAATGGTCAGGTGTCCCTATACTTTTGTTCATGCAGTGCTCTAGCCTTCAGCTGGTCTTCAAAGGGGGTCAGGCATCCCTTTCTTTTGTTTATGTGTAGTGCTGTGTGCTGCAACCATTTATGAGCACAAAAAAGCAAGAACTCTCGAAATAAAAGGATTTAAAAATGTGCATTAAGTCGCAATAAAATAATTGTTGGCGTTAAGTAAATAATGCCCAGCCCTATTGATAATACAACCATTTCAGTTTTTGCTCTAAATCTAAAAGCACATTGCATAGAAGACATACAAACTACAACCTAGGGAACATTAACTGCACATCTCAAACAAAACTCTTCTGCTTCATTATAAAAATAATTTCTGCTGGACAGATTTTTAATTGTATTTTTCCATCGCTACAGTCCTTCTGCCTCTATAAATTCAGTGCCTATTTCTCAGAGCTCTCCTAGTCTACTCTCTTATGTTCTCTGTCATTTTCTCATTTGTCAAGTTCTCAGTCCTGTTCATTGCTTTTGGTCAGTTGAGTTTGAAGCTGAAGTTATCGGGTGGCTCAATATAAAAAATGAGTCAAAGTAGTTAAAGTAAGCTCTTTTCTGTGATTTCTCTCATTGCTGATTTGTGTTTAGCCATCTCTTACCTGTTCCCTCATTACACAATCATGTGTTATGTACTGAACTCCAAGTCTGCTTTGAAAATAATATGAAGGATTCTGTTGTCTCTATCCCTGATGCTCTATTAACACCTACGACTTAACACGACTTCTGTTAAGTATTATTATAATACTGAATATTATAATATGTATTTGCCATTGGTGACATCTGAGGGCTCCCATAAATGCCAGGGCCTGGGGCAAGTGCCCCCCTCTGCCCCATGAATGCTCTGCTCTGTTAGATATTAGAACCAGAGTAATAAAGCTGTCCCATTTAAAATCATCAGTTTTAAACTTTCCCATTTGTAATCATCACAATAACAAAGTACTGGTAACATACTCTCTCTCACTCTCTCTCTCTCTCCCTCCCCCTTTGTGTCTGTTTGCAGGGGTATTTGCCAAGTGCCGCTATGTCTACTATGGCAAGCATTCAGAGGGCAATCGCTTTATCCGCAATGACCAGCTCTGACAGACGTACAAGGGGACAGACGGACGGATGGACAGGCCGGCAGAGAGGCACACGAGAGGGCTTTATAAAGATATCCTCTTTTGTGTCTTTATAAATATACATTTCACCACATGCATTTTAAGCAGACAAACACAGCCCTGTAGTGCCTTCTGCTGAGTGTGCCATCGCTGCCACCTCATATTGCTCTCTCGCTGGCTGAGCACTGCCATTCACACTGACATGATTGCCTTTAAGCAGCACTACCCCTCTGCGCACACACACACACACACACACACACACACACACACGCACACATGCACACACACCAACCCAAGTCCCTGCGCTGACAGCCACTGCTCCATGATGGATTGCCTGGTCCAGCCGCCGCTGTCCGTAGGTCAGAGGTCACACCTGAGGCTGCTGTGGGCCCGCACGGACACACAGGATGATCCGCCCTCAAAGTCAAAGCTAAAGTTAAACAAGAGAGAGACACTTTTTATTCCATCTATTCATACTTCCTTCTTTGTATTCATAAGAGGACAAATGGCAGAATATCCTTCATGCCTGTGTATCAACGCTGGCAACAAACAAAATGGTAATTCAACAGGAAATGGAAGAAAGTTCTCAATTTCATACTCTATGTTTATTTAATGATATTTTCTTCTAAATAGTTTGGGCCTGTTTGTGTTGTTCCTCTCCTCATTAAATATAAAGGGCTTTTTTAAATTGTGTTAAAAAAAAAGAAAAAAATGGGAAAATGGGAGCTTTTGATAAGGCAATGATGATATACACATAAAAAGGTTCCACAAAGGGTTCTGTGAGCAGTGCCATAGAAGAACCACTTCAGTCCACTAAAGAAGCAAGTTTTTAAATGAAATGTGTGAGTGAGAACAAGTTTTAAAGGTATAAAAAACAACACTAAGCATGAAGATTCTTCCAAGATCCTAATATTCTGCAATGTTATTTTTTATGCCATTCTTCACATTTACATATCGCATTTACAAATCTTTTTTTAGTCAGGGACCCCTCCCAGTGGATCCCCACATGCCAAAGCTTTGGATGTGACACAAATAAGGCAAATATTTTTTTCTGTGCCAACATTGTGTGGGTTAAAATTAGTAAATGAATTAGTTTTGATTTTAGGAGGCAAGGTAATGATAAATCATTTTTCTCATGATAAGCATAATATGCTTTCATAGTTTTCATGACTTCTGGTGAATATTGCAGCTCTTACAGTACACAGGCCAGTTGCAAGTTTCATTTCAGAGAGAGTCCTGTTTAACTGAATGTAATGCAGATTGTAAAAGTTAAAAGTTGATTTAAAATAATCATAACCATGGTCTTTTTTGAAGTGACGCTTATTGTGCTACATTTTGTGCACTGATAAAGTATTTTGAGGTTATATCATGCAATAATATATATCCTTTTTTAGTCTTTTACCAATTTTCTACTAATTGGTGATGGTGTTAGTCAAGAGATTCTATAATATGAAAGAGTGTATATCAATGTAAATAGAATATATGCTCTGGAACCATCTGGCTGTGTGTCACAAACCTCTGGAGTCCTCAGTCCCCACTTTGAGACCCGTGGCACTTAAGGATCATCTCCTCAAATGTTCTTTATGGAATTTTAAATTATTTTTCTATGGCATCATACAAAGAAGCCTTATTTGAACCTAATTTGTGAGAGTGTGCTTTTGTGGTTTTAACTCAGGAGACATTTGATAGTTGCCAACATTCCATGAAAATGCTTTTTATGCTTTTTACCACTCACTTTGAGACGACCACTGAGATTACGCCTGATTATTGCTTATAATCATTTTTCAAATGCCTTGCTGTGAGAAAGTTGCACTTGTTTTTCATGAACACTTAGGGCAATTTGTCTGCAAAAAGTATTTTTCACTTTTATTATTTGGTGAGCAAGGGGCATTTTGCTGGCTCCTTGCACTGTGGCCTTATGTATGGGTCTGTGTATGTGTGGTGATATTAAAGTGTGTGTGTGTGTGTGTGTGTGTGTATGTGTGTGTGTGTGTGTGTGTGTGTGTGTGGTGATATTAAGTTTGTGTGTGTGTGTGTATGTGTGTGTGTGCTGTGGAGCTGGTGTGTTGCGGGGGCAGATGTTGCCGTGCAGGAGCCTGGAGGAGCAGGGAAAGTGGGAGGTAATGAGCTTTGCTTTCGTTGGTTGGGTGCAGGACCGAGACAGAGGGAGAGAGGGAGAGACATCTGAGAGAGAGAGAGAGAGAGAGAGAGAGAGAGAGAGAGAGAGCAGGACTGCAGGGAGGGGGAGAAGTCAACAACATTCTCCATTGCACTTCTGATTGCCTCCTCATGTGGGTTTTGGACCTATTCACACCATTTTAATGACTTGCTATCTAACTTTTGTTTATGGAAAGGAAAAAAATCATAGCAGCTTATGCTGTTTTTCAGAAGCGATGGCCAAAACATTTGGTGGAAGGTTTCACACATCAACTACATTAGATACAGTGTACTTGACAATTGTTTAATATTTATCCACAATATTCCTTATGGTTTAGTGTGAATGCAGTATTTTTTTTTTCATTTTCATAGACTGTATTTCAGAACTGAAGAGCAGAACTCCAAAGCAAGACCAAAGTAAGACATCATTGTAATGGTGTTACACCAGGGTAACCAAAGATGTGCAGCAGGCTAAATGTATTTTATTGTCTTAACACAGACTAAATTATACTTTACCATGCCATTGCTTTATTCTGTTGGGGGTTTTTTTCTTTCCAATTGCGTGGGAGAGCACTCCTTACTTTCTACAGAAATGTCCATTTCTAATAATTTTACACTGCAATCATGGATAACATTAATAGAATATTGAATATTAGTTAATCTAATTAAACTACTTACATTTGTAAAATTACAAAAGTGTAATTGTTTATATTGGTGGTTTATAAAAGTGTTTATAATCGATTCATACTGCCAGTAAATAAAATTTCTCAAAAAGTTAAATTATAAGTTTAGTGTGTACTTTCTTTACCCAGTTATTGATGCATGTTTACATCTCTTTGATGTTCAGTTTGTTTAGGCTCTAAACCTCACTTTGATCCTCTTATGTTTCTTTAGAAATGACTCAATACATATTGAAACCTCACCATGATTTCCTTTCAAACTATTAAATTATTAGACCCCAATTCAGACGTGGGTTTATAAATGCACAGCCTGGAAACCACAGGAGGATAAAGAGTTGGAAAATGTTTTGGTTGCCTTTTCCATAATGAAGTTACGACTTAAAATCCAAAATAAATATCCAAAGTAGTGAAAATTACACATGTGAATCAGAAACAAAATTAATTCAAAGTTGAGCACCTCAGACGTTGAGGACCAAAACTGAAACAAAGGTCTTTCCACTGCACATAATTATTATATCTGTATGCCCACTCACATGGCTCACTGGCTCATTTTATTTCTTTATTTCATTTTATTTATGGAACTCAAACATTCATTCATTTTTGGGGGTTTATGCATAACAAATATTATCAAGATTAGCAATAGGTTTCTGCAGACCTCCACAATAGTGATAATATAATGTAGTTTTGAATGTTATTATCAACATGTATAACTGATTATAACTTTTCAAATGTATTGAAATTGCACTGCCACGTGCAGGTTAATGCATTAGGTCATTATTACGTCCCTGATGATGTCAGTTGCCATGCCTCTGCTGGGGATCTACAGTTGTTTATGAATGAATGAGAGCTGGATTTTTCTCTCTCCTGCTCTGATGGGCTCTGTGCCTCGGCCTGTTTAATTAGCGTGTGTTAAGCACTCTCCTGTGTGTGCTGCCTCAGTGAAGCAGTGCTGAAGGAGATGCTGGAGCATCAGAATGCAGTGTATGCTCTGAGGGAAAGGTCACACATAGCCCAGTGGAATGTTTTTGTGTGCACTGGCTGCATGCCTCTATCTCTGGGTCAGAGACTGTGTATGCATATGTGTATACAAACACACATACACAAACACACACACACATACACACACACACACACATACACATAAACACACACACACACACATACATATATAAGTGTGTGTGTGTGTGTGTGTGTGCGTGTGTTTTGTAATAAGGTCATGATTATTAATCATGTTACTTAGTTAGTGGTTCTTGCCATAATGTGGAGCAGAACCAAAGTGGAATAGGATTACTAACTGTGGTACCAACCCGACCAAACACATTAAGAAATTCCACTAATGAGCTTGAAGCACACCTGTTAATTAAATACCATTCCAGGTCGATATTTCATGAATCTGATTGTTAAAAATGCCAAGAGTGTGCAAAGCTTCATAAGAGCAATATGTGATGTTTTCAGTCTACAGTATAGCCAATGTGGCCATAAATACATATACATATGTATGCTTGCATGTATTTGATGTTGTTTCCCTTTTGCTTTAATGCCAGGATTCTCTCCAGCTGGCATGGACCACACATTTGTGTGAAAGTCTCTGACGTGGCATCGATCGAGTCCACCTGAGCACACACTTCAACGGAGGAGATGGCACTCGGTCCGACCTTTTTGTACAAAGGCCTTAACTTGAAAAAACATTCCCTCCTTAATTTTACTGTCCTCTACTTTAAGTTTAGAATCACCCTGCTCTCTACTTTAAGTTTGCTGAATCAGTGGCATATACTGTCGTCCTTGCAGAGGATGCTGAGCTTGTATATACAGGATGTTTATGTCCCAAGTGTGTGTGTGTGTGTGAGAGAAAGAGTGGGTGTATGTGCATATGTTGCTGAGTTTGTGCGTTTCTGCAGGATGTTTGTATGAGTGTTTATGTGAGTGTGATTGTGCCATATGTGTATGTCACTGAGCGTGTGCAGTTGTTTGTTTGTGTGTGTGTGTGTGTGTGTGTGTGTGTGTGTGTGTGTGTGTGTGTGTGTGTGTGTGTGTGTGTGTG
>JBBMFX010000141.1:11482919-11505788 GCA_037832545.1 Rhabdalestes septentrionalis
GTGTGTTTGTGTGTGTGTGTGTGTGTGTGTGTGTGTGTGTGTGTGTGTGTGTGTGTGTGTGTGTGTGTGTGTGTGTCCTTGGTCCTGTGCGACTGTGCTTTGCACACACTGCTCCTGTCGTGCTGCTGGGTAGCATGGTCACTAGTGCGGGCGTTTCTAAATGACAAGGTTTATTTGTCCGTGTTGTGATATGTTCACAGGAAAGTGCCAGTGACAGCCAGAGGAGGCAGGAAGAGGGAGCCACAACAAGTCCAACGCACCCCCGCCCCCCAACACACACACACACACACACACACACACACACACACACACACACACACACTCACCACACAAAATGTCATCTCTTCCCTGGCTGGCTCACCCAGCCATCCCCCATGAAAAGAACAGACATTTAAAACTTTGTGACATGTGTCAGAGACGCTGCCATTGAGCCAGTGCTGCTGATGTAGGCCGAATTGACAGCGGCGGAGCCGACGGAGCTGGCTAGAGGACATACCGAGTTTGGTGAGTGTCACTTCCCATCCTCGTCACGGCCTCATCTCCAACAGCTCCACAAATATAAACAACATTATGAGGGAGGTGCGAGTGCAGAGGCTAGACATATGCTGCCACGCATGTGTGCTGTATGTGAGTGAGGGAGTGGAGGAGTGTGTGTGTGTGTGTTTGCGTTATGGAAAGGGGCACATGATGAGGACTAATTAAGGATGGAGGAACAAAGCAACCGGTAGGCACGGGCTGTGACCTGAGGCAGTGCATGCATGCGCAGCTCCTGGTAAAGTTCCCCACTGGAGTAGTGTAGCAGCACCAGTGACAAGCTGCAGCCCCCACAACCAGCAACTTAGACAGAGAGGATGAGGGATGGGACCTGTGTACAATAACATCACCAGCTTGGATGGAGGGAAATCACTTATGTGTTCTACCCTTGCTGTTGTGCGCAGGCCTACATCATCATACTTAGCTTCCAGTGCTTGCAGTGCATGGAATGATGGAATGCATTTAACCCCAGGTTGATTACTCAGGTATTAATCTTATGACTTATTATTAAGTAACTATAAATAAACCAATACATGGAGTTTTATTTGTTATGAGAGTAAGGAATTGAAATATGTGGCCACAGCCTTTGAAGCAATATTGAAAACCATGATGTGCTTGTTAGGTTGTTTTCACTTACCTTGTGCTAGTATGGGTCTGTGTATGACACCTCATTTCAGTTCTTCAGTGTCCTAACTACATAAAGTTTAAAAGATTTTATCAAATCATTCATAGAATTTACTGAACAGTACATTTTAAAGGGCCTATATCCTACATGTAATTTTCATTTGAAGTCTGCTTATGACATTTGTGTTTTTACATACAAAAATCAAAACGAATTACTCTAGGTTTTATAGAACCGTTGACCAAATTCTCTTCATCACTAATTAAATTGGGGGGAGGGGCGATTTGTTCCTGTACCTTTAAAAGATATGTAAATGACCACTGGCCTGACTGCCTCCCCTGCAGTATCCTTCATTAACAAAAAAACGGTCAAAGTTGAAACACACTTTAACTTAATTTTGTATGAGTGAGGCGGCTGCAGGCAGATATATGTGAATGCCTTGGTTTTTCATTAAAAAAAAAAACAACAAAACATATACACATCTATAAATGAACCCCAAACAGGCCATGAGGGACTGTGTGGACATCCGAGTGAATGGTGCATTATGAAGGGTAAAAATGACTGAAACTTAAAACAGTGTTTACATACTATATCAAACTCTCATTGTCATTTAAATGAGTAATAAGCCTAAGGTTCATGAGGGTAATACCTCATTACATAATTTGCATTTAAGCTTCACAGTAGTTTCCATATATTACATAGTCAATGAATTTTATGTCTTAAGATTAACAATGGAATAATAAGGCTGCAGTTTAATGGGTTAAACAAAATGTCTCCTTGAGGGCTTTTGTGGAGGAGCAGGTAAGTGTCATTCATCTAAAAGAGAGATGATGATTGTATTCCCATTACAGCATGTTCAGGAGGCCCTTGCTCCGGTGCTGGCCCGTGTGTAGTGTAGACTGAGAGGAAGCCCAGGGCTGTGCCCGTGCAGCACAGCACAGCTCTCTCCTCCCAACGCCCGATGCTGCTGCCTGTCAGTGCAGCTCTGGGAAATCGCCCATAGTCATCAGTTATTAGGCTCCTCTCTCCGAATGATTGACACCAGCGGATGCAAATCAGGCGCATGAGAAAGCGCCGCAGCGCTGTATTGGTGATTGACAGCTGTGTGCTGATAGCACACTAACTGGATGAGGGAGAGGTGAGATGAGGGGCTGATCATTCTCTCCAGCGCACAGCCTCATCCTTTACTACAGACACGGCGAGACATTAGCCCAGGCAGACAGCCCAGGAAAGGGCAGAGAGAGAGAGCGCGAGAGAGAGGGAGCGAAAGAGCCTTATTTCCGGCCTGGTTTCAGATGAGTAGCATTTGTCATTGAGGGGGAAGATGGTGTAATTAGCTTGTCAGTCTACTTTAGGCTGAGCTAGCGCTCGCCAGTAAGAAAGATGGACGAACTGCCACGGGAGCTGACAGGCAGTCGATAATGTGGCAATTAATGTCATAAATAATTCCGCTACCAATTATATCAGAATGGACTTTGGGCTTTAAAAAGAGAATAGCGTTCCCTTATCATTTCCTCTATCAGCAAGCACTGCCATCATGTCTCACCTAATTATTTCCCTTTAAACACGGAAGCACAATATGCCCTTTCTTTTCTAATATCTTTTCAGGGCACGGCCTGGAGAAACACAAGCTGCAGCAACAGAAACACATGTAGAAACACCCTCAAAAACGCCTAAGGCAGTGCTCTGAAATGGTCCAAATCGAAAACAAACTATTTTTCCAAGAACATACACAAAACCTTTAACAGTTCTAAAAAAAAGGAACGTTCATTTGAAATCTGTCACCAGTTAATTGCTAGCAGGTGCACTGACAGGCTGGCTTCCCACAGCTCACACAATAAAAGGTAGAGAAATTTTGCCTAAGCTGTCCTTATAAGTTGATGAAATCTGAATGTTTGTCAGTCAGTATTTTTATTGTATCAAACTTCTGACAATCTTTGCATGTTCTAGTCACTGCATAGATCATCAGTGATTGCATGGAGGTATATTGAATTCGGTCATTTTCGATGTTCTGCAAGTCAGTTGCAATGTCATTTTACTGAAATAAATTAAGGCTGTGTGGAAAAATGTCGAAGCAAATGTTTGCATTCACACATCAAGTCATCAGTGGTAACATGTAAATGGTCCCTGAACATCTTTTATGTCTGCTATGGCAGCAGATTAGGACTCCCAAATGTCTTTGGATCAACAGTAGGCCCATGTCTTGTATATCTTCAAATATCTTTGCAAGAAAGCATTCCTTGAGCGAGAAAGCAGCTATGACTTTGTACTGCTCAGTTTCAGAAATTCATTATGTTAGATCAAGCCAGTGAGACACATCTGATACATTTATACATCTGGTGGGTTTAATAGCATTCCTTAAAATGTATAAATTGATGAATAAATGAATTGAATGAACGAACAAACAAACAAATACTACTACTACTAAAGGTCCTGAACAAAAGACACATTTTTCTGAAAGACCATTCAGGAGCCTTCATTTTTAAGTGCACACTTATTGTTGTGGGTCTAATAAAGAGACAACATAAGGAGGAATGTAGTTAGGAAATGTCATGGTCAGACCTCAGATAAGACTTCAGACTAATATAATTTGGGAATATAGACAGTATTGAATAAATCAATTTCACTTGATATTTTAAAGGTTGCGAAAGCCTTACTAACAACCAGAGTATTGATTCACTGCCCAGCCTCTTCTGTGGGAAAATATTGTTTCTCATATATTTCACCTCTACATTCAAGGCAATCCCCTCCCCGAATACATGTTTTTTTCTGCAAGATTTTAACATCCTAAAGGCTGAGAGACTAACACAAACCCTTTGCCTTCTGCCACAGGAAGCATGCTCTGCAGCCTGCAGCCTATTTTGGCTAAGACTGTCCTTCAGTTTCTGTATTTATATTAATTTGGGACTGACATAAACTCTGCATGTGTCTGACCTTCTCACTACTCTCCCACAATAGACAGTTAGCCGGCCTTTGGCATTGTTGCCTATTGGCTAGCAATATATCTTCAGTAAAGTGCTGGGATCATGTTCCTTTATGCTATTAACGGTCCTGTGAACAGATAACAAATGGCTATGAATGCATATTCCTCTCTATATCAGTGCCCATGTGGTTATTAATTGTCTGCCTGAGCCAAATCGGATGGCCAGATGTCGTAAACGGCTCCTTGTCCGATGTCGTTAAACTGCTCTTTTGAAATGGATGACCAAATAAAATGAGCTCAGCTCATGTAAAGCATCAGTAATGTTGTGTAAAATACTGTTAAATGCATCAGATGTATTTTCAGGCCGGTGAAAGACGGTGGGAGCTTTAATATATAGTCCAGCCTGTGATTGCTCAAGGTCACATCAGCTTCCTCTACATAATGCATGAATCCCCCCTTCCTAGCTCAGACTCCAATCATCCAGGCCAACCTTGGGATGAAAATTTTACTAAGTAAATCAGTGAACATGCTGGCATTTCTATTAACCTCCAATGTGCGACTGACAGAGAGATGAATTATGCTAAATAATAACACATCGGCGTAAATCAGTTTTACAACTTGAAGGTGAAGTGAAACTCAACTGGCTTGCACATGGTGAGCCATTGTCTGTCACAGAGTAAAGGTGGTGTTTTTGTATTTAGAAGCAAAGCTAGCATTGTTTTAGATAGCCCAACAAGGCCTTACCCTTTATTTTGATATTTACAATAATATATAAGACATGTAATACAATTAATTTGCATGTGATCTATGCAGTATTCATGAATAGCTGTCATACTTTCTGAGACATCTTCTGAACATCTTTTTAGAATGATTGGTTAGAGGTAACATACAATATTTCAATAAAATCAGAACATACTACAGTTATTACTGTATTATTATTAACAGACTTTTTTCAGAAGTTACTTTCATATCTACAATGCTGCATATAAATGCTGAAAAGAGTAGGTTTAAGTACTAAAACAAGTATCTAAGGTAAAAAGAAATTATGGAGTTTTGGGCCATTTATATTGCTTTATTTGTTATTATCGTATAGGATATTTAATTTATATTAAAATAGTAATAAGAAATACAGAAATATGCACAGCATGAACATTGCTCTGTACTAGTATGCATAGTGGTGTTACAGCCTGTACATTTAGAAATGTTCAATTATGTCAGCCTTTTATCTTTGGCTTGCTTATAAATGAATGCCCTGAGAACTGTTTTATATCTGTAACTATTTAAACTATTTAAAACCCAGAAAAGGAAGCAGTTCTATCAACTACAGGAGCTAAGCTCATTTCACAAAAAAGCAAATGTGAGAAAACATTGGGTGTGCTTCTATGTTTTCAAATGTTTTTCAGGCCTTTTTTTACACTTTGTGTGTTTTCATTGTTGTACAGTCATCCCTGCCCTGAGCTTTGATTTGATATACTCGACTTGACAATCAAATCTTCAATAAGACAGTGGTGGAAATATTGGCATTTACACACATTTTCACAGCAGGACTGGAAGGGATAATGATGCAAGGGACGTCAGCATACAGGCCTACAGAGCTCAATGTTTAAACCAAATTCCTAGATAGTGTGTGCTAGAGTGGTTTTACACACAGTGATGCCTGCCCCTCTTCCCCTGCCTACTCAATTAGTCACGAGATATAACCGTCAACTCCATGTCTCTGATCAAGCATTTAAATGCCAGGTGAAATACAGCAGTCTCTCTTTCTCTCCCTCTCGTCCTCTTTTTCTCTCTCCCCCCCCCCTCTCTCTCTCTTCCTCACTCTCTCTCTCTCTCTCTCTCTCTCTGTATGATTAGATGTTTAATCCACGAGAACTCCAGATGGTGGGAAAGGAGGGTTTTGGCCTTGTCTTTAGACAGTGACACATAGCCACTCTGCAATTTGACATTCAGGAACATGTACTGGTTTATGAAAGGTGAGGGAGGGCTGGTGTTTTGCTGTCTTTAAAAAACATGATTATTGGGAAAACACACTTGTCTCCAGTTGATACATATTGCCTCTCCTGTAATATATTTTCCTCTGTTTCCCTGGCATTATTTGGTCTTTCTTAAAATTCAATTTGTCTTATTTATTACATAACTCACAATATTCAAATTACTTTTACACACTGAAGTGGTTAAATATTTCAACCTCTCACTCACTTTGCACAGTTTGCTTGAAGCCCTTCAATCTCCACATATTCTCGCAAAACTGCGAAGATGTACATCCAGTTTCAATTGCTTTTGTCTGGTGTTGCCATGCCATTGTCTGTTAGTAAGTATTACTGCTGTTTTTTTCCTCTCATTGTTTCCAGGCTGTCGCTGTAAATATTTTTGGTAACGAACAAAATGAACCTCTGTTGTCTTACAGAAACCAAATAGTCATATGCTTTAAAATACATAAATATTGTGTTCCCATCAAATGGCATTTACCCACCTCTGGTCACGAACATGGATCACAGTATTAGGAAGAGGAACCAGAAGTGAATCGCATCACATTGTATAAAAGGAAAGGAATGGAGGTAGCCATTGCTCAATCATCAAGTATTCACCCTCAACTCAGTCAAGACTATCATCTCTTCAGGATTGTGAGTACTTACCTTTTAACTTACCTTTTCTGTGTGTGATTGAGAACGTAGATTCCAGTGGGAATCCTTACTCTATTAGGTAAAGATTCTCAAATTAAAGCTAGCAGACCAGTCACTCCATTCAAGCTCTAGCAATATCACAGTCTATCGACACCCAGACAGGGAACATTCAAGAATTTGTATGTTTTGCATTGAATCCTTCAGCAAAGCCAGTTTATTAATATTACTGGAAATGTCCATTAGCCTGTTAGCAATCTGGATCTGGATCTTTTCAAAGAAACTTTAGGTTTCTTGACTTCTGTCTTTTACTAAAGTAAATGCTCTCAAAGTCAACTGCAAATTGTGACAGCGTATAATTGGCCAAGAGTATCTGAGCCTGAAAAGACTATTCAGTTTTCTCCCCAAGGCCCAGCTTAGTTTCCTTGTCTGATGAAAAGTGAATCAAGACCAGTGAATTTATGTGTGGCCTATTAACAAGCAATTAGGCAGATCCCTAGCTGGAGTTGGTAATGCTATGCGATGCCAGATGATAGCAGGGATTTGCGTCCATTTAATCTGGAGTACCAGTGAACTCCTCCAGCTTAACATCTGCATCTCCAGCAGGGCACAGAGAGATGATCCCCCACTGACAAACAGATAAGTCAATCAGATGAGGCTTTCGCAAGCTGTCCTACAGGGCTGGGCTACATTGTACACCAAGTTGGTACAAGAGGATGGCATGCATATTTTGTATCATGAAGCTCACCGAGAGAAGAGAAGAATGCTGAAGCTGTAGGTGTTTTTTTCACTTTGATGAAATATTTTGTCTTTCGGGCTGAGTGGATGGGAGAATTACAAATGGCACGAAAGAAAATCTAACAACAAAACCTCTGTGCCTTTTTTGTTCCTCTTTAATTCTGTTAATCGTCTCAGGTAAAGATTAAGTGCTCTTGCCAATTTAATTCAGCTCCAAATGATGCAACAAGGTCACTCTCTCTCTCTCTCTCTCTCTCTCTCTCTCTCTGTCTCCTTCTCTCCCCCTCTTTCTCTCTCTGGTGGAGAGGAGAATTGAGTTGTCATGTAGCTCTAATAGGCAGCACAGGGAATCATTAGTCTAGCTCAGCTCTCTGACTGATGGGCATTTCACTCCAATCATCTGAGCGCGCTCAGACGGCCCGGCACTATTGACACGGTGTCAGAGCTGAGAGGGGATGGCTTAATCAGCCGGGACACTTTCAGCATTGATTTGACAAGCTGCCGTAATGACCTTCTTGTTTTCGTAAAGGATCACTGTTTATCTGGGCTGGCACCGATGCAAAGAGCGTGCCGCATCGTCATGGAAACTATTATCAAGACAGAGCCAGGCCCTGGAGGGCTCCTGAGGATGAATGTGACTCACTGGAGGGGGGAGGGGGGTCGCCACAGTGTCCAAGGGTCCATATTGTTGCCACGGTGATAGCTACTCCTTCCCTCAGCAGTGTCTGTCCATCACCAAGTGATGGACATCACACCCATGTTCACTTCCTTTGGGTGCTGTTTTGACTTCTGCATGTGTGGAGTGCTTAAACTGTCAGATTTATGCTGGCGCTTGAATTACTCCTGGAAGTTGTCATGTTAATAAAACATCTTTCTATGTATCGACTGTAAAAAGGTCAATATTCGAAATAACTCAGTTTCATCTGCCCCGCTGACAATCCATGTAGAAAATTATTTCTGATTTCAAAGTTTATTGATTTGCCAAATGGCCCATAATGGCCCCTTTACATATCTTTTTTCTTTCTATTCATGCAGGATAATGGCCAAGTGCCGCACTGTAGGGCCCCAGCTTTTGCTTTGTGTGGCTTCCACACACTTCAATATTATCACCCTGCTTGGCATAACTGAAAGCTTTCATGGCTTATTTACAGTTTTGTATTTGACTAACGGCGCCTTGCTCTGTTTGTGCTTGGCCTTAATTCAGGACATGCACACCAAGGCTGCTTTAAAGCCATAAGCATGCCTTTATGTACCTGGGAGGTTATTTGCAGATGGAGCTGGGGATGAGGGTGCTGTCAGCTGGATCGGTGTAATCAGCAACACACACCCCCCCTTGTCCTCTTGCCACCGCCTACCACAATCCATGTGTCAGACAGTAAATATTATTGGCATGCTGACAGGTCTCAAGCCATAGCTCGACGTGTAAAATCGTTAATAAGCAGCATTATGGGGCCACTTCATCCCAAGGTGAGAATATAGAGGGCTGTTTTTATCCACAATTATCCGGAGGACAAGATAAAGGGTCCATTGTGAGATGATTTGCAGGCTGAGAGGGGATGGCTGAACCGCTGATGTGCTTTGTCTCTATCATACAGAGGAGTCCCAGAGAGCAAGAAAATTGTCCTTAAAATATTCTACCCCAAATTGTAGTACACTCTAAATGTAATTTTCCTAAATGGTTTTTTATTAGGCATTATTGGTGCAGGGGAAAAATGTATTAGAACTGAGCCATATATCAATTATAATATGTGGTAAATGTTCTTTAAAATGGTGGGTCTTCAAACTTTAAAATGGTTGCTTGCATCTTCAGGGAACCAAAAGTGGCTTTTCTGTGGCATTGCTCCTTAGAACCCGTTTTAGTACCCTGGATTTAAGACTACTGACATTTTTCAGTGTCATAACTATAGTACAATAAATGTAACTAGGTATTTGACATATTTTCTAGATATAAGTACAGGTACCCTGTTAATACATGTGATGTTTTTAAGCTGTTTTATTGTGGCAGAAAGGCAGATTGAGTCTTGCATGGTTACTTTTAGAAAACATACTGCCAAGTTAAATGGCTGATCAATCAATTTCACTGAAATCGATCTGAATCAGTTCTGCCTGCATGCACACAGAGGGTGCCACTTTATCGTAAATCAATCATTTTGAAAACATCTCACAAAGGGGCCAGTCCTTACTAACAAGCCATCAATTTAAGCTGGTTGGGTGCCACCCTTATCAAGCTACAAATCAGCAGTGCAACCAACATCTGTTCTGCTTTCACCTCTCTTTCTTTCAGCTTGTTGTAGGGTCAAGCATAAACCTCAGCCTCAGGCAACACGGCGTGCCGTTTACACACAGACTTGCTGTCTGTGTGTAAAAAAAAAAAGGTCTCGTTTTGAATTTACATGCACATTTAGTGTCCCATTGAAAAAAAATGCATAAACATACATAAATAGCACTTGAACAAGTTAGACAGAATTTTAGACTTTTACCCTTTTGTTTCGATGATCTCATGTTCACCCAGGGAGAAAGTAACCAGTATCCAGATTTTTATTAGAGTTTGCTAAGGGCTCCTGGCTAAGAAACATCATCAAAATGGTATAAGAAATGCTACTCCACTGTAGTGCACATTTTTTGGTTGCACCTATAATACATATTCTGAACTTTTAACTCGTTCCAACAGGAGAACTTTACATATTTTTCTTAATACTAAACCTAAATCCGGGTTTAAGGTTCACTGCCACTGAAAAATTTTCACAAGCTTGTTTTAGATTTAAACCAGAGTTTCTTTAAGCTTTTTGTAGATTAAATTCTCAGTTTCTACAAAAATGTTTAAAATGGAAACCTTAGTTTATTTAAAACAGTTTTACTGCAGGCTTATTCTGAATTAAACCAGAATATCCTTAAAACTGTTTTACATTAAAAGCTGCATTTTGCCAATCTTGCTTTAGATTTAATCTTGAATACTTTGATACTTTTAGATTAAATCATGCATTTCCTCAAACCTGTTTTCGATTAAAACATTCATTTTTTATTTGTCTTAAATTTTTTGTTTCTTTCTTGCATTAGCATTCCAACAATGTGGGATAAATGATCATTAACCAGCCTTTAGAACACAAATACATCCATTTTAATTTGAGAAAATACAAAATGAAACATGTACAGTTTATGTACAACCCTTTTGTACAAGACAGTATATTTATCAGCAGGTTATATTTGACAGAGTCAGGTAGATCAACTCAGCACCATCAATTTCTCCATTTATCCTTTAGTTAAAACAGTTCAAACGATTAAATCCTCTATGAGAAACTCCTTTTTCCTGTAATGAATATGACAAGAATTAAATATAAATTGAATGTCCTTCATTGAAAAAAAAAAAAAATCATCCCAATGCAATTTCAGCTTGTTAAGACTTAATTCCCTCAAAGCAGTTTATTCTGTACAATTCATATTCTATTTTAGTAACATCCCAAACTTTACAGTAGCGTTCAACTGCCAGAAATAGGTAAAGTGACAGTGGTGTGATATATATACTAGTAAGTTTGCACTTGAAGTTGGTAGAATTTGAATAAATCTCCTGAACACATGGAAAAGTGTTAATTGCGTGCCCCTCTAGCATCACTCAGTCAGTGTTACTTCCAAATGATGTCTCACTGCCTTAATGATTTATTGTAATTTGCTCTAAAAGTATGCATTGTATGCTGTGTACAGCTGGGCAAGGTGTGTGTGAATCTATATGCCCATTTGATGCCACTTTTTGCATTAGTGGGTCTCACGTTCCTCCTTTGTTCTGACTGCACTGCCTGGCACTGTGCTGGCATGAAGGCGTGGATGGCTTGGATGTTCTCCATGCCAGCATTAGATGCCACAAAATCCATCTCCATGTTTTTGAACACCTGACTGAATGATGCTACCTGAGAGACACCATGATGGCACTTTAAGCAGTCCGATATGTGAAAGACATCTTTTCGCCCTCCGATTGGTGCACACAGATTCGCCTGCTGTTTTCCAGTTGCACTGGTGAAGAAAGTCAAGCTGAAAGACAACCCTTTTTGATCACTTTGGGCGCAGTCTTTAGGGGTGAAAGAAAAAACCTCCTAAATATACTGAAAAAGAAAGTTTTTGATTGATTGGTTGTGATCAAATTAAATGAAGAATCCTGATTTAAATGTATATGTAGGTTTCTGAGATGTCTGATTAAAGCTTAAAAAAAAGAAAAGAAAAGGAAATAGTCTGTAAACAAACGAATGATTGTGACAGCTTCAAACAAACAATGACTGTAGCACTGGAACATAAACTGAAAAGCTGACAAAATGGAATGTAAACTCTGACGCAAAAAGAATTCACATAAAATTCTGTTCTTTGAAAATAAAGCATGCCTACTCTGATGCTTAGGCTAGCTTCCAAGTCCCTCTGCACTACAAATGAAACCTGCTCCTGCCAGAATTCAGTGGCTTTTCTTTGTAAAGCAATGCTGGAGCTTCATTACAGGAAAAGGATCTTACATAGACAAGTCACCTATGAAGAAAATGAAATAAAATAGACTTTTAACTCCAATGTATAGTGATTCAGTGATTCAAAATTAAAAGATTCATTTTAGGTCAGAATTCCTTTTTTTCAGGCTAGCAAGTATGTTATTGACAGTCCAATTTGACATACATTTTACTCACATTATTATTATTATTATTTTTTATAAATCTACTTGCTACAAAGTGTAACATCAATGTATTCACAATTCAAAAAATCACTTCAGGACAAAGCCTAGATGGCTGCAGTAGGATCATACTACATCCAGTAGACGAACATTAAAGCTGAAATCCTTTTTTCTTCGGAAAATAAAACGTGGTCTATAATGGGCAGAATTTACATGACATACTTTGACACTATGCATTGCCATTTCTTTTCTGGCATAGCAATGTTTTTTTCTTACATCTACATTTGTATGGCTATTTGCTCACTGCTGATCGAGGATATCCCACACAGTTTCGAGTGAATTATTAGTGTTTACACAAGAAAATACTTCAGCATGTTTCCCCTGTGTCCTGAGACCTAATTTAGGTCAATATCAACGATAGCACTGTCAATTCTACCCCCAGAACAGAAAGTGTAGGTGCAAACTACACGCAGATACCCATTTTCATGCACCTTTCTAAGCCAGTATCAACTTATCACAATCGCTTTGAATTTCACTTCTCAGCACTGCATGAAATTGTTTTTTTAATGTTTTTTCTATCTCAGCCAATGAAAATGAAACATAGTACATGTTTTTAATTGATATAGCTACAAACGTCCTTCAAAGCAGCCCACATGTCAAGTATCAAAGCACAACTCCAAGGAAACCAAATGGAGAGCTGAGTTTATACCTTTTTGACTCCTATAACATACGATCAATCTTTTTTTTTTTCTTTCTTTTTTTTTTTTTTTAAAGCAATGTGATATGTTCTGTTCCCAAGGGTAAAAATGGACAAACTGAACTGGTGTGCACTGTAGTCTTAATAAGATGCATTTAAGATAAATTTAGAAATAAAGTTTCTTTGATATGTATAAAAATAAGTACAAAATGATTACGCTCATATGGATAAAAAATAAGTATGTACGTACAGTATGTATAAATCTGACAGAAGCTTCGAAGCAATGTTCAAAGTTCTGCTTAGCATTTGTATACTTCCCACTTAACTCAAAGGCTACACAAGCGTGTTCTAGTCTTGTTAAGTGTGATTCATTCTATCCAGTTTAATACCAAAACAACACAAAGCATTTTCAAGATTCACGCCATTTTCAGTGATAATCGACAAACTATGATTGAGCTTATAAATCTGTTTATCTCTTCGGTTTTTAAGGCATCACGGTTGGTCACAGAGAACATCCAAGCACATTACTGCCTCTGTGCCAACAATGTGTCAGGCAGTGGCTACACTCAAAAGGAGGAACCATGGATGCCCACTTTTCGCAATATGTGGCATATTAAACTGTACGCATATCGACGCTTAGAGCAAAGCCTTCTTCCTGTCAGCTTTCGTTCCAGTGAGAGGGAACATTTAATATGATTTGAAAGCTCAATCATAGTAGGATTATCAATAGGTGAGTGCAGGCAGATCCACAGGCAGCAACAAGCATTTTGATTCCTGTGCCTCACCCAAACTAACACATTATAAGCCTTGATCACACCGTTTTTCCAGCCACGGCAAACCAGCAGTCAAGCATGATGGAAAGACGTCAAACAAAAGTAGTGCATATCCTCACAATGTATTGCCAATTTTGCAGGGCTACGTTGGGGACCACCTTTTGCATTATTATAGGAATATGGCAAATACATTTCCATATGGGATGGTCTGCGCGGTGTGTACGGATGAAAATAAGACCACTTTTGCCAGGTTGTGGGACGCAACATGTACTTAGTTGAACAGATGCCCCTAATGAACACCATGCAGGACTGAGGTCCATGCACACCCAGACACACTCATTTCCCTGAACAGAACAATTCCAGCTACACACTGCTAATTCTACCAAGCAGTGAATTAGACAAGAAAACTGACACTCTTCCTTTCCATGACCCAGTGAGCAACCCAGAGTGACATTTGATGGTTTGTTTCCCCTCAAGTTATTCCACAATAACTTGATAACGTAGTGCAAAAAGAAGCAGATGAGGTTGTGTGACTTGACGAGCGGGGCGTATCTGATGCTTTAGATGAGGTTCTTTGGGTTATGTCAGGATGAGCTGAGTGACTGTGACCCTCATCCTCCATAAGACAAACCCTTCTGCACAGAGTCAGGTCACGACAGAAATGAGATATTGCAAAGAATTACAGGAAGTACTTTTTTTTTCATTTTAACATAATTTCAAAAAGTGCTAAGGGGCTGTACAATCCTTACTTGATTGTCATTATGTACATCACTATGTATACATTTATAAATTAAATATTTTCCAAAAGCATGGAAGTAACATTAAAGGTATACACATAAGAGGTCCCTTCCAGTTTCCATGATCGCAACAAAACCCTTGAGCTGTGGTGCAAGGGAATTACAGTGAATCGTCATCATCATAACCATCTCATCATTGTCACTCTTTTTTTTTTTTCCCCCCCAACAGGATGTTCTGACTCTCTCCACGTCATCAAAGGCCAGGGATTCAGCATTCATCTTCGACTTCTCTGATAGGTGGAATCAGGCTGGTAGTGGATTTGTACTGATTGACTTGATTGGCCATGTGAGTGCTCATCGGCTTGATTTGAATGTTCCTTGGATAGGCATTTTCTGGTTCATCTGTAAACCATTTCTTTTCTGAGGGACAACCGGGCAGAAAAAAGCATGGGGAAGATAGAAAGCAAAAGTGTTAGTACACAGTGCTTGCACAGTTGAACACAATACCTCTTTGTTTAAAGAAAACAAGAGAAAAGAAAAGAAATGCAAAAAACGACTTTTTTATCAGCATTCACATTCAACAACCACAGGGTGAAAATACAGTTCGTGGTTCCACTAATGCTAATGCTTTCAAAACATATGTATGTACAAAGCATTTACAGCCTCTAAAGACACCGAAGAACACACTGTAGAGTAGAGGAATGGGGTACATCATGCTGTGTTTCTGCATTCATTATCACGGTAGGGTCAGGTCTGCTCTGAAGTTCCACATTTCATTCTCACAGTAACCCGCGCAAAATCTGGGAAATGAGACACAACGTGCCAAATTACAGACTTTAAGTCAACGTGTGGGGTGAATTTCTGCCCTCATCCTGCTCAGCTTCCCACAGGCAGTGTCATTTTCTAGCACTCCGACATTTCTAACTTCAATGTGAAAGTGTGTGTGGAGCTCGGAGTGTCAGGCAGCGAAGGCCTGCAGGCTAGAGTGTCACAGTGCAGGCGTTTGATGTGAGTGGAGTTGTGCCTGCGGTGGTGCAAGGAGTCAGCCACCTCGCTCTATTCCCCTGAGTTCACTACTGATACTGGCACTCATATTGCCTTGAGACATCCTCCGGCATGGCAAGAGTTAAGAGAACCAATTTCAGAGGGACTGGGCTTCTCATCATGTTTTCCTTTCTTACATTTTGATGAGACTTCTGCCAAGAGGAGAACATTTAGCTGTCAACTTTCCCTGGTCTGGATGAGCAAGTTCTGATCAAGCCAATCCACATTTTAGAGTTGGAGTGCATTGCAGTTTGTTACGTGAAGTGGGAAACAGCGCCCAGAAGTCTGGAGTATGGGGTGATATCTAAATGAGTTGTCATGATAGTTTCTGGCTAAAACAATCTCCCAACCCATTTCCATTGATTTATACTCTAATTAGGATTTGTCATTTTACTTAAAAATGTAATCATTGCTGTCCTATTATTTCTACTAATTGAATGTGTAATAGTAAGTTAATCAAGCAAAATCATTGTTTTAAATACTTGAAAACAACAAATCATTTAAAAGTGTTGTACAGGCACTCAGTTCTACATCTTTGTTTCACATTTGTATAATTTTATAACTCATCCAAACCACTTAGCTGGTATGAGAACTACTTCGAATCTTCCCAAATCAAATTATGTTGCAGTAGAGACAATGGGAAATTTGTCCATCCAAAGTTGTATTAATGCTATAAACTCATTAACGTATTGACGCATTAATCCATTCTAGCAATCCTCTGTCAGTAACAGTAATAAAGAATAAAACATGGTTGGTGTCCCACACAGGGATTAAACCTGGTCATGGACTTTCAGTGGAGAATCACCATTTAAAACCCTTTGTGGTCCAGAACTAGGCTTAACCTCTACCCAGGAACCCAAATCTTAATGTAATATCAGTTATTTGGTAGGCTGTTTAAAATTTAATTAGGTCTACATGATTCTCCATTTGCTCTCTTTTTCAACATGGCCAATTATTTTTTAAGCACTGGAATGGAATTTAGTTATTTGTCAATCATGAGAGCTGATTATATCATTGTACATTCCAGCCCTACAATAAATCTCTGTTTCCATCGATCCAAATAGAGTATCTGACACTAAAGTATCATCAGACTGATGTATAGGGGAAATGTGCAAACACACAGACCTCTCACACAATGCACTTTGCCTTCGGTTCACAAAGAAACCAGACCAATTGATACATACATGGAAGAGGAAATCAAACAAATAAAGGGGCGCCATCCAGAGAAACTTATCAAATGAACTCAGGTAAAGAGGTAAATAAAGGTAGAGGATGATGATCAACTGCATGCAGTGCTCAGATGATCCTAAGCATGACAAAGAGTTAGGCAGCAGTGGCAGCCATTTGCTTTCAGTTTGAAAGCAATGGTGAAATGTAGGCATGATTTTCTTTGGAAAGTAAAATATCAACATCCCCTCTCATAACAGTGCTCCACAAGGACAAAGTTATGATTCAGATATCTCACAACAGGTGCTATATCATGCATAATCATTAACTTGCGTACCTTGGCCCATTCTATTCATCCTTGTTGCACTTTAGAAAAAGAAGTGGTCTAAGTAAGTTTTACAGATCTTAAGGCAAGTAACATGTCTAAAACACGCTCACTGACATGACCATATCTTTTTTGTTTGATTAGGATTTTAAGAAATATCTTGGGGAAGTCCCCTGCCATTACAGATTACAAATGTAGTTCATTTTACTGAATTCTATTAGAGCATTTTTAAAACATGTAAATTATAGCTTATTAGATATTTATTAATATATAGAACATCTAAGACTTCCATTTGTGTGTGATAAGTAAATGTTTTGACTGCATTAATAAATTCACTACATATCTGTAACTTTATATTATCCAAATAACCCAGTTCACTTAGCTTAGTTTGCATTATGCGGTGTTATCTATTTTTCCCCACTTTAATATGCTTCACTTTTAATTAATAGCAAATTTAGCCCAATAATACTTTGCAGTTGCAGGTTTTTGAAAAGGAAAACAGGAAATTTGTCTCTTAATATCTTGTGTAAATTTCTGTAAATTACTGGCATTTTTCTGATTCTCCTGCATCTGCAAGGTATTTTGTAATTTTAAGAAACTTACAGATTAGCTTAAAAGCTCTACACCCCAATTCACGACTTACTAAAACACTGCTAAAAATAAGCAACAGACTAAAACCTGGACATGCAACTGCAATTCACACGCACACAGACAGATGTGAATGAAAACATTCAGGGAGGCAATGAATGATCTCACGTGTTCTATTCCTGCTCTGATACAAATGAATATTAAATGAAAATAAGGACCTAGGTCATGTCAGAACGGTTTGCAGTCCCATTAACCTACACCTCTTAAAGAACTGAACAAACTACATAAAACGTATTTGTATATATTTGATATACAAATATCAGTACATAAACACACAACTATACATTGATAACACATTTTACGAAGACATTTCTTGATACAGATACATTTTAAATCAACCCACATTACTGAAATGATAATACCATCCTTCAAATTAAAGCAATGGTTTGACCAAAAACCTTTTTTTTCTCCTTTCAGTTTGCACTGGCGCTATGAGGCTAATGTAGCCAGTAAAGGAAGCTTGTGGGCACCAATTATCATCATGCACGCCTCAATTATCACTTATTTGCCTCAAACTGAGTTGTTGAATAATCTTAAATAGACTGTGTTATGGTGTTTGGTTTTTGGGGGGCTCATCGAATACATGCGGGAGAAATACAAAATATAATATCGTTTTTTGGGACAAACCATCACTTGCTTGTTTTGGAGAATCAAAACTCTTTCCCTGGCACTCTACTGCTTCATTATGATGGAACAGCCATATGCTGGTATGGTCTTGAAGTATGATCTAGTTGAGATGAGGCGATGAGGCACTAATGGATCTAATGTGGGCTCAAAGCAAGGATCACATGCAGATGACCACGGAGCAAACTTACAAACATAACAGAGTGTTAAATACACATTACTATTTCTGTACAACATTATGCTCAAAAGACAGCAGTCAACAAACACACACACACACACACACACAGAGCACAGATACACAGGGAAGAAAGGCCAGTCTTACTTATGTTTGTCTCGGGCCTCGCGAGCCTTGCTGCTGCGGTTCTGCCGGTTGGTGGCTGGGATGGAGTGGACCGAGGAGCTCTTCTTGCTGGACGAGTGCGAGGAATGAGAGGAGTGGCTAGCTCGGGACTGGCCTGCGTTGTGGTCAAACTGCATCAGGCAGAAGATCAGGTCTGTGGGGACCAGCTCAAACTCGTAGGGTGGGTTGGTGATGACATATCTGTGAAGGTACAAATATGCTGGAATGTCTGTAAAGTTTTAATGAAGAGGAAAGGCACTAATTGTTTGCCATCCCTAATACATTTCCTAAATTGGGCTTTGCTATTAAAAATGTAAAGTGATCATTTACCAAAACAACTTTCTGCCAGTCAGCCAATACATGTTTGCTATCTAAAGTTTCTTTAGATCTGCAGTGGAGCTACAAAAATAGCACAGCTGTAAGTAGGAATCTTATAACCAAATAAGTCATAACCACCTGCTTCATATTTATAGGTTCATATCCCACTCATGTCATCAAAACAGCTCTGACTCGTGGAGATATGGAGTCTATAAGACCTCTAAAGTTTTTCTGTGGTATCTGGCACCAGAAATGCCTATAGCAGCATCTCCTTTAAGCCCTTAAAGTTACAAAGTGAGGTTCTCCATTGATCAGAGTACTTTGCCATCACATCCCACAGAAGTTGGATTGAGTTGAAACCTGGGGAATTTATCCTTATGAAAGAGACCAGTGCCATTAGGGAAAACTGTTGCCATGAAGGGGCATAGGTAGATGGTACTTGTCAAAATAAAACCCACATGAATGTCAGGACAGAAAAAAATAATAGAGCACCGCACTTCCTCCGCCAACATGCCTTCTTTCCATAGTTCGTCCTGGTCCCATCACTTCCCCAGGTATTTGACACACACCCACCCAGCAGTACACATTGCTACCTCTACATTACCTCTCATTTTACACTCTGGACTTTCAATGGCACCTGTACTTTACATTCTGATTACTACTGCAACATGCACACTTAATAATAATTTGCACTCACTCAGTGGCGTTCAATGTTTCTAATTACCTCTTGTGCAATAACATACTTGTGGAGTAATACTAGTCATTTTAGAAGGTTTATATCACATTCACCTTCTACATTGCTATATTGTCTATTTATTGTATTGTTTCTGTCATTCTATGCACTTTGTCCCCTGCTAGATATCATATTTATGGTGCTTTGCTAGTCACTCTTGAAGGTTTGCAATCGGTTCACACTACACAGTTACACTGGTTTGTTGTCTATTTGGTGTATTCTTTCTATTGCAACTTGCTCTTTGCTGAATGCTGCAATATGTCTCATCACATTATGTATGTGTACATAGCCGCTGTGAAAATAAAGTCACTTTAAACATGATGATCTAAAGCTCATGTGCCCAGCAAGGCACAATTCAATGTGTGTTCTAACACTTTTTTTTTATAAAAGAGAACATTATTATGTTTCAAGATTTGTGCTACGGTAGCTCTTCTGTGGTATCAGACCAGATGCCTTTGATGCCAGCGTACATCAGTGAACCTTGAGCACCTATGGGCTACCATATCCTTCGTAGGACCATTGTTGGTAATAACAAATGCATATCAGTAACATCCCATAGGGAACATCCTGGTAAGAGCTGTTTAGATAAATATGTTGCTTATTACTTCTGCTTCCAACGCATCCACCAAGAAATGACTGTATATTATATCCCACTTCTTGGCAGATGCCACACTAATGAGATAATCAGTGGTTTTAACGCTGCAGCTGATTGGTGTACCTCACAAATTAGGTCAAGCTGCCTGTGTAAACTGAATGTCCAGATCATCACACACTTGCCTCCAGGCTCATTAAGTTAAAGATCTCATATCATGCAAAACTTTATTTTCTTCTCTTTTATTTTAAAAAGAGTTTGATATACTCTGTTAATATAGATACAATTTAAAAACGTACCACAAACCCAAATTACACAGTCAGTTTAAATTCATTAGTTCACTTCAGCAGCCTCCCCTCATCACACTGTTATAAGACCTTTTATGAGTAATGTATGCAAACTATGTCTATCTAAGGAATTCCATGGAAATCCAACAATAGATAACAGAGTTAATAAGAACTTTTTGAATACCAAGTACTGCTCTTATGAAGCATCAGACCTGCTGCATGGGAATGAGGTACACGCCAATTGCCAAGAGGATCTGCTTTTCATCTAAAAATCACCTCAAAGCATGCATTTTCTGTGCACTTTTGTTAAATCAAGCTTCATCTTCTAAATTAGCTTCCACTGCAAAACAAATGAAGCAAAGTTCAGACACACATCTCTACATCTGAGAAAGATGGATAACTGTGGGATTTTGATTCTTTTAAGCCAAGCTATTGCTTTTCAGAGCTCATGCAGTCGTTTCTTAAATGCATCTTTTAACTAGAGTGACAGATTACAATGTGCAGTCTGTGTGTTTATTGTACATCTACATCTCGTAAGTGATTTCCTCAGGGATCAGTGAAGTTTTCTAATTCTGAGTCATATAACCATTGTACCTGCTGTTATGCACTGGCTAGAAAAAGATGGTATGAATTCATTTGAAAAACAGACAGAAAAGACTTCACTAGGACTGTAAACTTGTCAGTGTGATGTTTTGGAAAAGGAATGGTCAGCAGGGGACCACTCACCTTTTCGTGCACTGGCTCGGTGCACTTAGGTGTGCATCTCTTAATCTATAGATCCCGAAGCACAGCATGTTGTATGTTTTCAATGCTTTACAAAACAAGTCCCCGTAGCAACCGCCATCCTGAAAGACAAACGACAGTAAAAAAAAAAAGTAAAATTTACAACTTCAAGGATTTTACCAGTGGAATATTTTTTCAGAGAAGCAGAGAGGCTTCCAAGCTTGACATAGCTAGTCACTTGCCATACTAAGCTTTACAGTAAGCATTTGTAAAGCGGAGGAATATCCCCCGACTTTGTACCATTTCTGCGTCACCCGTAGACTGTTGTGACATGGACTAAAAAATAGGGATCAGTGTTACATAGCTGATAATGCAGGAAAAAATGCGAGGAATGGTTTGAGACAGGCTTATTTTTCCACCCAACTGCCTCCTGCGCATGCATACACACATTCGCTCTCTCTCTCTCTCTCTTTGGGCCTCCTCTGCATGCACAGTGTGTTCAGTTTGCATTAGCGGGCGGCAGAGGCGTGGGACAGGGGACCACACGCTGTTGGGGAAAGTGACACAACGTGTCAGCTCCTCTTAAGCATCCCACTTACCCCTAAGTCTGCGAAGGGCCCGTCGTACAGGGCCAGCTGGGCCACCCGACACCTGTCCCTGTTAGCCAGAGTCTGCGGCGTGCTGTAGCCTCCGCGCAGCGCGTTCTCCTCTGCCAGCAGCGCCTCCAGCTCCGGCGTGGCGCCTCCCGTGACCAGCGTCCGGATCAGCGTGAGGATATTATCGTTGAAATATGTCTGAGGAGATAAGGTGGGGGATACGGATGGGAGCGCCATTAGAGCCGCGGCGGGAAGGAAGACGCTGAAGCTTTTTTTTTCCTAAGCCATCCTGAGCCTTGTTATCTAGACCCTGAGCTGTCTCTTCACATCGTGCTCTCCACCACGGGAAGAGACACGGGAATGCAATTAAGCCAGCTGTTGTTGTTGTTGTTACTGTTTTGTTTTTTGTTTTTTTGCCCCTTTCCTCCCTTCTTCCTCTTCAATGTTCATTTGATATCAGCAGCCATGCTTAACAGGAGAGCATTTCTCACAAGCTATTACCCGAAGACCTGTCTGATATCAATTATCATTACAAGAACTAATTAGAGCTTCATGTGGCTCAGAAGGCTGTCAGTGGGTGAGGTCCCATGGCAAATGCACAAGATTCAGGGCTGCATAGTTCTTTGATTTTTGGAATCAAAATGTGTGGATTATCAATTATCAATGCCAAATTAAAACCCTGAACATACATTATAATGTAAGGTGTAAAATGCACTCCCACATCATTTATCAACATCAAAATCAGTCTTTTGGTTACATAGGACTACTTTAAGAAAAAAAAAATATTAGGAGGAAATAAACACAATTGCATAAAGAATATTAAATGACACATTGACAAAGAAAAAAAAAAGTCCTGTTTTTTCTACTTTTCCAGTTTAGCAAATTGAAAAGAAAAAAAAACCGTATCAACAATGTATTTAAACACTCTTATTAAAATATTCACATGTGCGTCCTCTGTGGAGAATGTGTAATTATTTAATAATTAAAAAACATAAAGAATAATTTCATGAGAGATGCCCAACCAAATGCAAATGTTTGAGGAACATTAAAGGGCTCATATTATCATGGTCTGCACTTACTTTTCACTAGGTCAGTACTGGAAATCCTGTCTTTTATATCCTAAATCTTGGGTACGCTACTTTGGTGCACATTGTAGACCAATTGCTAAATGAATTTATATATATA
>JBBMFX010000141.1:11517881-11541007 GCA_037832545.1 Rhabdalestes septentrionalis
TATATATATATATGTATATATGCATTTTCTTCTATTAGAAAATTGAAGAACCTATCACAGGAAATAATATTAAATAACACGTGATTTTTTTTACAATCAGCAATAATTATGACTTATGTTTATTCCGCTTGTTACAATCGGGATGTAAAAAGTGGTCCAAAGTTAGTGTGTACAGTGCAGAAGTGCAGAACAATACCCACCAGAATGACTTTTTCAATGTCTTTGGATGGACACCAGTGAAACATTCCAGTAGAGTCATATCTTTTTACATTTACATCCATATTCTCAATCTGCTCGTTTCCCGGAATAAGTAGAGGGTCATGTCTGAACAGGAGGAAAACAAACAAAACGTTATCAGATCATTGCTTAAATATTTTCATAAAAAACAGCCATGAAGAAAATGTTCACAAAGTGCGGTATGATCAAATCAACTCATACGTGAAAGAGGAGCCAACAATTAATCTACTAGACCAGTCTGAATCTTATTCTATGTGCATTTACGTTGTACTGCTACTGAATGTGAGAATATTATAACATTTATTGCACAACCAGTCAGGACATTTTTCATTTCAGTGATTCATTTCGCAAGTTCACTGGCTCAACATCTAAGAATAACTACAATGAAGTTCTTTTCCATGATTTACACCATTAAAGACTATACAGTATAATATTCACTTACATACTACATACTATTTATCAAAAATGATTAAGATAAGGATGTTTAACATAATATTGCAAAATTACACATTTTTAATTATTGCTTCAATTTATCAAGAAAAAAAAATTATTCTCTTTCTTCTAAAAACACATTCTCAGTAACTGAAGGTACTGGAGCAGAAGCTATTTGAAAGTACAATGATGACTGATATCAATGGTGAGGTTATGTTTCAAAAGTGGAATAAAAGGCATAATATCTATTCCATGCAGAAATAAACATGTGCTTTAATACATACTTACATCTGAGAACAAGAATAATACAGTGCTCTGACTTAACAATATGTAGCGAGTTACTTTCCACTCCTGGATGACATTAGTTACAGTACAGTTGTTCACAGTCATGAAAAAAACGAGCCTGATCTGATGTCACTAGCACTCGTGTATAGCAGATTGCTTGGTCTGCTAATTTGAATTAACCAGGCTAAAACCACAGGGGAAGGGTTTTCAAGTTAATGTCACTGTGCCAGAGCTCATGCAGGCTTTTAGGACATGACGGCTGTACACAGTGAAGTCGAGCAACGACTTGATGTAACTGGATGCCCCATTGCATTTCTCTCATGCACGCCTCTTTTTAGTGAGTGCCTTATTTCACCAACCGACCCAAAATATTATATGTGCGGTTGTCCTCTAAGATGGTAGCTTATAGTTTATAATTGTGATAATAATCAAAGGTCCCTCAGCAGCAGCAGTGCGGTGACGGGGCCCGTCACTGTCAGAGCAGATGCATTCAGTGGACTCTGTCCGAGTGGCTGCTCTTTCTGGGCTGCCATCAGAGCGCCTTCACCAGTGACAGCAGCCGAGTGGAAGGGAGTGAGGATGAGTAGAGCGCTGACTGAGTGGCACCAGAATGGAACGCCAATTACCGGCTTTTACCCCGCACCGCTCCTGACGTGCTGCGCCCTACAGTAAAAGCTTTAACAGGGCCGCACTTTAAATATTTTAGGAATTTGCCCAATCACATTGTGCTCTCTCGAACTGAAGGCCATTAATGTTTCAGAAAAGTGTCACGACCAAACAGGCTAATCTATATCAGCGTGGCTGGGTTGCTGAAGCTGATCTGGAGGAACACTGACCGTGAAAGAGGTCCTGCTACTCCGGTGGCGGCAACGCTAACACCGGCACTAGTGTACATTTAGCACGGGAGATGACGGGGGTCTCCTGAAAGCATTCCTAGCAGCTCAGCAGCTGCTCTGTGCAAGAGGGAGATAGGCTTTTCTGAATGAATATGAAAACAGTTCATTTGATAAGAGTGTAGTTCCATTTGATATTTAAGAAAAAATGTACCAATGTGAGCCAAAGTTAAAGTTCAGGATATTAAAGCTGTATTTCGCACAATTACATTTTTTTCCATTTTGCAATTTTCTGATGATTATACACACACAAACTTATAATGCAACAGCATATGACGGTACAGGCTTACCCTGCAAACTAGCATCACCCAAAGAACAAAACCTCATGAAACCTCCAAGTGGTAACGTCAGAGGAAAGAAAAAATGATGAAGTTAATGTATCTAAGTTATGTTTTTGTTTCAATTTATGTTGTGCTTTTAATATTGGTCTTTTAATCGCGAAGTGTTCAAACGATGCAAAGGGCACTTTAATTTAAATGAATTGATCCAACGGCAATGATGAGTACACACTAGGGACGGGACGAGATCATTTGAATGATATACTGTGGCATTAAAGCCAATGACAATCATACAAGCTCACATTTTAATCATTCCCATAACCATTACATTTACTTTCTTTTCAAATTGGAAGTCAAAAGGCACTCTTAGAAAAGGGCTCATTATATTAAAAGAGGGTCCTTTAAAATAGTTGAGCCATTTTATGCTACATATATCTATTTTAAAGGTTTTTTAAAGAACCATATTTGACAGTGATTCTGCCCTGAGTGCCGGCATTTTTGACTGTTCATGGTTCCATATATAACTACCATCTTTACCAAAGAGGGCTTTACAAAGTATATAAAAAAATTTATATAAGTGCTGGTGAGCATTTTATATTTATTTCAATTTGATTTTGTTTCTGAATGCTAGAGATAGGGGTGTTGGTGGCAAAAGTGAGTAGGATATTTGCTTCTGGACCATAGGTTCGAATCCTACCTTCAGAATACCACCACTGGGTTTCTGAGCAAGACCCTTAACCCCCAAGTTGCTCCATGGAGACTGCCCCCTGTATTTAGGGAATGGATATTGCTTTGGATAAAAGTGACTAAATAGGAAAGTATAAATAAATAGGAGAGGTTTAATAGAAAATACCAATAATAATAAACTATATCCTATTGACCTTCCTAATCCTTCCCAATGTACTGAATTCCCATCACCTGTAAGCCTATCAAACATTTTAATAAAGTATAAGCTAGTTATAAATGTATAAGTGCTAAAACATAACCCCCCCCCCCAAACCGCTATTGTTCCAAAACCACCCCCTCATGCTGGGGGTAGCATATGGCATTTCTCATGTGTGCAGTCTCATAATGTGTATCAGATGTTTCTCAGGGATGCTATTATTTATGAGAGCACTTCAGGAGAAATTCCACAGGACACTTGTCAAGAGGCCATAACAACGTCAACAAAACCCCGTTGAGCAGCCCACTGCTGGAGCAGAGAACAGGTCAGAAAGTCTACCTTAGAGGTAATAGCCTAAGGCCAGACCGCACAACCTCCTCTCTGCTCTGTGGCTGCAGGGGAAGATGTTTTTCTTCCTCAGCTCTTCCACTGTGCACACTTACACACAGCTTTCATCAGTAATTCGCCCCAACTCACATTAGTCAGTGCCAAGGAGAGTTTATAACCCGCTGGACTGGACTGCTGCAATACTCTTTCACCAGCTCCACCCAGTCAGACCAGAGTATAAATGACTGCAGTACTTTAGTCATGAACTGAACCTGAAGACTCCTCACCGGATAAAACCTTGTTTTATATTCTGATACTTTCACCTTAAATATGTTCTACAAGGGATAACAACTGCTCTGCTGTACTAGTAAAGGACACATTTCTTCTTTATATATATATAGTGATCTGACGAAGAATGGCAAATTTAACCCTGCTTTTATATTATTTTATCTGCATGCAACAAAACTGTTTTTAGTCATTTTTTTTCTTCTATAATGGATATATTTATAAACCTTGCTTTATTGAATTTTTAAATGTATCTGCATAAAATTATTTTTGCTTGTATCTGCGTGAAAACAGTTATATCTAACTGGAAACTGTTAATTTTCCATTCCATATGTCTTTTTATATTCTGTTATTTCATGCAGGTAATATTGTTCAATTGACATGAAAAAACAGAACATTATATCTGTCATGCCTTCCTCTAATACGTATCATTATTAACAATGGATTAAATTATGGTTCTAAATTACATTAGGACCTCCCCTATTAATTACTATGCTAATGAATGATGAGAACTTGTCTTCTCCACCAGTATTTGCATAATGAGAGGTACTATTCAAGCAAATGAATATATTTAAATAGATCTGAGTCCGTATAAGGAGTCCAAGCATTTAGTGTTTAATTTAATCATTCCAATAACCATTACTGAGTTTTTTAATTGGAAGTAAATAGCCAACACTCTTACTAAAAAAGGGTTCAAGAGAACTAAAAAACAAAGTTAACTTATAACAACAGTGGAACCCTTCTTGGTGCTATACAGAACCACTTTTAAAAGGTTATTTTAAGAACCATGTACAACATTGCCACCGTCATTAATTCATTTTAAGCATTCAAACTGCTCTATTTCATTTTATGCCCAACAGAGTCACTCTCACACTATCACAGTGTAACATGCTTGGAGGAGAGCACTAACTGCCAATTCCTTTATGTCAGTAAATATATCCTCAGTATGTCTAGCATCACACTCAGTGTTCAGGAAAATGGAAGACCATCCTGTGCAAAGCCAGTTTTTCTCTCTTGGTCTCCCAATACTGGGAATTTAACTTGTAATCTCTCAATAACAGGGCCCATGTTTGGACAGTCACTGCACTCGGGAGCCTTTCATATTTATTTAAACTATCATTTTTGAATGATAGAAACAAATAAGACATTCAATAAGAACTTTCTCAACCTAATACTTGTGATTCTTAACCTTTTAAGTATTTTTTCAATGATTATTTGGGTTAGTGATATTACAGGAAACAACCTCCCAGCACTAGTATACCCACACTATCTTAACAGATTATCTGACATCAGACTATCAGACTATATGCTATTTAATATCATAATTCTGACAACTACACAATACACGGCATGCATTTAATCTATGTGCACAATAAGCACTTTAATAACTTAAGTTATTAATAAAGGACTGAAACGTAAATATCTACCCCCGACTGTGCCCACACTACCTAACTGTATCGTTCCAAAGCCAGCATACAGTGCTGAGCGTAGCAATCATGTCAGAATTTATTAAAATAAAATCATAGTTTAGTAGCAGATTTCTATTGAAAACAATGGTTGTTATCCCTCTCTCTTCCTTCTCTCTCTCTCTGTCTCTCTTTCTCTCTCTCTGTCTCTCACTCTGCCTCTCCTAAGTAGGTTCATTCAGTGAAGTTCCTTTGAAGCCCACCCCCTTCACTCTGCATATCGGCGGCGTTTGATTGCCGAAATATCACATCAAAAATGTGTCAATTAGCATGCTGGCTTTCCACAGGCTGTGGGCAGGTGCTAATAACAGTGAAAGCATTTAGTGCTTTTACACTCTGACTGAATATTTCATTACATGCTGCATGTTTCACCACTCACTCTACGGACCCCTGTCACTTCAATCTTGCAACAGCGCACTGACTGCTGCTGCGCACCTCTTCCAAGATAGCTACGCCTCACCCACTGTCAGCACAGCCTGACAGTCACCAGCACAATCCTCTGCTCCACGCCACTCCAAACTAGCACCACGACATTACTGCTGCAGCTAAGAGATCATGGCAAACGCATTGTGACTTCCCACAATTAGACATGTCTCGGGCCCCACCATAAACTCAGTGTGACTACTGTTAATTTTGCCGAGAAGTGTGAGGTGAGGTGCTCCGAAGTGTCGCTCGTCGCCTAAGTGTTGTTTTTGATTGAAAACATGACTGTATTTGCATAAAGGAAACAAAACGTTGAATCCTTTCCCGCTAAACTGGGTCTCTTTTGCCTCTTTTGCACCACAGAGCCCGAAGACTCTAAAGCTCCAGCGCTGGTACTGAATGCACAGCACGACACTGTCTGAGCTCGTAAAAAGAAGAGAGCATTTCGGCTGAAAATTCCACTCGTAAAGAACCCTTTGTAGCTTCTAAATGAAAGCTGGTTTATACTTTTAATTGGTATGTCCAGAGCAGTGGCCTATATGTGCTCTAATAGAGCTAGGGAGAGGCAGTTTTTAAGCAAAAGAGAAGTTGCCCTCGGAGCTGGGCTAGCTGTTTCAAAGTGTTTAGCGATTCTAGCCCATCACTTGGCAGTCACTGGCTCCCCCAATCCCACTCCAGCAGCCTATGAAAGGATCCTCTTGCTTTGAAAATTTTCTCCATCATGCAAACTGACAAAGGCATGCTTTTCAAAAACCCACAGCCAATCTGTTGATCATTATTTATTTACGACGGCCTGGAGGCGCAGAAGCCTGTAAAAACCATACTTGATATGGTATACGCTCGCTGTTTTTTCCTCCCCCTGCTTGTAGAATGAAGTATCCCTAAGGCTACCTTAAACAATCCCGACTCATTGTGCATAAAATTCACCTTTTGAAACTGAAGTATTTAATATATATGGTGCGCGGACAACGGGGGCAGCGGTTGGAGAAGTCCGCAGGACCGCATTTGGTAATTTGATGTTTTGCTGCAGGGCTATGACTTGAAAAGCCTACACCTAGAACAGAGGACCTGTCATCCAGTACCCAAGAGCCAGCCGAACACAGAGGCACCCTAAAGCACAGAAAACTTTGACACCGCTTTGAAGCATTTCAAAACAGGGTAAATAACTCCCAAGAATTATTATCAGTCACAGATCAAAGAGGGGATGCATACATTACACTGCAAACAGGGACCTTCAGCTCAGCACAGAAAAATTGTTCCGCACTTTAAGTTAAGAACTGAAAACTAAACATCCTTCTAAGCAGGCGCTTCGTTGGAAGTATGCCAGGCTTTCCTTTTCTTTCTGTCTGTTCTTCGTTTCCTTTTTTCGGCTTAGTCTTTATAACCAAGGGCATATTGAACATTCTCTCTCTCTCTCTCTCTCTCTCAAAAAAACGTACTAAAGGGTAAGATCCTCTACATATCTGACAGTGTACTGTAAGGAACATTGTGTGTAATTGCTCCTTGTTGGAGGGATTTGGAGGGGAATCAGACATGTATGGTGGGCATGTGTAAAGAATAGCTACTGGTGCATAGATTAGTGCTTTAGGTGAGGATAAAGCAAGGCAGTACAAAAAGAACAATGCTAAACAGATTCTCTTTGTCTTCTTCAATACAAAGATGCAAAAATGAATAAACAAGCCAACAATAACTATTCAATATTTATATTCAAGAACCTAAAGAATCATTAGGCTCAATGATATGGGTGCTAAACTTCCCTGCGAGTTGTATTGTCCTCCTGAATCTCTAGCTTTTTGTCCTTGCTAGCTCATCTGAAATGGACAACTTTGTCTTTGCATTTTTAAAAGCCTTTGCATATGAGTCTCTGTCTCCTGGCCACATGGGCGGAAAGCAAGCCCTTTTATCAGTCAAAATCAATTAGCAGCTTTATAATTCCACCGGACAGGATAAAAGGAAGGTAATATTTGAATTCATTTTTGATTGCGATGATACATCTCACATATGGCCTTAAGTACCAAAAACAGTACTCACTGGGGCTCCTACAATAGATGAAGAGCCTGAGGCTAAGTAACCACGCGGGCGACTCTGATTGGTTGGCGCTGTCATTAGTGCCACCGCTGTTTAAGAACTACATGTGGACAAGACTGGGGGGGTGACAGCTGAGACTTTAAAGCGAGAGTATTTTTCAAACAGCTTTTCATAGCCTCTTTCATGACAGAAATATTTCAGCTCTATCATTAAGCACTGACAGGCTGACAGCTTAAACGCCTGAGCCTTAAAGGGCTCCTCTCCTCTCCCTCGCTCCCTCACTTCCTCTCTCCCTCTCTCCCTTGCCACTCCTCCTTCTCCCACCATCCCACCACCATCTCTTCTGTCTCTCCACCACGCTCACTCCCTCACTCTCTCTTTCTCTCTCTCCTTTTGAAGACCGGAGAGGAGCGTCCCGAAATCAATGTCTTACCTCATCATTTTAGGCGAGCAGTTGGGTGAATTTCTCATGCCTCCGTTGCGCTGCTTCTTTTTGGGTGACAGCGTTGATGGATGCTCATCTTCGACTGCAAACACATGCAAAAAGTGTCAGACTGTGGACAGCAGGGATTGTAATGTGTGCTGGAGATGACATATTAAAGAACACAAAAGCCAACACTCAATCAATCACGGCAAAAAAGAAGTCAGAGAAGACCTCCAAAAATAGAAAGAGAACACCGTTAGTAGGGACAAAAGGTCAATTTCAGGAAAAGCAAAAAGGTCATAGAGGACATTCATTAAGTCTTGAACCCGATTATCCCTGAGCCCTTCATTCTGCTCCATTTATACAAGTACATGTCAGAGTACGTGTTTTTGCATGGGTGTATGTTTGTGAGTGTGTGCAAGTCTGGACCTATAGTAGTCTGCATCAGTATATCAGTACAGACTCTGCTCTACATCTGTCATTGTATGGAGGACATGGGCTGGAACAATGACAGTGGAAAAAAGAAAAGCAAAGCAACAGAAAGTCATTTGCATGTTTTATGGAACACTATACGGCAAAATCAATTCACATCATCACAGCTCTAAGTGATGAGTGGGGGCAGCTCTTTGTATACATCTTCCATGCCCATAGCACTCAACAAGCATGGCTCAAGCCCACTGAGCTCGCCCATCTCATGCTGAAACACCACTCCAACAGGAAATTACTGAGGGGCTTATGAAAGTCACAAGCACCCCTGCTACTGAACACCATCAACAAGAGTGGAGTTGCCTGAAGGTCAACATCGGCTCATCGCACTCTAAAGGGATATTACAGTCGTCTGCAAAAGTTTCAACATGTCAAATTACATGTTTTGTTAATTTTCTAAATACAAATAAGTTATCAAAAGGAACAAACCAGGGTATGACTTTTATCTACCATTTATAGTGTGTAATTTCTATGTATTTGCCCAGTTAACAAATTGGTGTTGGTGCCCAGTTTTGCATATGGCTGTCCAAGCTAAACAGCGATAGGATGCATTTCCACAACAGGTCTAAAACTATGACTTCTTTGTCTTCGATTGTTATCCACATTCACGTGCTGACCACAGTTCTATTTTACCATAAAGATTAATCTGATGGCGTTTGGAATGTGTATCTGAGAAGAGTGTTCATTTACTCCTAGTGATACACAGAGTGTATCTGAACATAGCGAAACATGTGGGTCATTGATGTTACTCATGTTCAAACCAAAACTCACTGCAAAACACACTTTAAAAAAAAATACTGTCTAACACAGTTTGAGCACACAACCACAGCAACCAAATTAGTGAAAAATATGCACACGCTGCAAGCAGTGCCATCACAACACGTATAGCCTACATTTTCCCTCTCATATCACTGTCACCTAATTGCACTAATGAAAAAAGACACATTTTAAAAATTGCTCTGTCTGGGTACAAACCAAATGCCATCGTTTGACATTTGCAACTATGCAATGGCCAGAGCAAAGTGAAACACTAATCAACTTTCAAAATATCACTCCTGGTAGGCCGGCTGTGGTGTAGCCCTTTGTTTCCCTATTATGGGTGAGGAGTGAGTGGCCAGGCTAAGCTCGGGCAACACTGCTGCCCTTGCTTCTCCAAATTAGGCTGTGGAGATTTACGAGCTACAGCAGTGCCCTTCAGGAAGAGGCTTAACAATGAAATACCTCTACCTGCAGCGTGGCCACTTCAGCAAGTCCCTTCTTGTTCCAAATTACATTAGGGCGCTTTTACAACTTCAATCAAAACGGGATAAGGCCGGCAGAGTGCGACCGCTGTTCCAGACCACGGGCATCAATAGCTGCTTCTCTTTTTTGTATCGGTGGTCAAGACAATTTGACTAGCCACCTGTCTCCACCAGCTCAGGCATACGACAGGCTGATGCAACTCTTCTAAAAGCATGATTTACTCTCAGCCCGACAGCAGTGGAACAGCTCCTTTGGTCCACGCCCTACCTACACTTCAGAAATCTCTTTGTGTGTAACTTAATCTGACCACATCCACTGTGGGTTCTCTTGGCAAAGTACACTCCTGGCAACTGCTGCTACAAAGCATTCACACACACACACACACACACACACACACACACACACACACACACACACACCATTTCACACACAGAGCTGGGAGGGCAAGGCCAGGTTGGTTGCGTTTAGGGCTGTCACTGTGATTTATATTAGCAATTAAGTAATCTACCAATTATTTTGATGAAGGCCAAACCAAAAGAAATTGACTTCACTAAACAACGACATTTTTCAGTTGTTCAGAGATTCCAAAACACTTATTGGAAAAACTGTTTGAAAAGACTTCATTTCAGTGATTTCAAACTAGTCTGTAGGGGACAAGCATTTAAATGAGGGAATCCGTCAGGCTCTCTATTGTACTGTAAGAGAATTTTAAAAAGTTAACAGAAATGACCAAATAATTACTCCAGGTTCATTGATATTCAAACATTAAATTGTTTTTTGTTTGTTTAATGCAGTGAAAAAGTAACAGCCCTAGTTACAAGCTGTGTTACATGCATGCAGCCAAGTCTGTATGGTGGGGAAAGGGGGGGGTTGTTTGGGGGTCTGATGCAGGCTGCTAAGGGGCCACCTACAGGGTGTAGGGGAGCGTGTGGAGGAGAGCGTGGAAGACAGTGTGGATGAGCTTGGATGGTAGCGATATTTCCCCGGCAGGCTACGGGCCCGGTTCAGGCCAGCCAGGCTGAGGCTGAGGCGTCGGCGCGAGGGTGGGACTGGAGGGAGGAGACTTCCTTTACGGTTATTAACAAGAGGCACGGAAGCCCCCACAGAACACTCCACTGCAGGCTGCGGGCTGCGACCCACTGCACTGGGCAGCGCATTCGGGACAGCCAAATTGTTGGCCACTTTAATTGTGCGATTTTGAAAAGTAGGTTTAACTTCCTCCTTTACTGTCAAACAATGAAAGACAAAAACAATGAGAGGACTGGTGCCTTTTCCAGCACAGACAAACACAAAAACATAAAATAAAAAAAAGAAAGAAAAAAGTTTGCCAAATAATTAGTTTGTTTCATTAGCATTTGATATAAATCCAGGAATTAATATTTAAAGAATTAAAGAATGGATTATTGAGCTCTGTTGAAGTGACCTGTGAACTCATGCCATTATTCCTGTAAGTAACAAAGCAAACTACATTACATGACTAAAACATTTTATTATCCATTATTAATCGCCATACTGCGTGAGAACAGAACAATAAATATTTATGCATGAAAATAAAAGTTAATGCGATTTCCTCTGCTGGACAGTTTATTTTCCCCTTTGATTACTATTTAAGCTCTGAGAGCTGCAGTTTTAGGCCACAAAGGGTGCCATCGCATTTCTAAATAATTGACGATGACACCTTGGTTTTATTAAATACCACTTAACCACTTGGCATGCACTTAAAGTGAAATGTTCAATATGACATTTGCTTTGCCATTGCTACTAAGCATGAATTAATTAAAAGCACTCTTCCTCCCGCTCACTCGTCCACATAACAGAACAAAGCACTGTTCACTAGACATGATCACAGTGAGCCAATCAGCTCAGACAGCAGGTAGGAATGTACAGTATTCCTACAGCCACGCGTGCATATTTTTATGACCGTGCTGACTTTACATTCTTAATGGACTCAATAGCTGAATTACACACAAACCACAGACATTAAATGAGCTAAAGGCCTACAGCGTCCTTTATTAAGCATTTCTGTATAAGACACACAAACACTAGAGCACCGATAACCAGATGAAACATGTTAAGGTGAGCAGGGCACAAAGGGCTCACAGTGGGATTTCTCAAACACACCGCCTGCCACCAGAATCCGGAGACTACAACCTAATGGCATCTACACGAAGGCAAGAGGTTAACCAATATGTGGTGTAAGTGGAAAAGCAGTCTCCGTCTGCTCCCCAAACCTAGCTCTGAGCAATAAATAGACGGTTATTTCTGCCGTCAGCTGCCGCATAGATTTAAAGGCCGCCACAGATAACTCCTGGATTCATCTGGCCCCTGTCAAACATGCGCAGCATTACACGGAGAACATGCGCTATGGCACTTTCGCTGTGGATTTACAATAATCCAGACGGCAACTGTCCCTTCCTGAAATGCAAATGCTGTGATGGAGCCTGATTGCAAAACCCTTATCAAGGCTGTGGCAAACTGTGGAATATGTAACTACGATTTGACCCAATTTCAAAACTTTGGTGATGCCGGTGTAATATTCTGCATATGTTTATGATCACGTTTAGTGTCATTACTGTTATGACATGCAAATATTAATACATATTAAAACGCATTACATATACATCTGAAAGCATTAAATACAAAGAACATACATCTCAAGCATACATCTCAAGTGTTGTTTGCTGGGCATATTCCAAAACCACAATAATGAAACCATGCCTGTTTTAATTAATAAAATAAACATAAACATAGTTTTAAATGTATTTACTAATCTAAACATTAGTTGACATAGTATACATAAAAGTAAACTTATTTTGCTGCTTCACAGGATAAAGCAAGGCTCTCCAGGCCTCAACCAGGACAGTGAGACATTGGGCTAAAATGTACTCAGCTTTAAAGTGAGCCTCTTTCAGGGATCCTGTTTCTTCTGGAGTTACAGCACCATCTGCTGCTGAGCTCAGCGCAATGCAACACACGACTGAAACTCTAACTGTGGGCACTATTTATGAACTACATTGCATTACTAGCTCTTAAATCATCCCTCACAAGGACAGAGTGCTCTTTATCCTGCATCTGGATTTCGTGTGAGCGCCCTCCATCAGCACCTGACCTTTCCACCCCGCACATGTTTTAAAGTAACAGAGGAGAGAGCCACTCCGATGCATTTGACTACAGTCCAGCGCTGAGGAACTGTCATCACAGGCTCCTATCAATCTGCAGCCTTCTGCAGAGAGCTAAAGATGGCAGCTTTGTAGCGTAATACTTCAGGGGACAAAATCACATAAACCACAAAAGCATAGCGGACAGGTTACATGAGGAGAGCTAGATGAGTGGAGCAGAGGAGGAGGAATGTGGAAAACAGAGGAGCAGACTTACGTGATCTGACATATCCGTTATACTTATATTTGGCTGAGGAGAGTGCAGAGACAAATGAGAGGTTACGAAGAGGGAGGGACGGAAAGAAAGAGGGAGGAAGAGAGAGAGAGAGAATGAGGGTGAGAAACAGTACACAGACACAGAACACACAGATCAGATGTAAATAAGACTTTGGTTTAAATGAATCAGCATTTAAACAGAATTCAGAGCAAAGAGCAATGATAAAAACAAAGATCTTGATATTGATGATGCTGATGCTTATGATCAAAATGAAAAAGGAGTAGAAGAGAAAAAAGAGAAAAGGAATAGAATGAAGATGAAATAGGCCAACGGCGCAGCAGTTTTCAGTAAACATACCCTGGATCTAAGGCCTATAGACTCTACTAAACCTACACACTGTACTAAGACTACAGAGTGTACTAATGTTTATTCATTTCTATATTGTGATATCTAGGTTCATAAAGGAGCTGCACTGCTTAAAAATCCTAGACTTCACATATAAAATTCCCATCTGGTCTGATTAAAACATCCCACACAACAGACAAGAGCAATTATCTCAAGCTGCTAAATAAAAGAAAAAGATCCATGCCTGACATGTGGTAAAAATATTTCAGCAAACTCTTAATCCACTCAGCATTTTCAAAGATGAAAAACTGATTTCTGTTATGAAGGACATAATGCAGTCATGCATCATTTAATGTTCAAGATATACATCATATCTTGACACAACAAGCCAGTCACATAAAACATCCAGCATGAAATGGACAGCAGGGTGCTGTGATCAAGGTCTAAGCTTTTTTTCTCTACCTACCACTGTGGCAACTAAGCTTTATTCCCTTTATATACTTTGTTGGAAGAAGGCTTTCCACATACTAGAACTAGATCAGTGCTATGTTCTGATTAATATGACCTTTATTAGAGAAATAAATATGTGTACTATTAATCATTTAAAAAATCCTTTAGCAGTTGGTGACACTTTCACACCTCACACTCAACAATTTCCCTACATTTGCTGGGTGCACATGTGTTAACCCCTAGAGTGTTATGGGCGTTCTTGACTTTGCTAACTTGCACGTTGGTGTCACAGCAGTTACCCAATCTGGATAGATTATTAGAATTGGAATAACAGGTAAAGGCACAATTTTCATCAAACATGCTTAAATCAGGAGTCATTAGGACACAGGCAGAAAGTCATCTGGAAATGTAATTTGGTCACAGAGCACACAATATATAACACTGTGACTGGTTAGAAGGCTTATTTGCATAATGCAGCCATTGGTGATACCAGTATTGTGTATTGTATAGGCCAAGATAGCAATAATGCTTAACAAACAATATATTGCAATACACAGACCAGTAGCTGCTACATAATTTATAGAATTTACTGATCAATACATGTGAAGATTAATGACCAGTTGCCAGCCCTGTAAGGGGTTGGTTTCAGACACTGGCTGTGATGCTGGTAGGAAGCATGACATGCTATCGGTGCTCGGCACCACACAGTGCCCTCCGCTGTGCCCTGCTCTGTATCCAGAACCTATTCCTTCATTAGAGCTGTAGTATCCGATGCCGTAAAGGTCACGACGCAGGCCCAAGGCAGGGCCATGACACGAGCGCTCAGGCAGGGGCCCTGTGCCGGCCCTGGCATCTGTCGCCTGTGATCTGAGGGCGCAGGACAAGCGAACGGCCGCTCTGGCTAGCATCTGTCCCGGCCGGGCGGAGGGGGGCAGGCGGCCCCTGCTTCTGCCTGGTGGTAAGGAACTGTCAGGCCGAGTTTGCTGACGCACCAGCAGTGCTGGGGAAAATGAAAATGCAAACATAATTTCCATGTCAGCCCGCATAAGGCCCAGCTCAGCTGAGGTCGGCCATGCGAGGAGCGGACAGGAGAATCCACTCTTCAGGGCCGCTCCGCCCAGGCCTGCCCAGGCTTCCCAAATCATCTTCTCCCACGCCTGACACCAAGCAGAGCCGGCAGGAGGGCAAAAAAAAAAAAGAAGAAAAAAAAAAACCATATGCCCCCGAGTACAGAAAACAAGCCCCTGACCTCTCTCCACCATCTCTCTCTCCAAGACTGGCCACTGATGTTTACAAAACAGCCATGGACAGGGCTATTGTGGAAGCTCTGTTATGTCCAAAACAGGAATTATGCCCTCTGAGATCTGGGGCGCCTTTTAGACTTCTTAAATCTGCTGTAATGAGAGGATAAGTCTCGGCAGGTAGAGCAGAGGGACTGTAATTGTCACCGTAACTTACAGCAGAAGCGCCAATGCCAGTGGCAGCATGCACGTGCCTCCTGTGGCTCACACCGTTCGCTGGTATCAAACACCTCTTAATGGTGTGCTGAGCTCCGCAGCCATGATGACGGCTACACCACTCCTGCCTCCTTGTCAAATGATCTTTGGGCTTCGGCTCAGGCTAACCGCAGAAGAGGCACTGTGTCTACCTCTCATGCATCTCATTTTCATACTAATAATTCTTTGTCTGGTTCTGGCATGGAAAAGCATTAGCATCCAAACGGCTGAATGCATAGAACAACACAACGAGGAGCAGGGCAAAGCGTAGGAGGCTCTGAAGATGCAGTGCTGTTTGTCTAGGGCAGGGTGCCTTTACTGCCACGCGTTTCACACATTCCACAGAAATATTGCATCCAAGGGGGCTGTATTTATCTTGGCAATAACTGCACTCATATAATGCGAAGATATAACTCTAGAGCACCATGCTTAGCGTAGGCACACCATGATATATATGTTTTCTGACCCATGAGGGGCAGGATGGTTGGAGTACACAATTCTCATTTTACAGGACGCTATTCTCCAGCTCCTTCACAGCTCACTGAATTAAACCAGACTAGCGAGCAGGAAGCCTCAGCATGCAGAAGAAGCTGAGTAACTCAACCACATGCACCACCCTAGTGATCATGCTGTGCATTTATGAGGTGCGAGTATTGTCTGTAAAGGCTGAACTTGAAACTGCATCCCAGCTCCAGTCCAAGAGAAATCAATTATTCAACCAAGTGAATTCAAAGTCAGACTGAGGCCCAGAATTAATTCCTCATCATAGGAACATAATGTTAGCTCTGACACAAAGCCGATGAGAGAAAGCAAAGCAATTCTTGGCTCAAACAACTGTCAGAATTCTGAAGCCTTAACCGAACATACACTGCAGAAACGGTGTGATGGGTTTGTGGAGGGGGGGGGCAAAACTCTTACTTAGACAGCAAAAGGATTTCCTGAAATCCAACAAGGGATGATGGGGCGAGGGGAGATCAGTAACAATGTAATGGCCAGTAATTGGTATCCAGGGATATCACCCCTCCTGACCAAAACACAAGACACAAAGCCAAACTCATCATAGCGTGTTTGACACTAATCTAACAGGATGTGGGGAGCGGTTGGAGAGCAGTTCTGAAGAAATGCGATCGTCTGAACTGACCCTTGCTTTGATAAGCAGCCCATGCTACTGCCAGGCCTAAATGACAGACACTTTAGTATTTCACATCTGCTGAGGATTAATGAGAAGGCCCCTCCACAGCACAGCACTGCGAACAGCTAACAGTGTCCATCATCTGACTCCTTCCTACAGACCCAATCACTGCTGTCTCAATTGAGTTTCTGCCGGGGGATCTCCTTTTAACTTTTACATTGAGCCATGCAGTCCCACTGTGGTATACAAGGCATTAAATAAAGGACATTGACTTTTTTTTCTTTCCCAGTTGCTGGCTAAGAGAAAAGCATTGAATGGAGAGTGCATCCAATCCCATGGCAAAGCAGCGAGTGTTCTAAGTGTGCCCACTCGATCATGTACTTCATTAAAAGGAAATTCTCTGGGAGGAAAATTGTTTTATTTCAGCTTGTGTTAACGGCAAAGGCATAATGGCCTATGGTTAAAGATGATTGTTCAAGAATAGGAACACATACAGACTCTTCAGTGTGTACTTACTCTTCAACTCAGCTCTATATGGACATTCACTATGAGTAAACATCCTCTTTGAAATAAACATACTGTGTGATATATGAAAAATATATATTGCAATGACATCATGACATTTCTCCCATTGAGGGCATGTACATTCAAAAGCAGACATGTGGGCCCCAAATGACATGCTTTGCTGACTTTCTAAGAGAAAATAAGTGCACATTGTCTACAGAGAGCACACATGTGTAAATTTAAGTGCATTAATACAAACCTTTTGCTGAAATGAACATATTGGGGGGAAAAAAAACATATGTGACCTTTAATTTCATATATTGTGTCTTTTTTCCAGTATATTAAATGTATCAAATAAATAGAAATCATAGAGTAAAGCTAGCAGGAAGATGCAAGATTTCTGCTCCCAGGGTAAACTTATTTAACTCAGAAAATCAACAAAACATGTTGTTTGATAAGGGTGAATAACTGTAATTCCTTAATCAAAATTTTTGAAATATTAATTGAGAAGGCCACCCTCAACTTCACTCAGCATCACTCAATGAGTGACTAGCAAACAGAATAGAAAGAACAGAGTTCTTATGTTAAATGTGTTTGGACATTCACTTCTGAAATATAGGCCACATACTGAAAACACAGGATTATAGCATATAAAAACATTTCTAATAGATTTTTGGAAATGATCCCAGGTGCTTGCAGCTGCTTTGTGAAGAGGGAAAAAGAAAGTTAAGAAATTTGTATTGTCGTCAACCTTTCAAATTTTACTAAACATTAAAATCAAAACATCATCAATATCAACATATGAGACATCACACGACAAAAGTCTATCAATATTCTTAAAAAAGGAAAAACAAACATTGAACATACTGTCTTTGAATAGATCAAATTTAAACCTCCTTTGTAATTTTTAACACCAAACAGTGACTGTGATAAGGCATGAGCACTGCACTAGTGCTCCACTACAACACAGCATGCACCAACACCTGGTGCGGCACCATCACAGAGAAGCCACAGGACTACCACTACCACCAGACCACGGTACAGAAAATCATACCCATCAATGAACCACCACACCCAGAGATACACACCCACAAAAAAAAACGCCACGGATAAGGAAACAATGGAGGCACAGAACAGAAAGTAAGAAAAGAAAGAAACAAAGCACAGCACATGGAGGACATCACGCACACGAACACGGGCCACAGACGTGAAAGAACAGTGTGGTTTGGCGATCGAACTTACAGGCACGTAAACTGGTTGAGCAATCATGAACAGAGACAGAAGAAAGTGGGAAGGCCCTCTGAAGGCTGTCCATGTTACTATGTACACTGCCTGACATGCACGAGCAGTCGCGCTCAGAGCGCCCGCAATCAAAACAACATGCCAGTTTCATTCGCTTGTAGACGGACATCTTGGCTATAGTCATGTGTTGGATGAGAGGAGAGGAGAAGCAGCAGGTTAATGGCAAGGAAAAAAAAAGAATTCATCAACCAGGGATGTCTGAAGGTAATTTGGTTTCTTTTGTTTCATAAAAGAACAGAATGTGAAGCCTTAGCAGCAAGCTCCCACAGGCTTGACCCGTCGATGGGAGATGAACATGCATCTCCTGCTCCTGCTCAGGCGGCACCAGCACAGAAAACACCACGCACAGCGTTGCCAGAAAAGTACTTTGGGAGGCCAAATTCAGTTGATCAAGATTACTTAAAGGAAAGGTTTGGAGGTTTTTGTTAGACACCTCCTCTCATAGCCTTGATTTTGTTTGTTGTTTTTAGGCAGGAAACAGCATTTCGCCAGGGTCAAGCTGTGCCCTAAGGCTGATTATGTCATAAGGTAAAAACGTCAGATATGACAGTTGGATCAGTGGGATAAGGGGCAGGGGGCACTCAGGAAAAGAGGGATGGGTGAATGCTTTCAGCAGCAAATCTTGCTTCATCAATTGCATCTCCTATGTCTAAAGGAGAGGATCACGTACCTGTATCCCATCATGCAGCGGCAGGGCATTGTCAGTGGCATCACACTAGTCTACAGGCTCTAACAAGGGGCATCAGGCTTTTTTTTTTAATCTACACTCAAATGCCAACTCACCACACTCCTACAGTGATAACTGAACTAAGCAGAGGACTGGGCTAGGATTTCATAAAGAAAGATAAGATAGAGAAGTGCTGTTGTTTTGAACATATGCTTCCTGATTAAAAGGGCCATATCCTACATTTTCTTATATGTCACTTACATTCTACTTACAACATAAGTGTGTGTTTTTCTAACAAAGACATTTTCATAGGATTATTGTCAAACTTCTCTTAGAATTAAATAATTTTTTTCAAAACTGGCTTCCCTGTATTGAACCCCATTCAACATTATTCAAGGCTGAAGCACTCCTCAACACTACAGTGTGAACAGGCAGGTGAAATTATTGTAGACCGAAGAAACAGTAATGCAGTAGTTCAAACCAGGTTTTTCTTCAAGCTTATTTTCCCTACACAGCCTGTATGACCTGAGGAGTGAAAAGCACATTTTGAAACTTTAGCTCTGCATATAAGAACCCAAGGGCTTTTCTGTGGACATGTGGGAATGTATGTGGAATGTATGTGGGAGAGTGTGCATGAGAATATGTGTGTCTGCGTGTGTGTCCTGGGGGAGTAGTGGTGAGTGGCTAGGGCAGTATTTGTTTACTGTGATCCTGCCTATAAAAAATAAAATAATAAGGAAAAACCAAAATAAACAGTCCCTGGTACTCATTCTCCCGGTGCCGCCATGTTAACGGACCATAATCAAGTCTGGCACTTCAGTCTGCAGGGAAAATCCTGCTTTTTTGGCTTCCATCTGAGGACATTAGCCTAAATTAAGAGGCCAATTTCAGTAATATGCCAGCAAGAGAATAGGGTACATTAACCTCAGGGACTGTTTTCTTTCCCACAGGATCATGCATAAGAGTCGAAATTAGGGATCAGGAGCATGCAGAGAGAGGTGGCTGCAGTCTCAGCTTTGGAGCGGAGGCTAGTCAACTGTTTGCAGGACAGAAACAGTTCAAGGCGGTGCCCTGTCGTGCAGCAGTGAGGCTGAAACTTCAATGTCATGCTGAAATCTGTCGCTTCAGAGATTTGAGGTTGACATTCATCAAAGCACACGTCATGTGGATATGTTAGTCAGAGAGAGACATGGAGGGAGGAGGAGGAGACACAAGACAACATGACGATGTGAGTGACTTAACGCGGCTACACACAGACCCTAACTGAAGCCTCTTAAATACCAGAACCAAATTTAGCAAGAATGCTGCAGGCAATCATATGTGCACTCCTAATGATGGCCTTCCAAACAATAATACAAAATAAGACAACACACAACAAAAGCAAGAATGCCAATGATTGGTGGTGTGCACCACCTGTGATGATTAATGCTGCAAGAATACTATTTGTAAACACTCCGAAACAAAGGCAAACAGATTACAATGAAGCCTTCTTCTCAAAAGAAAAGCTTAAGAAACCGCATCTAACTACCTAAACAAATGACTTCACATCACCAAAACACAGGCAGTACATGTCCACAAATAACAAGGAGAAAAGAAGAGAGGGGGGGAACAGGAGAGAAAGAGAGGGAGGGAGGGAGGGGGAGGGAGAGGGAGAGAGAGAGAGAAAGATAATAAAACAAAACAACATTATAGTGGGAGACTTATATAAAAGAAACCAATGACAAGTGAGAAAAATCCTTATATTCACACCAAACTAACTCTTCTGATGACAGCATTCTTGCCAAACAGGTTTAGGAGGACCTCAGTGCTCCATTTCTACTCACACTTCAACTACAGAGCTATTCCGCCATCTAGAGGCCATTTCCTATACAGCAAGCTAGGTCAACCCTAATCCGCCATGACTCTGATAAGGAAAGGTTTTCAAATCATTGTCAGTGAGTAAAAAAGGGCCCACATAGGAAGATAATTGAAATGCAGAGCTAGTTCATTTCAATTCATAGTGTAGGGATGAGTGGTGCATACTGACGAGAAGCTGGCCCCGGCTTGGGCAACAGGGGCGGAGGGAGAGTGGAAGCGAAGGGGAACCACATTGTTTTGATTGTGTTTTGGAGACAATGCTCGTTACATCTTAGAATCTGAACTTCCCACGGGACACTTTCCGCTTTCCAAAAACACAGCATCTTACAAAAATTGCCTCTGACATCTAGGAGGATGGACAAAGATGGGCTCTTTTAAGTCCGTGACTAGTGTTACCAGAATCAATCTACTTGACAGTTTGGATTGTCACCACATTTCGGGTGGGGTTTTTGTAGAGGGGTTGGGACACCAGGGCTTTGGGCTGGATTTAGACTGAGAATATTATATGCTATAAAGTCCATTGGACATTGACTCAAGTCCATAATGTTTGGTTAGCCCTCGGGACAACTAACCTACCCAAGCACTGACCACAAATGTGTTCTTTTATAACAATTTTTGCAAAGATGGACAAGATTTACAGAACCCCTTCGGTCTAATGAGTAACTGTAACTCAAATTTATAGTTTGCTATTAATGTCAAACACTGTTCTAACATTTCAGAATGGTGTTTACATCATTCTGTAAAGTTTTTCCAACTTCGCAACAGTGGACAGGAAAGAATATATTTGTTGGGTGGCGCATGGATAGGTCAATTGGGTTATTTGTCCACACAGTTCTTGTTTTCACACCACGGTCACTGGGAGGGAAGCTAAGGGCATGGGGTGGGCCGTGAAGAGTGGTGGGGTTTGGTCATCTCAGGGCTTTATTTTGCTTTATTCTTGTTTGGCCTGAGGACAGTGTAGAGATGAGAGGCGTGGGGGGATGCAGCAGCTAGACTGGTACATGCAACATAGATATAGATATATACTATCAGCGGTGAGAGAGAGAGACAGAGAGAGAAGAGAAGGGAAGAGAGACAGAGAGAGAAATAGAGAGAAACAAACTGCACTCTGGGCCACAGGGAACCCATTTTTACTCACAATGTATCACTACCAGTGAGGGGTTTAAATAAAGAGGCATATTCCAGGGCAGCAAGGAAGAAAATACATCAAAAAGTCTGTCAATGGTCATAAAAAATGTACAAAAAAAATTAAAAACGAAAGAAAAAGAAAAGGGAAAAGAAAAAGAAAACATAACACAACCTCCCATTACAGCAATGGAAAAGGTCATCTCTCTCTCAGTGAGGCAGATTTAAAACAGCCTCTTTCGAGCTGAAAACATTAGTCAGTTATCCTGAAAGCCCGCAGAGGGGTACGCCAACAAATGCGAATAAACAAATAAAGTAGCTTTGGTTAGAATGTAGCGCCTGCTTTATCAGCCCGATCTCCAAGAACCTCCAACAGGTCACATTTTTATTAAAATTACCGAGATGACTCGAGCGCAGGGTGTTCTTTCAAAGCCTTCTATGTGGCTCTGTCATTAACCTTGCTCTGTGTTTGGCTGAATTATTCATCCTGAGGCTAACTGGTTAGGGCAAGTGCTTATATAGGTCAGGTAATAACAATGCATTATTCTTACTTTCATGCTAATCCTTCCTCTGTTTAACACAAATATAGCATCATGCTAATAAAGCTAACAAGGTGCACTCGGGAGTCGAGACATGATTTGATAGTCATTAATGAAGCCATCATTAATAAATACCTGCTTAGCTGCACACCTACTCATTCTCCATTTAAGAGTCTACGTTGAAATAACTGCTGACAATGAGTCTAATAGTCAGCGGCCCGAGCTGAGCAATGGGAACCTTCATGACTATCTCCTTTCTACTTCAGTGCTTTCCTGTCAGAATGTGTTGTGGTTGGGCCGAAGAAGTGGGAGATGACAGTGGTGAGTCTGAGCAGCGCTAGCACCGGGCTCTCTTGGTAAACAGGGTGGATATGATTAGTAAAATGATCGCGAGGCCAGAACTGTGTTTGCGGTGTGTGTGTCGAGGGTGGGCCGGGGCTTTTTGCCTTTTGTTTTTCCACCTGACTGGTGCCATTATCTCGGCATCTCCTCCACTGACGCTAGTGTGGGCTGACAGCCTCTCTCTTCAGCCTCGCTAATCACGTCATTGCCTCTTCCCGTCTCTATTCCTCTCTGTCTCCTTCTCCTTCTCGTGCCGTCATTAGCATGTTGATGACTAGCTGTCTTTTTTTTTTTTTTCAGCAT
>JBBMFX010000141.1:11549185-11561099 GCA_037832545.1 Rhabdalestes septentrionalis
GAACACAACTACCACTGTTTTCAGAGTTGCTTGTTTGGGCCTTAGATCTGGATTCCTCCACAGTGGCAGGCTGTACCAAGTAAATGTGTGGGATCCAAGATGGTTCAGTTCCGACTAGAGTAAGAAGTGTCTGAGACTGTCCATAACTTTACTACGGGCTAATAAACATCACATCTTAAATAATATATCCTCTGCAAACAATTATTGCCTGAAGTTTATTAGTCAAGGACATAACCAGATGCTAATTTAGTGATTCTGTTCATGTAAGTCATGCCTCCTGTCACTGAAATGCATCTCCAGTGTGGACAGGCCAATATTTTTTTATTTGCCTTTGAGTTAACTACTACCTGTTCTTGATAATTTTACCAGGGGGTTACTTGTGATAAAACATCAGAGGTCATGTTGGTGTGTCTTTCTTCAAATGGTCATTTTGCTTACATCCTAGTGACCTGTTCAATATCCCAGAATCAAATATGACATCTGACATGGTTCTGATATAGTTTTATGTCAGGCTCAAGGAAGCAAAATACCACCGTGTCCACAAAGGAATATGCAGTATTGACGTTTCTCCAGTATCGATGTTTAAGCTAATAACCAACAAGCAAATTAAATCGTTGGTAAAGTAAAGCAGGTATATGGTAGAGCTACACAGCATGGTGTTCAGCAAAAAGAAGGAATGCTGTGTGAGGAATACAGTAGAGGTTTTGAGATCTGGCTTCTTCATCATCCCCTCATTACATGCGGGTGAGCAGCAGGGCAGGGCGAGCTTTGATAAGCAGTAGTGCCATTAGGCAAACCTTCAGCCATTACTCTGCCATCTCCTAGCCAGCATCTGTCTGACAGGCAGGCTTTCAAAGCCAGGCTTAACTCTTAAAGAGGGCTCCCCCTGTCTCAGCTGGGCTGAGGGCCGCTCGCTTTTTCGGGTGGGCTGCTTTAAGTACTGCACTAATAGGGGGGCTCTTGTCATCTCGCCCTGAAGAGATGGCAGCCATTTACTTAGGGCTTCCTAAATTACCTCACACATTTTTTGTCAGGCTTGTCAGGCTGGATGTAAATGCTACAGGCATGAGCTTTCCCAGCGATGGAACAATTATTTCCTCGAGTTCCCCCAGAGAGCAGGAGAAACACTGTCTGATCGTCAGCGCGAAAATCTGTTTGTTTACCGAGCCTAAAAAGCACGAGGCCTGACAAAGGCTTAATGTTCAAGCTAAGTTCCCACTCCCTAATCGGTTAGGCCTATTGTACAAGGAATACACATGCTATCTTCCACACAGGAAGTAAGACTTTTCTACATGAGTGTGTATAAGTGTGAGTGTGTCTCATTAACACCTCTCTATGCCCTTCTGGTTTGTCTCCCAAGTGCCCACTCAAATCAGCCCCGATTCCAGGCGGCAGAGCAGTCTATTCTAGCCCTTCTGCTTGAGCGAATCGGATGAGACAGATTGGTGACGCGCTCTCACACATTGTCCTGTTGGGCTTTTGCTGAGGAGTGTAATGTGCCACTGCTGACCTATTTATCCTAATTGCCTCCTTAATTAACGCAATGTGTTTAGTTGAATGACAAAGGCTGTGGAAACTGACTTCTCAAGAAAGGCTTTCCCCCCCCCCCCTTAAATGCAGCAAACAAAGAAAGCATGCAGAGCACATAGTACTGTGGGAAGTTTCCTGACTGTGTTTTTGCCAATTAAAATGAAAGGATGACATTTTATGATTATAGGACATTTCATTTACTTTTCAAAAGGTTTTGTTGCAGCCTGCATTTCACTTTTAGCCGTAATAATTCTTTTTTGGCAGTAGGGAACTGCAGGCAAGAATGCAAATAATACACTCCATATGCCTCTGTTACTCCATCATCAGAAAGATAGGGGTTTGGTTCAAATATAAAATTTTGGTTTTGTGTGTTTGTTTAAAATTACAGAGTCTACTTGCAGCATGATCCAGGCACATAGTTGCAAAAGAGGCCACAATGAGTTCGGGGCACATGGCCTCACAGGCTGCGATTTTCCTCCTAGTCATGATTCGATTACACATTAACTTGTGCTCTGACAAAAGTATTAAAATCATTCCGATTGAAACTAAAGGAAATTGCTAAAGTGTTTCAGCACCGTTCTCCATGTTTTTAGTCCTCAAAATGTATGGCGAACAGTACATGAGCTAATGCTGACCTCTTCTTTTCCATGCTCAGTGACTCGCCTGACAGATTTAGAGAAGCAATTTGATGGGCAGGAAGCTCTATACTAGGCTGTTTGAATTAGAGCCTGCATGTTTGAACGAGAAGTCCTATTCACTAAGAGCTGGAAGCGCGTGCGAGTGTGTTGCAGTTTGGCATGGGTGGTCTCAGTCCTGTCTCCAGTGTTTTTATGAGCAGAATGATGTACCCTGCAGATGTTTCCACACATACCACGTTTTAACAGTCACTGCAGAGTTATTCTTCATATTTCTATGACATGAGAATGATTCTCTCAAAGAGGAAAAACTCCACCTTAATGTTAAGAGCTTGAGCTGAGTCCAAATATCAAAGTCAAAGTTAGAGCCCCTCCTGGAATAGGAAATAAACTTCATAACCTCCGCATGGCGCCACACTACTTCTCCACCTGAATCAGACTCACCTGATAATGACCCCAGGTCAGACCAAACACAACAGGGCATCAACAGGCTTAGACTCATTTCAATGAATTTCAATCAGGGCATCAGCAGATTTAGATCTTAGAATTTGGTATACAATTATTTTATGAAAACTGATTCCAAAATTTGAATGGCAATAATTTTATTCATATAAATACATCAGAATACATCCGTAAAATGAGTGACATTACATTCAGTGGTATTACTAATAATTTAAAGGGCTCATATCCACACCAGTTTAATTTATTACAATTATATGGTTTAATTTTCCAAAAAACAAACAAAAAAAATGTTCAGTCCATTTTCCAACCTCCCTTTATTCCTTAGAACCAAACAGGCCCTTTGCATTAGTGTGCCTTTAAGACTCATTTATGCAAAAAAATATGTGTTCTGATTGGCTGCCCTGTATTGTGCCTCATTCAATAAGAAGTCCAAATCCTCCTTGTCAATTCAATGTGAATGAGCAGCAATAAACTGTAGGACAAACAGTCAGGCACATGTAACATCATTGGATTTGTGATGCCACAAAAAGATTGAATTTAAAATGGCTGTTTTTGTGCAGCTTTGCTTCCCTATGTTGCTTTTATAAACTGTGGTGGGAAATGATTGTTTTGACACTTTAACATGTTCCTTTAACAACACATCACACTGTTTTATTTTAAAAAAGCAAGGGAAATTCATCTTTCCATACTATGGACCATTTATTTACTCAATTAAATTTGAGACTTTTTAAGGGCCCACACAACCCCAGAAACACTCTTTCATTCATCCTCAAACCTTCACCCACTCATTCTAAATCCACAAATCCGCAGCCAAGCTGGAGACAGGCTGGTGTTATTCAGTTCCCTGTCATAGACACCACTGCACTATTTTGATCAGATGTTTTCTCATCCATTAGGATGGTTTCTGTGACAGAGCTTTGTGTGTGTGTGTGTGTGTGTGTGTGTGTGTGTGTGTGTGTACTGAGGCAGTCTGGCTCAGTTGGACTATAAATACGGATTGCTTTGGGGTGCTGCTCGTTGACTATGGAACAGACACATGGTTCACATTTCCCTGCTATATCAGCACGCAGGGGGACGGTAAATTCAGCACGAGAAAAACCACTAATTTACATTCGCGCCTCCACAGTGCCATTGACTCATATAAATTACCTCATAATGGTGACAGCATTGCTGTGTTGCTGTCCTGAGCGGGTCCCAAATGAGACGCTGGGGCTCAGGAGATGATTTACATCACAGCATAATGGCCCCAGTGATTGAGCTGCAGTGGGAATGGACTGGGAGGCTGATTCTACTGTCTGAGGCTGAGGAAGAATGGCTGAGAGTTTTTTCCCCCCTTTTTTTTTTATCAGAGCCAGACGACAGAGCTGACAGTACCTTGATGAATGATCTCATGGAGAAGAGGTTGGCCAGCATGGTGGACAGGCCCTGTGCCAGGCAGCTCTGGGCAATGAAGCCTGCCTTCAGCTCAGCCAGGCAGATCGCATCATCACCCTCCTTCCAGTTCCAGCTGGGAATGTTTAGCAGATGGGCCTAAACATACATGGGACAGGACAAGAAGAATTCAAAAAAGATCTTTCTGTGATGCCTTACAATGGATTGACAAAGAAAAAATGCTCATCAACTTTACAGCTAAATCCACTATGGAGGAAGAACTGATCCTTCCAGATGAATGAGATACTCTGTCTAATCTATACCAGAGCCATGGATGATGAGATTTAAAGGCACCAGTAAACTGAACCATGGCGCAAAGTGCTGAACAGGGTCATGTAGTTACACATCTTAACTCAAGGCCAGAAACAATGGATGAAACAACATTTGTTACCTTATTGTGGTACTGTAACATCTGAGTGATTATTCTTATCTTTGGATGGTAATTCTTGATGGATATAACCCTGTAACCAAAAAAAAACCCAACAAAAAACACAGATAAGTTACAGCTCCAAGCTAAACCGAATGAATCCTCCATTTCGACAACTGAGCCTGTGAAACGTGAGGTGAAAGTTGGACTGGGGACGTTCCCTTAGAACTCTGCTCTAATTCTCTCTCTGGAGGCTCATAAACAGGAGGTGAGGAATTTATTTGCATATGAAGCTGCTTTATGCAACATTAGGTCTTTATAAGTGGAGGGTGTTGAAGAGCACTCACGTTCTTGCCCAAAAAAAATATTTGGTTTTCCTAGCACATCAGGGCTGGATGGAAAGCCTGCACACGGCCTGAATGAAATGGGTGCACTCACCGCCAGTGCCCTCCCATAACAGTCTGAAGTCGGAGAGGAGGAAATTCCTCCACTTTTAAAAAAAATTTTTTTTTTATTTTTATCTGGGTCCAGATCAAATGTGCGTGGTTTTGGGCATTTAGCAAGGCTCCATACAGGAGTTTACTGAGTATTTTCATTCACACCTTCGTTTTACTGCAGAGGAGCCTGACAGCACTCAACTTTCATGAGATACCCACATATTTCAAATTGAAAAGACTGGTTGTTTGAATTAGCATATATGAAAAACATGACAAACTACAAAACTGTAAATGAGGGATAATTTATCCAGGACCCTAGCATGGCAAGAAAAACAGAAAAGGACCTAACCTCATTATATTGGAGGCATCTTCAGCATCAGGGTCGGCACAGTATTTGTTTGCAAGAATCAAGCATGCGTCTGCTGACTCAATCTGCAGTTTTCAGTGATGGAATAAAACAAGGGGCAAGAAACTTTATCAAACAAATCTGGACATTTATCTTTTCATTACTTGTCTCCAGAGATAAAAACATGTATATTTATGATAATGTACTTTGGTCTGAATTACTGTTTACTTTCATTCATTTCTCTATAGACTGCATATTCACAGGGCTATAGCAAGATAGGACTTGAGCCAGTTTATGCGAAGCCTGGCCAGCAAAAATGTTGAGGGCATACATGAGTGAGTCATCAATGAACTGGGATGAATGGTCTAGATGGCTAAAAATTGTATGATATTTCTAGTTTTCCACTGAGATATATCCTTTAATTTTGGAAACTAGATACATTACATAGTATCTTTGTTTTTCTGCAGCAAACATTTGTAGGCAGTGGGAGGTTGACCTTATTGCTACCAAGTTCTGATTGGTGGGTGAAATGCTCAGCTCACTGAGCTATGGATATCAAATAAAAAAGTAAAGTAGGTTGTACACACTGATATAACCTTACACTGTACAAAAACTGTTAGAAAGTAATACAGCTGGTGTTAAATGCTATCCAAAAGCACGTTGACAGTATTTACATATTGAAAGAAAAAAGTGCAATTCTGTTGAAAAAACATTGCATTTGTCTACATACAATTAATCAACCATTTACAAATTGCAATTTTGCACAAAAGCTTATTAGGAACCCATTAATTTCAGTTCTTCTCAAGAGCACCCTCTAGAGTTTGAGCAAATAAGAGGGCCATACTGAGTAGAAGTTCTCCTCACTAAAGGTTCTGTGTGGCCTTTTCTTTATTATCATTGCCAAATCCAGTCAAGTCAAGTTGACTTATATAGTCCATTATCACACACAAAATTCATTCAATGTGCTTTACAAGAGCAGAATTACAACATAAGCATGAAAACAATAGGAAGTAAAAAATAAAAGAATAAAAGAAAAGCATAAATATAAAATTAATGATAGAAGATTAAAAGCTCAGTGGAGGATGTATCATTAGAGGATGTTACCTTGACCCTAGCCAGATCATGAGGGTTGAGAACAGATCCTTGGTAGAATTCCACCTGAGTGAAGTGACGTTTGAACAAGGCTTCCAGCTCAAGATTAGGGGAAATACTAGAGAAAAGAGAAATAAAGTTTAAGGGAGCAGGAGAGGACCCTTGGAACTGAGCATGTTCTGCATGTGTCTGCGCATATACGTTTTACACAAAAAATCATGAAATGTACTCACTTATGGAGAAAAACAATTTCTACATTGACATCATCCCTGTCCTTGTGTAGGAAGTCTTTGAGGAAGTTGGATACACTTTCAAGAGTGATATGACCACAGACCACAATATGCCTGCAAAAGGGAAAATATGGCTTAAAGAACACAAAACAAAGCTTGGCATGTTGCTAAAAGAGAACACAGTCAAAATAAACCAAAAATCGCTTTACACAACAATATGGGGTCAAAATATATATTTAAACATTTCTTAACAATGCCAAACACTCTATGTTTATTATCTATAAACACGGCCTAACACAGTATGAAAACTTTACCATATACTTAGATTCTGCATAGATGATCTTAAGTTCAGTCGTTTACATTATTGTTTGATTTGTCACTCTAAAGCCAAACCACCCTCTTGGGAGAATGCATGTTGACAGAAACCTGTACATCAATGTAAAGTGACTTGCTAAAAAGCTTCTAAAGGGGCCTTTTTGATCTATGGCTGAATTCTAAACATGACATCAGGCTTTCTGGCATCTTCCTAGACACAGGCTGCATTTCAATGCAAGGATATGTCACATGCAAAACAAACTGGATTGGCACAAAAGGTTGTGGCCTTCTGGGGCTCACTTTTCCACTGCTTTCACCCTTCCAGCTCTCTTTTCACACATTGAGAGGAAATCAGCATAGACTCTTCCTAATTTGACCCAAAGCCAGTCAAAGGAGGATCCTCTCACTGGACCCCGGTTTCCAACAGTTGTTGGCGGACGATAGGTCAGTTCATGGTGTTGAATCAATCTATTATAAATCTTGCAACATTTTGGTCATCTGCTATTGGTCAAAATGCTACTTCAAAATCCACTATTTATACAGTCCTTTTTAAAATAAACACAGGCCACGGCCGAATGCGACGTTTTAAATGATTTCAGTTTATTGTTACAATTTTGACCAAATTATGGCTACTTCTGATGTGGCGTACTTTTGCTGCTCAGAGGGAAATATCTATGAGTAAACTTCCAAAACTAAGCTGGAACACGTTTGGCTCTCAAAAAAGAAAGCCCTCAGGAAAATCAAAGAACAACAACCGTGTTTTATTTGTTAACCAAATGTCCATGAACGAGGTCTGCAGGCCAGCTCAAATCCCTTACTGGTCTCTGCAGAGTTGCTGCGGTCAAAGTCTGCGGAACTACAAGCACGAAGAGACATCAGTCCAAATGTGTCCCACTGGTTCCCCCTTCTGAAGACCTCAAGTACTTCCATTTGTTCAAGCCTTAACTGTAAGTGTGAGTGTTTATTTTCAGGTGTGAGTATACCTTTTTTCCATTTGAATGTCTTTTCATTCGACGGCGCCTGTTTGCAGTCAGAAGGTTGCGCCCTGCCAAACAGCAGGAGGATCTGGCAAGAGGGGAGTGGACCAAATGTGCTTTTATTGCAGCAGTGTCTGGATGCTATTGAACATAATGATCTTTACAGATCTTGCCTCTATCCCTCTAAGTATTTTAATGAGCAGTGGTAATTGCACGCTTGGCTGTCCTGAGATGAGAGGACTCTTGTTTGGGCTGATGGCTTTAGGAGGAGTCGGCCGCGTCTGGCAGTAGAGCGGTTTGATGAGGCCCACATTATCCGTGTTTTCCCTTTCCAAAACATCGTCTTTAGACGTTCGACTGAAGCTGAAGGATTTGTGTGACAATGATATCACTTTCTCTTACTTAGGAGCAGCACTAAAAAGCGTCCAAGCTCCTGTCAGACATCCTGTCTCCGTGTTTGGATGAGTTATCAGTGGTGTGTGACTGTGCTACTGATTGTATTTCACCACCATGGATACACTCTCGCTCCACGCATACGGTTTTGACAATGCAAGTAAAAGAACAGAGGCATGTGGGAGAGCATTAGGTAAGCCTGATGACATGAAAGGCAGCCAAAGGCCTCTTCACTTTTCCTTTGCTAGACCTACAGTAGCATCAAGAGGGTGGTGTGTATTCTCCCTGAACAAGAACAATGGTATTTTCATTTCTAATGAACATCCACATTTATTTAAGTTGAAACACACGACACAGCAGCACATCTGAAAGTAACAGGAACTAATTAGCACCCTGTAAGGCCCGACTAATATGCTCATTTCATAACTGATCATTTTAAGGACCTGATTTAAAATGGTGAAAGAGTCCTACATTACATATATATGTACACAAACACACACACTCCCACACACAATGTAGCTATCATTATTACACCTGGTTTCTGTCAGTATTTAGTTTCTGTTCTTTATTTCTATGACTAGTCTTGTTTTGTTTTAATGACATTGTTTCAAAACAATATAAAAAATACTGACAAATCTACCAGTCGATATTATCAGCTTATTGAGATATTGGTCGGGACTCAGTACCATATCATACTAAAAATAACCAAACACTCGAAGACATTACTGAAATTAGTGACTTAACTGAAGTAAAATCTAAACATTAACACAACACTATACAGAGAACAACACACGGTGGAGAGAACACTTGGATTTACAACAAAATGTTGCTCACGATAAGATGAAAAAAAAAAAAAAACCCAACAGCACAGACTCAGCAAGCAAATGCACAAGGGCAATCATCCGGCGTGCAACCGTGATGCATGCAAAGAAAACTCCACTCAAAATATGGATAAAAAAATAACAAAAAATGAACAAAAAAAAGCTCGAACATCAGCATCAGCAGCGACACCATCTTTACTGCTCTAATCCTTAAATTGGTCAAACACTGACAATCCACGGGGATGGTCCTGATACTGCAAAGAGTGAATTCACCACTGGCAGCAACATTATAACTCATTAGTGCTTGTAAATTAATTATCAGTGATTCAGGGAGAGCTGTGTCAATATTAGGAAGAGGATTTAAGAGGTGTTGAATCAGATTCTTCTCTCAAACAAAACAAAAGAGTTTTGATAAAGATGTCTCTAGAGAATCTAAACTTCCAAACATCCAAACCAACACAATTAACCTCACAGTAAATAATCATCTAATAGGATCTTAATGTATTCTTGGTGTGCTTAAATGTTTTTGGGCATTGTTTACACTAGATGCACCCCAAACCAGATTTATTCTCTCTGTAAAATTGTATGGATTTGCTTAACTTGTGTGTGTCTGCTTATATATCTAACATAGAGTTCACTTCAACAGCTAGAACACACCTATTAAATGTGTAAGGATTTTGCCAAATGTTAAAATAAAAGTTTAACAACAATTTATAACCATAACACATGGAATTATGCTATAACCATTCTCTATTTTAACATCTTCAAAGCGAACCCTCTTTCTTTGATGCAGCTTTGTACCCTCTTGGCATTCTCATTTGCAGGACCTGGGAGGATTTTCTAACAAGCCTGCAGAAGGTCCACATATGCCAAGCACTTGTTAAATTTAATTTTTTTGTTTTGGTAATAAATTCAAACACAAGCATTAAATTAGGGCTGCAAAAATAACATTGTTTACTATACTGATATGGCAGTACTGAAATGATCCTATGTGGACAGTTTCTTAATGTTTTATATACAGATGAATCAAGCCATTTGTAATAGCCAATACATCCATCATTTTATTCATAAATAAGGCAAGCCAATCCTTAACCAGATCAAAGTTTTATTATTACAAAAAAATTTTTTTTAAATGAAAACCATCCGGATATTATATGATAATATTATATAGCACTGCGATATGAGTTGCTTTTGGCCAATCAGCAAGGTCGGTGACAATTTAATTATATGGCTGCAGGTGCACCGTAATATACATTCATTTAAACCAGATGTGATTACATAGAAGCTTAAAGGGGAAAGTCCAGCAGTATGAACTGTCCCATAACACTGAATGTTATAGAGTCGGCCACATTTCGCTTATTTTCCATATCAATCCCACCAGAGCACAAGGAACCCAATGGGTAATCATCTACTGATCGCACTTTCTTTAATGTCCCATGGGAGCCATGTCAGTAATGGCATTTGCACATGCCATACCCTTCTTCTCTACACTGCAGTTAAACCAGACACACACAAACACACACACATGAGTCGGACGTCGTCCTGCAAGTCTGGGCAGTCCCGGCTCCGTGGTGTAAGTGTAGCAAGGCAGCACACGTGCTCAGAGGAGGTGCATGAGCTCAGGGTTCAAGCAGGGTTTACACTGCTCTCTGCTTCAGCATTGCTCTAATGGAAACCACAGAGAAGCTAACCCATGCCAGCAGAGTACTGCTCTTTATTACAGCTATACATCCAGCGTCAGCTCTGTCACTGTTCTGACGGCTGAACGCTACGCTGCACTCACTCTGGCATACACAGTCGCTGCAACCTCTTCATATAAGCATGGTTTCAATAGCAGAGATTACAGATCAAAACCACTCCCTGAGCCGGCACCCATACACACTTCTGGACTTGATTCACCTCAGAAGACGATAATTGTCGGGACCTCCGCACAGAATGTTCTACCGAAGTGGACATGCCAATTTTATATAGAAGTGTTCAGAGAGAGTATAATCATATTTCACATGACATTTCAAACAGGGGATAGAGGGATTTTGGCAATGCTGAGATAGTTGAAGAAATAGCCACACAGTAAATAGTTCCCCTTCTGACATGACTAAGGTATACGCTGCAGATGTAGTCCAATGAAAAGATCAGGTTTATTTACGCTTTCATTTTTTATGTTTACTTTTGAACCATCTGTTCTTTTTGAAAGTCCCATAAAACAAAAAGGATGATTACTGTCAAAGTTTCTTTACATTAAATCCTGCACTAAATGCAAGCATGTTTAATATACATGTATACAAGCTTCACAACAGTAATTCAGAAACCAGTTGCTGGTTTTATCAGTACACTTACTTAGCAGCTGCACTCAATGGCCATTTTATCTGACATATATCGGTGCTACGTTCATCAGCAGAAAGGGACCACCATAGGAACTCTGCTGAATGGTGGTGGATCGCAGTGACCCCAACAATGTAGGGGCATAGCGGTAGGTGTTGAACTAGTGTGTGTAGGGTGTTGGTACAAGGTAGATCTGCCTAATAAACTGTAAATTACTGTTTTTATAAGGCTTGTGTTAATTCAGCATTACACTGTTGACAATCCGAGGGATTTTCCCCCACCCTGAGCCTGTAGGAAATGTGCCGACAGAAGAAACAAATAAATATCCTGACACATTTATTTATATGTGTCTTGATGTGTCCATTCATAAGCACACACTCACATCCATGTTTAAACAATAATTCAAAGCCTGGTGCCTGTCTTTCTGGACAGAACTGGATCCTGGCCACCTCTAATTGCAACCACATGTATGCGTGGTCAGAGAGAGAGAGAGAGAGAGAGAGCGAGAGAGCGAGAGAGAGAGAGAGAGAGAGAGAGAGAGAGAGAGAGAGAGAGA
>JBBMFX010000141.1:11581666-11598633 GCA_037832545.1 Rhabdalestes septentrionalis
GTCACATAAACAAATATTCATTTAATCTTTATGTCACACTAAATGGTTTCACATGATGATGTTACAAATTGTACTGTGCAAGTCTTTCCACTAGCAACATCCTGAATGAATTAATGAATTAAGTAATGAATAAATGCAAAATTTAATATGTAATTTCACTGACAAAAGGAAAAGTATAAACCACATAAAAAACTGTTATAACCCCTATATGATGGAGGTTAATGTGCCAAAATTATGACTTCATGATTTTTCAAGAAATTTTAATAATACAGGGGATCCAAGGTTTACAACAGTCTCTGCTTACGATGTTCTGTGTTTACGACTCTCACTCTGACGACTAGTTTGGGCAGCAGAAGAATATGCATTATAGACAGTACTGTGCTGTGTGAGTGAGGGAGTTGGCATCCCCCAGTACTCTTACCTACATAATTTTGGACTGTTTGTTTTTTATTAAACAAATACTATACAAATATGAATACAAGGCGCTGCATTTGATAAAATAAATCACGCTCTTTGTGAAGAAACATGAAACATGTTTGTCAGCACATTGATACATGCTGTCCCACAATTTATGACCACTTTTCTGAAGTTCTCAGTGTGGTTTACTGAAGTCCCAGTGCTTTAGAAATAGTACACCTCAATAACTTTCGATAATTAACTGCTGATTTTACAATTAAGAGAATTATTGCCCACTTTGGATTTAATGGTCCCAAACTGATTTGCCAATTTTATCCCAGAGACTGTAAAGCTTACAATTGCTACCAGGGTATTTCCAACAATACTGGTACACTTGAGCACAAAAAATAACATACAGGTTCACACCAGATGTACAACATGCTTTTAACATGAGATAACATGGTAGAAATATATCTTGCTGTGAGTAGAACTGATAAAAACAACTAATTAAAAGAAATGAACAAAATCACTGAAATTCTGAGATTAATTCCCCTCACTCCATTATATGTTTCAAACTATGACATTTGTTTTCTGACACATTTAACAACTGACAATCCTACCAGCCAGTAAAGCACCAAATAACTAAAAATTCTGACTAATACGTCAGAATTATTAGTTAATATTCAGCTCTGATAGTTCGATATCGGTCTGCACACTTTTCAGATCGGTCAGGCCGCAGTGTGTGTATGCTGTGCAATATGATAACAGACACCCTGATCTTCAGAATCAATGTCACTACACACTTGCAGTCACATGGGATCCCCGCCCACAACATGTGGCATCCGGGCAGAAAATAGCAATGGCCCGGCCCTCTCCTTCCACCTGCCACCTCCTTCAGTGTTGTCCTAGCGTGAGAGCCTGAACTCCTAGTGGCAAAAGGGACAATCTGTCTTCCAGTGGCCCTATATAGCATGCGACTGATTTCAGGTCAAGCATAGAGTAATGGGGGTACAGGGCTGTGGATGGACTCGACCCTTGTCAGGTGCTCCACTGAGGCACAACTTTACACTAGGTGGCCTCAGCTCCTCATCCTAAGTAGTAATGAAGAGTGTGTGGAGGACATACAATGATGCCATTCCACCCTGAGGGACACACACACACACACACACACACACACACACACACACACACACACACACACACACACACACACACACACACACAACAAAGAGGGCTATTTCAGGCCAACTATACTTCTGCACATTAGCCTCCTTTTATGTTGGTATTAGATTCAATGAAAATGTCCTTTTCAGCAGTTACAGAACATTTTGAAAGGTAGTCAACACTGTGTAAACTATCTACACTCTTTAGTAAATATCACTCTTCGACATGAAGTAGGAAAAATAAAATCATGAGTCCAGTAGTGTTTGTGTGGGAATCAGAGATGTCTTGGCTGGGTCCTGGAATAAAAAAACCAAAAAAACCAATGAGGGTCGAGAAGGAGAGGTCACAGAGAGAGGGAGACAGAGAAAGAAAGAGAGTTGTTGTCCCTGGTGGGCAATGGGGCCAGGTTAATACTGCAGTGATTGATTTAGGCCAAGGCACCATTTCTAAAATAAGAGTGATTTAGCACCTGCAAGGGCACCAGACAAATAAAACCTCAGTTGGGACCCTAAAAATAGCCTCTCCGTTTTGATTCTCCCTGAAGCACTCTCTGCATGTGGTTCACTTAAAGGAGAAAACACACAAAGCACCATTCCTGTGTCTCTCTCGCTTAATGAAACCAACAGTCTGAGTAAGGTGTAGCTACTGCCTGAAACCACGGCGCGCTGCTCACAATACCTGCCCTGCAAGACTAACCACATTTCCTGACTAAAGGTGTAAAATTTAACACCCTCAGACATTCTCATGAATTAAATATGCACAATAAATATGACTAGCCATAATGGTGAAATTATTAAGCTAAATAAAGCTGTTTTTTTCAGTTAAAATAGAGGATATTTGATTACATTATAATGTATTCCATTATCTCGGGGCTAATTTGGTTACCCACAATGCTCTTCAAACTCTTAATAATAATCTCAGTAGGATTTGTGACAACTCCAGAAGTAAATTACATTTAGGCTGATTTAATTTTGCAAATGCAAAAAGCAAATATGTATGCGGCTCTTGTGCTGTCCTGATTCAAATTAAGTGGAGTCAAGTAGTTGGCTTCAGTGACTCCAGTGACAAGAAGCGTAAGTTCACTCCAGAAAATTGTCATCCATCACTAGGCAGGATCACAGGGAAAGCATGAAACAATGTGCACATAAAAGTTTCATTCAGATGATCCAGTGCCTGCGGAACTGAGCGAAATATTAAGTGTTAATTCTTTTAGGGCAGCTGGTGGCCTAGTGGTTAGGGAGTTGCCCCTGTTATCAGAAGTTTGTGGGTTTAAATGCCATGTCTGCTAGTGGCACCACTGAGGTACCCTTGAGCAAAGTACCAACCACACACACTGCTCCCCGAGGGCCGCCATGTTGTTGGCAGCCCACTGCTTCCCTTGATGAAAGTGTGACCAATGTGAAATTCTTTCACTGCATTTAACCCAGTGTGCTGTGCTGTGCTCATGCATGACTATAAAGGGCCACTTTACTTTTGCTTTGTATCAAATTGTCAGAGCCAGAATGGATTTCTAACATGTTTTCCTTTTATATGTCTTTATATGCAATTCCTAGTATACAGTGTATACCTGTACACCATGTGCACAACACTTCAGCATCCCCCCTTTATCATTTAGCATGCAAGCTAACTGCAAGTATTATACAGCAGAGCAAAATTAAATGCCATTTCTTATCTAGTTATTGAACAAGGCTTTCAAAAAATGTAGGCAGCTTGTCAGGGTCAATACTGCTTTTGCCTGCTCTGTGGCACCTCAGTGTGAATTAACCGTGGAGAGGAGTGTGTGTCCTGTGGCTCTGCTTCAGTTATAAGAGACTAGTGCTGCAGAGAGCTCTTTGAGTCAGGTTTGGCCCAAAGGAAGTCGCCTGTAAACTGAATCTGCATGAGTGTTCTGTAGAGGACTGAAAAGTACTACAGCATATGGGCAAGTTAAAGGGGAGATCTGGATATCATACGTAGTATAGATATATAGATGATAGTAGCAATTAAGGGTTTAAATATGTAGTTTGATTACAATTCTGCAGCAAACTATTCACATAGGCCGTGTGAATTAGTCCCTAATAATACTTGTGCAATTCCATTTCTGAATCGTACCTGATATTGGATTTGCTCATCAGTTTGGGGTGTTTTGTATTTTCTGTTTCATGATGCATCAAATATTTTCAGTGTGTGACAGGTCTAGACTGCAGATGGAACAGTTTAGCACCTTGACTCCTTTAGTACAGAGTCATGCTGGTGTATATGCACAGAATGCAGTTTGACATTGTCTTACTGAAAAAGACATTGCCTGAATGGCAGCATATGTTGCTCCAAAACCTGTGTGGAACGTTCCTCTCCTTTTTAACTTGGAGGACACCGTGTCCATAATTAGAAAAAAGAATTTCACATTTGTCAGATCACAGGAGTTTCCTGTTTTGCCCCAGTCCCTCTTTAATGAGCCCAGGCCCAGAGAAGTCAGCAGCATTTATGGATAATTTTATATATGTTTGAAAATGAGTCCCTGTGTTGAATTCCACTACAGAATCATGTCTGCTTTTAATGAAGTGCTTTTAAAGATCACAGCCATCCAATACTGGTATAGAGATTTTCTTGGATTTTTTTAATGATGTAATAAACCATTTAATTTGAAATACCCACATTTTAGGTTATTTAACATCGAGGAATGTTCATGGATGGCTGTCTATGTAGTCTATTAGAGAGTGGGGAATGTTTCCCCACCGTTACTTCTGGGAGACTCTGGGATTTTTTTTTTATATACCCAGTCATGTTACTGGCCTGTTACCAATTAACCTAATTAACTGTGAAATGTTCCACAAAGTGTTTTCTTTGTACAGAACAATTAGATTACACAATTTTGTTAACCGGCTACAGGTCAGTAATATGATTTTGTATAAAAGATTATCCTCAGAAGTAAAGGTGGGGAGAGATTCACAACTTTCTTCCAAGCAAAACTGCAAAGAACCTGAGCATACTTTACTAGCTTTGAGGAAATATCTTCCTAACCATTTTACAGTTTTTTAAATCCTTTCCAGGGTCAACACCCCTCCCCCAAAAGCTTACCGGCGAGCCTGAGCTTAAATATGGAGCTGTATGCAGGCACCACTGAGTGTGTGGGAGATCCGAGAGCACAGGGAAGCTCTACTAGAATTAAGATGTGGATTATTCATCTCTGCATTGCAGTGGCAGCACGTTTATTCTGATGCTTCCCAGACTGCAGTCATGCTAGTGGCCAGCCCTAGGCCAGGTTAACTTCACTCACAAATATACTCCATACCTGCCCAGCATGTACAAGTGTTGATCAGGTGTAGTTAGGTATCAGTGACGGTGTTGATCAGGTGTACTGAGCTACAGTACCATAGGCGATTGGTGGATGTTGACTTAAATCTTGCTCTACAGGTCCTTGATACTGTTGTGGATTACTTGAGCACTGTTGTACATCGCTCTGGATAAGGGCATCAGCTAAATGCCGTAAATGTAAATGTAATCTCCTTCCAAAGACTGCCATTTCTTCTCCTTTAACTGCATAAATAGGTCATTAGGTTCTGCTTCTTTTCTATGTTTCTCATCACTGAAATTGATTGTTCAATATGATTAATGTTGGGGTCCCAAAGGGATCACTGAATGTAACTGCACACATTGCACATTACACTCCTACAAAGGCTACGTGATATCAAAATACAGCACAAGTGGGACACAAACAAAGGCATCCCTTGAAGGAGAGCCTCCCTGCTGCTGGCCTACATATCTCTTTCTTCATAGTGCAGTTCCAATAAAAAGAGACTCGTGTCCAAGGGGAAAAACTCCGCCTGTTCCCATTAAGCATATGACAATGAAACAAGACAGTGTTAAAGCAAAAATTTCAACAAAAACCCTACACATTTTTGGACCTTCATTTTCATTATTCATACATTATTTACATAGAATGCTTTTACTATGAGCTGTAAGTCAGTGTTCAATTAGTCTGGTAACACACACCTGCTAGAGAGTCTTGTGTTTAACATGGCAAAAGATTGGCTACCTTGATGGGAAACCTCCATCTAACTGATATGCAAAATAAACAGTCACAAACTGAGGCTAAAGCAAACAACAAAACACATGGATATCACAGCAATATGCACTGACAAGCACAAAAGTATAAAGTGATAGGTCAGAGCATCACCAAAGTGGCAGGTGTTGATAGTGTTTACTACCAAACAAAAAGTGAACTGGTAAGAGGGTCATGGGTGCCAAAGGCTTAATAATGTGCATGGAGAGAGAAGGCCAGCCCATGTTGTCTGATCCCAAATAGAGCTACTAAAGCACACTGCTGAAAATGTTAATCCTGCCTTTGACAGAAAGTGCTCTGTGTGTGGGGCTGTATAGTGCTCATGCTGACCCCTGCCCATGGCTGAAAATCTCTATGGGCACAAGTACATCAGGACCATGGAGCAATGTAAGAAGTTGACCTGGTCTGCTGAATCATGTTTTCTTTTGCGAAAGGCTGGCTTCGTTCAAACTGGCATTGGGATGCATTGTGGAATGTCAGTAGAGGTAGTGAGACTCTCCAAGCAATCTTTCTTATAAGAAACCAAGTGTTCTATGTTACTTTCTCACCTTTACCACCTTTGTTGTAAACCAATTTAGACAAGTGTTGTACACCCTTTCACTACAACAATACTCCCTGGTGGCAGTGACTTCATTCCACAGGATAACATGCATGGCCAGTCTGGAAACACCAGCTTCAGAAATGTTGCAAAGACTTCAAGATGTTGACTTGATCGGACTGCACATCTGTGGGATGTGCTGGACAAATCTTTTGGATCTATGGAGACCCCGCTTCACTACTTACTGACATCAAGGACCTAATGTTCTGATGTCAGATAGAACAGTACACATTTCTAGTTACATTTAACAGCACATTATAGAAAACAGACTTTGTGTTATGGATTTGCATATTATGAAGTTCTGTACTGGGGCATGGTGAATGTGGCAAAAATGTGCCTTCTACCAATTACCATTGTGCAAAATGAAAATGGTCTACACTTTGACTAAATTATCTCACACTAGCCTCTGTGAGATGATATGTAGTCCAACATACACTTTCTACTACTGTAACATGCTGGACAAAAAGCTAGCTGTGCAACACAGTTTTGTCATTTTTCATAGACAGAAGTAGGTCATACAGTTTCAGACATGCCAACTGAAGATTACTTGACGCCTCAATGTCATGTGCAACATGAATCCCACCTTCGCTAATTGAAAACACATGTTCCAAACTGTGTTCTGAAGTAACCCCTGGCCCATCACTGCTTAGTGATTACCTGCTCTATTACCCTCTAATACCTTCAATTTAGTAAAGCGGGTTTGTGATCAAGAAACACTGAAAATATCCAGAGCCAGGGCTGGGAACCGCAGCTTTAAATGAATGCACCAGGCTATAGTTCTTTCAATGGGCCTCTTTACTCTGCATGATACCATGCAACACTGAACAGTAACAAACATCAGCAGTGCACTGATATATATTTATATCCTTTTTATAACCTTTTTGCCAGAGTTCCGCATGGCTAAGACTTGTTACAAATGATTAAAACATGATCCTTTGAACTGTGTCTGTCCACGCGTTTTGATCTGACCTTAGCTATGCGAACCCCGGGGATGTTGTTGGTTCTCCACCAGGAGAGGGCTGTACAACCACTGAGCTGTGTAAAGTGGCTCCCTGAGAGGCTGGCATGACCACTGAAGCAGAGATAAAAGCTCATCTTCGCACAGCTCCCCACCCCACCCCTGCCAATACAGCTTTTTACCCTTCATCAAATTTTGAGCTACCTTAGGGAGGGAGGTACCATCATCTCAGAATCACTCAAAATGTTCAACTCGAGCTGTTCCCTGATGGCTTTTTTAATGGACCATTACATCGCCTATTTGTGCACCTTTGGCAAGGTGCATTTGTCTTGTTTCGCCTTCATGGTGGGGACGTATTCTATACACAAACACATATAAGAAAATGTGTCGATCAGTCTCCAATATTTATTTGCTATAATGATCTGGTCTCAAGCCATTAGCCAGTGAGTCATGCTAGCAGCAGAGGTCAGTTGAAGAACGTTGGCACAGTTTGTTGTGGAGGATGAGAAGCAGAGTGTTGTTTGCACACATATATCCGCAGTGAAGGCAGCAGGGAAAGAGGCTTTAGGTGCCACAGCATAGGGCTGAGCTGAGTCTAGAGTTCCTATCTGTTTAGATCATAAAGAGCAGGTCCCAGCACCCAGCGCTGCTGCCATAGCCTGATTTGGAGCTGACCCAGGTGAAAGGGGCGAGGAGGATAGTGAGAAGTGTCCTAGTTCTAGCCTTAGATAAATGAGTGTAAATCTAGATCACAACACACCAAAACGTATACATGTGCATACACACACACAAAGGTAGACAGGTACTAGATACCACAATCTTACATCACATTTACCTCGAACCCAACACCGACCTCCTACACATTTCTCACTGTAAATCAATCTCATATCCAAGGCTTAAAAGATGGAAATGTGTCTATGGAGCTTCCATATCATCAATACTGTACTTCTCCCACTGGTCAAGCTGTGTTCTGGTCCCCTTTTCACATTTTAAAAATACGAACTGAAGCTGTCTAGGTTGATAGCCGATGCTATAAATTGTGTAAGGTTTTTACGAGCCACAATATACTGTTTGACACAAATTCTGCAATAAAGCAGGAAATAATATTTTGTCCCCCACGACAAGAAAACAAAGCATTACTCTGCTTGGAGGTTCATCCTTGGGGTGCTGGAACCTATCCCAGTGCTCAAAGGACAAAAGGTACAGAAACATCCTGTACAAATTGCCAGTCCATCACAGTGTTTACCAATCAGGCTGTCTAAGATATGGCTGTTGCTATAAAGCCTTGTCTCTTTATTATTTCCTTTTTTCATTTTGAGCTACGGTCTATCCTGTTTCAAAATTTGATTTTGAACACATCAAAGTATGTTCCCAATTAATTTTTTTTAATCATTTGTTTCTTGGGGGTTATTTTTATATATGGTATACATGAAAGCCTAATAACTAAAAAGGTTCAGACGATATTTTCCATATCTCTTCATTACACAGACCCCACCCCGTGAGCCACATAACCCCACAGCAACACCTGTCCAATCACAAAGCAAACACAGCAAACACAGTGATACACAACAGCTCAGTCTGTCAAATGTCAATCAGAGTTAAAAAACAGTAGCTTCTCCTGAAACCATCTTATCAGCAAGCGTTCCACCACCACACAAAGCAGCATTTAAAATACAATGAGTTCATTTCCAGTTTTCATTTTATCTTGCTTCATAATCTGGCTTATCCGTATATTTAAAAGTGACTTAAAAGCCCTCTATAATTCCGTCTTTTCCGTTTACAGCACTGATAGAGAGATGTAATCACAGTCGGCAATGTCAAGCTATAGACCATATGCTGAATGTTGTGCACCACACAACAAGATGCATTCTGTTCGAAAATGACATGCCAGCTTGGGCTTGTTGAATGATGCATAAACACAGAAGCTTGCTGGCTGCCCTGGCTCCTCTAAAGTCCTGACCTTGGCATTACAGGGATTAAAAACTTCCATCACGGCCAGCCTTGCTCTTGTGTACTATCCGAAGCTTTCAAAGCAGCTAGAGTCCTAGAGACGCCCACTTTATCTTTTCCTTTACATGCATGACTGGACACACACTGAGAATGATTTCAAAATTCACCCACAGCTTGGATTAAAACTGAATGTCAGGTTTTACATTATTTTTTATATGGCCATTTTCAGGCTAGAATCCAGCTTGTCCGCTTTACAGCATTCTGTGTGGTCATTGTGCTACAGAGGAAACAAGCAAATGTGACACCAGCGATTTCACAGCACCTGGATGAGCTGCACAAACGCTGCTGAGGTTGTGAATCCCTGAGCCACAATACGTCTTGACATACTGCATATACTGCAACCAAAATCAACCTGAACTAAAAAAAGGAAAACACGTTAATCTAAACATGACACATTGCTGAGAGACAGGTCATTCAGGAAGGAACACGATGTTATATCTCATTATTTGACTGCATTAAGCAAAGTGGGCATTCTAAAAGTCAGAGCAAAGACCTGCAGAAAGGCCTCACATTCATCTGAATGTTTGACTGCACCAGCTTTTACAAGAGGCATGGAAAATTAATGGTAATCAATAATATTATGACATGTTTCCCTCCTTCTCTCACAACATCCATCAAGCATCTGGTGAAAAGTCTTCACCCCAAGCTGCATGTTCCAGAGAAACACAAAAACTGGCCCCATTCTAAATCAAAACGGGACACTTTCTAATTATTATGGGTGAACGTCTTAGTCGTAAAACCTCCAGTCCATCTACTAACAGCCCAGTAAAATGGATAACCGTGTAAAATAATGCCAAATCACAGATTCTCTGAAGCCGTACAAGTCCCTGAGCCTTCACCACTGTTTTTGTTTTTGTTGTAATTCCTATCTGGTTTCAGTGAGCTATAACAACACGCTACAACTTGACAGAATAGGATTTTCTGGAAACTGGAAACCTAATGATTTTGAGCAAATCCCCACTGCAGCCTTGAGTGGCCAGGTTTAATGCAGAAATTTGTCTGCATTCTCCTCTAATGCCTCTCCAAAGTCACAATAGCTGCAATGAAAAAGAGCATTTGTGAGCAGGGCATGGTCAGGTCAATTATCTCGCTCATGGGCAAAACAGCAACAGTCCAGAGGAAAGCACTGGCCTTACTGTTCCTTGTCAAAAACCCATGATGCCCGGCTGAGGATTCAAGTCTGCAACCTTCCACTTCCTAATATTAAGCTTCTACCTGCTGAGTCATTGCTTCCCCCCAAGGCAAGATGACAGGAGGCACACACTATCAGGATATATGAGTTCCATTTGCAAACAGCGATACCTGGTTTCCCAGGCAACAGCTGGGCAAACGAACAGCGCACCTGTCTCTAAGGAGCATGGGGGGGGGGGGGTGCGCTACCAGAGATGCTCAGACTGATGTAACCATGGAAACTGATTCACTTGGATTCCATTGACAAAATAATCATGCCACACCAAGGCTGAATTTAAAGTCCTATTTTGCACTGGGAACAGAACAAAGGTAGAGAATTCTATAATGGCATACTCCACCAACAGATAATGGAGGGATCATTAAAATGGTATCATTACCCACATTGGAAATTACAAAGGACACTGTGGCCTACCTGTATATTTGTATTAACACAATTAGCCTGTGGAATTATACATCAGCCGCTTATTCTGAGCACTGCTCTTACGGCACATTTATAAAAGCCTTTTCAGTGAAGCTGAAGTTTATCTCACCCTTGGGCCAAGGAAAACTTGCTGTGCTTATGTGTTATCCAGCTACCGAGCACCGAGGACATGGATCTTCCACTCAGCAAAAAGTAAGCAACATTTGCCGGTTCATTTAATCTTGAAAATCAAAATGAAAAAGCAGCTAATATTGCCATATGTTGTACTGTATGAAATTAATTAGCTGAGGGCAGTCATCAAAAACAAGATGTCATTTTGTTATGGGACACTTATACTAAAAGCCTTCACCTCCCTTTTATTGAAATTAAGTCATTCAAGAGCTAGGAATGTGTGATACTTACTCAGACGAGTCTATGAAGTAAATTCCAAGAGCTCCAATACTAAGCGCAAAGACTAACACCACCTAGAGGGAAGAAAGAGAGAAAAAATAAAGAAACTATTAGTGATGCTCTATTGAACAAACAACCATTTACACTGCGGTATCAATACAAACACCAATAACCCTTGAATTTGCTCGAGAATTTGCTAGATAAGTAATTTTTGCTATAATATTCAAGCAGGTGTAGAAAATCCTTGAGCAACTATTCTTGAGTATTATTTTAGAGGACTTGTTCCTTATTTGAGCGTCATTAATTCTAAATCCTTTTACTTTTACAATTTTCATTCAGACCTTCAAAGTGCAAAGCACATATTTCAAGGGCCAGTCATTCCAAGTTTACGCTTTGTATGCTTGCATTTGAATTCAGTGTTTATAGAAATCTTTCACACAACAGTCACTTTTTATTTACCATGTTACTCCAGCAAAAACCAATGTATAACAGATCTGAATTACAGTATGAATGTGTACATGCTCACTCTGGCACTCTGTCAAAAATAAACGTAGCATCATATATACTGACAGAAAACAGTGATTAGTTATAAAGGTGAGTCAAAATTTCCCCAAGAAAGTAGAATGTTAGCAGACACGAGTGTTCAAAGAGCTTAATGAAATTAAGGAAACAACAAGAGGACAAGGAAAGGTAATGGTAAGTCATATTTGGTTTCGATTTCCAGCTTAACATGATTCAATCTTGGAATCTTAGAGATATAGCTTTTTAAAGAAAGCCTCTTCCTCCTCCGCTCTGTGCACACATACACACACAAATTCTTATTTTGCCTATTTTGCCATTTGGAGACAGGACAGTTCAGCCTCCACAGTTGAGTAGCTCTGAAACACAGTACTTTCATCCAGGACTTGGTAAGTGACTGAGTGGACAGACAGGAAAGCTCTGTGGTACTGCAGCAGCACTAGCTGCAGTCCAGTGGAGCGCAGTGCCCAGAGGTCAAATCATTTGATCTTTTCTGTGCCGTTGCACCAGAGATGGACACTATTCCCTGATCAGCTGAGAGACTATCAAATGGCCGCTATGCTGAGGTGTGTGCAGCTGAGCACGTGCACACCTACGCGCACACACACCCACTATCAGTTTAGCTTACCAAATCTTTTATCTATTAAAGAGAGACATTCTGCAGTAACCTGACCCTGGTCACTTAATACTGTAGACTAACACTGATATGCTAAGCATTGCGTGTGTCAAAATGATGTTTGTGTGTGCCGACACTTTACTCAAGGAGCCAACGCTTTGCTACCCCACTATAAATTACTGCTGCTTACATGGACGGTTGGACAACAAAGGCCATGTCAGGTGAGAGTTGGCTCTATAAAAATGCAGGGCTTTCACAATTGCCTAACTCCCAATTCAACTCTGTTCCGACCTGAAAACAATCAAATACAATATATATACAATTAAAAACAAATAGTAAGCAACAGAGCCTGATGGACGCACAAAGATTTGTATGCATTTTTCCACATAAAATTCTTATGTGCAAAAAGAGAAAATGAAAATGTCTTTATTTCCATTTTTCTCCACCAGTGGAACACAACAGCTGCCATTCCATTAAGTGAACACTATGCAACTGGAGCTTATAAGTAAAAAATATTTATTCTGTCTAATTACTCTAGTTTTTTGGTTTCTTTGTTGTTTGGGTTTGGTGGAGGTGGTGATATTTAGGGCTCTTTAAAAGGTTCATAGCTTAAAAGTAAAAAATATCTATATAGCCCTTACGTGTGTGCATGCTTATTCATAGAAATAAAATAAATTAAATGACAGCAAAAAACATTTACTGGTATATATGGTTAGAATCGGTTGTTAGTGATATCTGTATCTGTAGTTCAACTAAGGAACTGGAGAGCTTTTAGTGCATGTGATTTATGGGCAGAAATTTTCTAAATTATGCTGAATTTTGGCAGGCCAACCCATTAGCTGAAAACCTCTGTAATGTAGTTTAAATAATTAGGAACTTCCAGCCCAGTCTCCAACACATTCTCTAATAGTAAATGTACTGATATACATAACTCTGGATAAGAGCGTTTGCTAAATGCCCTAAAAGAAAATGTAAAAGCAGAGTTTGAGTTGCCATGTTCAGCCTGTCAATTCCAAATTATCATGGATCCCTAAAACTAACACTATTATTACACACAGCTTTCTTCCAAATAAAAAAGCACATGGACATCATGTCTTCAAGTCCTTTCAAGGACATCAAAACAGATTTAGATAACTGGTGACATTTTAAAAGTGGCAATGGAACAAATTCGCTCCCCAGTGAGAGTTAAGTTTCGTCTGAATGGAATACGTCCTGATAATGTGCTGAAAGGTGAAATTGAAGAAGCTCCTGGCTTACGCGCCAAAGGTGAAAGAGTTGCCACTTACTGCACCACCCCTTCAAACATTTAACACTGGAAAGTGAGCAGCTCAAAGCTCTGTGTTTGTATTGCCAACAATGAAGAAGTTGACAGCATGTCAGGTCAGTGGTGGGGATCTGTTCAAATAATTCAGCATGTAGTTGGAATCCTTCATCCTTGTGCATCTATAATGAGACTCTCTAGGCATTTGTTTAACCTTGTTTGGCCCACGGCTTGTTCTAGTCATTTGAGGCGTCATTGCAAATGAATGAGTGTCTCTTAGTCCCTTGATCAGCCATTGTTTCTTGTCTTGCATACTATGAGCTATTTTAGAATAATATAAGGTACACCATCTTCTCACTGTTGGGTGTTTTCATAATACTAGTGTCTCTACACCCAGAAAGGTTACAATTCCAGAAAGGAACACCATTCCTATACGAACAAGAATATACAATTTTATACCAATAAAAACGCTTGGGCAAAATTCTGTGAATACAGGCACCTCAAATCACACAGCCTTTTAATATTTGTCAGCTTAGAACACATTGTGACAGAAATTCTCTTGTGTTGCTGTGGGTAGTGCAGAAAACCACTTTAGACAACAAGGTCTGTTTTCGATCTGTTTACACAAACCACCTAAGGACCAAGATTGCTGATGCAGAACCAGATCAGATGACTGTCATAAATACAGAGGAAACTAATCTGTCTTCCTGCCCTGCGGTGGGCAACTGCCCCATCCTGGGTTAGTCCCTGTCTTGCACCCGTAGGCGGTGGGATAAGCTCTGGATACCCGTGACCCTAGTAAGAATAAAGCAGCAATATCTGTCTACCTTAGTGATGCCATTGTACTTTTTCAACTTTAAAAATACCAACATTACTGGTTTATACAATTTTTAATACGAAAGGCAGATACATTTAAAGCCCCCCTCAAATAAAAAAAGATTATAAGATCTTGTCAGACATGCTGTTCATCCTTTTCAATGCTAGTGGATCTGATCACAGAACTGAGTCAATGACTTCCAGTCTCTAGAATCTGGTAGAGAACATTGCAAAGTATTACCTTCTCTATAACTTTCTTTGGCATTCTGAAGAGTCTGTGATATTGCCTGTATTGTGATTTTTGACTTTGCTTGATTTTTGACACATGCCTCTTACTGCACCTATGATACACCGGTTTCTGGTATTTGACTTTGGTTCTGCATTGCCTGGATTACGTCTTATGCCTCACCTCCATGTTGATGTTTGGTCCTTTTTCCCTCTGAATGGTTTGTGGATCTGGAATCTGCTTTGCCTTTGTCATACCTGTCTCCTGAACCCTGATTCTGAAATGACTGTACCTGTGCGACTGAGTGAAGCAAGTAAACTGCAACTGAGACCTTTCCCAACTTAACAAGATACCTACTATGGACAGAGGGCAACATCACCTCCTTCCACCATACTGCCAGTGCCTGTACCAGTTCCAGAACACTCTGACACATATCCTGATCATTGACAAATGTTCCTTTTGCAATGCTTGCTTTATTTTGTGCACCAAGCCATGGCGTTCCCTGCAGACAATGTTTAGGACATGTTTATGACATCATTACTCATAGAGTTGCATTTCAAAAAGGTCTCTAGAAAAAGAGCCAGAGAAAGCCTGGCATAACCTCAGCAAGGAAATCAAACTGCGGTTGAATCTGCCGAACAGTTTCACAAACTAACATGCCAAGATGAAGACTTCACCATGGAACAAGTTATCCAACTCTAATGTCCCATGTGAACATAAAAATCATTCTTCAGTGTTTAGTTAAGTCTGTAAGAACAAGCATAGAGTAGAGTCTTCCAGTTGTGCTTTTATTACAGTGCTTCTAAACACCAGGTCACTAAATTATCTCCTAATCAAATTTGACTCCGCCACAGTCGGGACACCAAAAATACTTATATAATACAGCCAATGTTTCTTTCTGCCATCCTAGACTTTGGTTTGGCTGGAACTTTACTGATGAAACATATTGAGGAAAACATAAAAAATTCCTTGTAAATAGAAACATTCACTTGATTAATGGCCAACATATCAGAGAAGAAGTACTAGATAAAATCACTTAAAGATATTTGTAACTAATTCCCCACTTATATTAGGTCACCCCTGGCTGTCATTATAGTTCTGCCAAGTCAATTGGGTTAAACATTGCCAGAACATTCCGCTTTATGCTACGTCTCTCAAAAGTCCTGATAAACACCAAGTTAAAGAAATTAGTAGACCATCAAGAAGTTTTCTCCTCTACTCAAGCTCAACACTTGTTCTGCTCACAGAACAAGTGATTACACCATCTGCCTTGCCTCACCTCCATGCTGAATTCTCATTGGAACAAAGCACTAGAATATTCCTTTAACCACCATTAAAACATGTCTGTCAGACTCATATTTCATTAATATGATTGTAAGGACATTCTTGTGTTAAGGACTTCCCTGCTTAGTCTCTTTCGAACAGCAACACACTTTTCAGTAGCATTCTTTTCTCTTTTTTTTGGCTGCTGTAGTTCTCCCTGTCTGGTTTAAGCATTACACAATAGACTCTCAGAGGACCAGGATCACAGCATCCATTATAGATGATCATGGGACGATTATTTTCCATGTTGCCTTTCTGGAGTGATATCTTGCATTGTCTAATGAGAACATACCCCCCCTGCATTATTAATGGGGCCTCTTTGTCTGACCAATAGCAAGTTACAGTGAGTAACAGCCTGTAGAAAATGAGCTGCGCAGCCAGTGATAAGAGACACTGTACAAACATACTGAGCACAATCACCGGCATACTAACCTCTGGCACCAGAGTCACACACAGCCTGTGCATGCACGGCACTTCAGATAGACTGTGACTCCTTTACTCCATGGTGCAACTCTCAGTACTGCTTGGCTTTTCCCAGAAAATGGCTCATGTCATTTCCCTAGAAAATACTTCAAAATATTTTTTTTTCCCACAAGAGGGCACAGTGAGCTCATTCGGCGCATGCATTATATTGTGCATAAGGATTATGCCTTTTTTTAACTTAATCTCAGTTTGGTTTATCTGTTGCATGTGCTCAGTTAGCATGGGCAATCATTTCTTACCTAGAGGACAGAACTGAACAGAAAACCCAAACTAAAACCCTATTAGGATAGAAGCGAATGGGTTTGTGCTTCAGTATTCCTTTCAAAGTTATAAAAATAGAAAAGGAAAGGAAAAACACACACACACAGACACACACACTTACACACTTACACACTTACACACTTACACACTTACACACTTACACACTTACACACATACACACATACACACATACACACATACACACATTCACACATACACACATACACATACACATACACATACACATACAAATGCACACAAACACACTTACACACTTACACACTTACACACT
>JBBMFX010000141.1:11631353-11646495 GCA_037832545.1 Rhabdalestes septentrionalis
CACACACACACACACACACACACACACACACACACACACACACACACACACACACACACACACACACACAGTCCAGTCACCAATATGGGCATAAATCTCTGATTTCACAACAAATTGATGAAGTACAAAATGTCTATTTTTTAAAATTATTTTAAAATTATAGTATTATTTTTAAAAATACAATACACTGAATACCCAATAGTGATGGGAGGAAACTACACAGATGTGGAATAACGACAATACATGAGCTTTTTAGCCTTCGAAAATAGTCAGAGGCAAAAAATGAGCATAAATGTGTTATCATAATACATTATAATTGATTTTTACGTTCCAAAACCATTGTAGCTGAATTGCCACCTTCAGAGGAATGCATCAGTGTATTTTTACACCAAGCTCTAGTGGGAAAAGAGAAAAAGACAGAAAAAGATTTAAAGATAGGGAGGGTAAGGCAGGAGTTTTGAGAAAGGGAGTCTGTGTAAGTGCAAGAGGTGTTGGGATGGGAGCAGGGATGATGATGAAAGTGCTGCTCACATGCACAAACTAACAGCAGTCTCATGGGCTCAGAGATCCTCTCCCGTACTGGAATTTCTACAATCCACTTTACATCCACAGAGTCCAAAACCAGGTAAAACTGTCAAATCTGCAGCGACAAATGTGATACTCCTCAGTAACACATTAGCTGTAAAATGCTATGCTAAAGCTAATACTTCATATTTGAACTTAATGTGTATGTATATGTGAGTCCACCAAATTAAAATTATTTTCCTCTTTACCCTAAAATAGAGTCTAACATGCAAACTGCATGTCTAAATCATCACACACTTCCCTTTAACCATGTTTGGGTTAAACAAAATACAGGTTTGGATGCTACTACCATTTCAGCTATGTGACATACCTTTGTTATTAATAACTATACATCAAGCAATGTAATAAATTATACAGGGAATTCAATTTCAGATCACTTTACACAATATGAGGCAAGTGTGCAATAATTTTAATGTACGTGAGCTTGCATTACTTGTTAGCTGCATTAGCCATGTTGTAACTCTGGGGGCAAGATTAAAAAGCAAACTTCAGACATCAAATCTGCCTCGGCAGATCTACTGTATTTCAGGAGCCAAACTGTGTCCTGAAGGGGCGTCCACATCCTGTTCATCTACTACAACTGAGCCTGGTTTTTCAGCCATGTGGTCAGCGTGCAGTGGCTAAAGGGAGAGAGTGGTATCGGAAGATGATTTACAGGCATGATAAAGCGCTCCAGCTGGACCTGCAGTCGGAGGGATAATGCTGGCGGCGCTTTCATAACCCTGGCACAATACTCCCACTCATGCACTTACATTATGCTGTAGCTAGAGGCTGAGAGATGGCCTGGGCCTTAAATGAAATAGCACTCTCTTTAAGGAAGGGCCAGCTCAGGGCCAGAGGAGAGGGAACAGGATGCAGGGAGAACATTAGAATACACATCTCGCATACATGGACATATATGCACACTGTTCATTTATGTAGCACAGAGCCCAGGGCATTACGTTGATAAAAGAATGTACACTTATCTAGCATTGAAAAGCTATTGTAAACCTAGGCTACAACATAACCGAGCATTTCCGGCGTACATTTCAGTTTCAGCTAAAAGTAGCTGAAAAGTGCGGTGGACATATTGACAGCACAGAGTTAGCACATGCAAAGACGTGAGTCATTCAGAAATCACAGATGGACTCAGCCTAGTAGCTAACCTAAAACTGTAAAGAGGCGATTGCTTTCTCTAATTCACCAAAGGACCAGCTGAGTCAGTGAAAGACAGCCAGCCAACTGATCGCACTCGATGGCTTACATCAGGCCATGGTTTGGAGATAAGCTCATTCATATTTCTGCACTGATTCAGCGCACAGTCAAAAAAGGTGATTAGGCTATGCCATAAAAGAGGCCGAAATTAAAAGGTCAGATTCAGTGTAATCAGTGATCAGGTCATTTCACACAATATCTGTCTAATTGTTATAAGAAATATGTTGAACTTTTAATTTACTTATCCATTTTTTTCATTATAGCCACAATTTTCAATTCAGTTGCCAAGACAGTCCATTATTTTATAAAAACAGAAAGAGAGGAGATGTTATTGGCCGGATGTGGAGTTTCTACAACAGGCAAGGAAAAAGCTGACTCATGCTGAAATAAAACCTCTACCACTGACTTCTGTTAATAAATCTCTCACACATCTAAACACAACCACATCACACTCAAGACCTACTGTGCTGTGCAAGAGTATCTGCTACCTGTGCTGATGTGAATTAGTGCTAAGGGACTCCAAACTCAATACCACGGTAAAACCAACATCACATATCTCTTGGTACATGAAATATCAGCAATGCCTCAGTAGGCACAGACGACACAATGTCACGAAGCACAGTGTATCCCAGATTTCATTTTGTTGAAGGTCGTAAAAAACGAAGCAGCCCACATTTGCCTGGTGCACCAAAATTAATTGATCTTTATTATCTGCTAAATTACCTCAATTGTTCATTGTTAATTGACCAGTCCAGTGATGACTGAGGTTTTAGCTGCAACAGCTGGGAATACAAGGACCACCCCCGTCTCTCTCACCATGTAGCCTCAATTTGGTCTTTTGCATGACATAATGACGATAAAGACGATTTAACACAGACGTATCCTACTCAGAGACACTAGGAAGTTGACTCAATAGTCTACAGGGACAGTTCACTAGTTAAGTAACCAAATGAAGTAAAAATCACTGCAGACATGTCAGTGCAATCCTGGTTCCCATTCAGTCACTGACCAAGTCACTCAGTCATAAACGCGGAAGACTTTTTACAGTACAGTGAGACAGGACAAAACTAAGAGAGATGGCTATGATCATCAATCATCAGTAAATGCAGTGCTAAGGAGGAAAGTGTGTGGTAGCTGTAGCAGTACACTCTACACTCACCAGTACTCTGCCCGTCAGAGTCTGCGCTGAGATCATCACCCCGGCCCAGTCTTTGACTGAGGTCATCCAGCCCACCTCACTGGCTGGAGCCTCTTCCTTCTCATCCTGGCTCTTCACTGGTCCATCCGTCTGAGTGTTATTCACCTTCTGTGCCTCCTGCAGACACAAACACACAACAAAGATATTGAGCATCACTAAGAACGCAAGGGGTTATCCAATACTCATGACTTTAAAATATTTCAATATGCAGCACTAGTACTGAGCAATCTGTACTGGAGGTACTCAATGATCCTGAATTTGACAAAGAATAAACCATATTACAGAACAAATCAAAAACAGCACGAACACAGTGAGGTTTGGTGTGAGAAAAATCATTGTAAATAAACTCAAAAACACTAATGAGATAAGGAACAGTTTTATTTACTATTCAATAATATAAGCGAACACACATGTACCTTTGCGAAAGTTTTTATATGTAATACGAATAAGTGTAAAAGTGATAAATCTATGTAAATATGAACATAACACATTTAATTAATAACTATTTGCCTTAGAACTCCACTGTATTAACCTCTCTCCCACAGACAGACGTGAACATGTTTTAGGCAAATAGCATATCTCAGACCAATTATCAAATAATGTCTCAGGCAACAGGCAGGTTTGTCATAATAATAAGGCATTAAACACTTGTAGTGGTTTATTGCCTTAGTATAACAGTCCTGTCACCAACCACTCTGTGAAATATGTGGTCTTATTTTAAGAGAAGGAAATAGAACACTAAATTCCAGTCAAAACCATAAGGCAGGTTTGTAATGGTTTCCTTTACCTTCAATCAAGTAAATGCAAAAGTATATTATTCCACGTCATTCATTCTATTGTGACAACGGCAGATGGTATGTTCAAACTGAATTAAAAGCTAGAAAAAAAGGAAAGATTTTGTTCTGACAGTGATTTAGATTTAAACACTATGGCACTGTTAATTATTTGCAAAATACCATGATGTTAAATTTGATTAATACCATCCAGCAATCCTTTGCACAAATAGCCTACATCCTGGGGCTTTTTCTCAATAGTCACAGGACTTTATTTATAACCCTAACAGAAGTAGTGTGTCATACATCGAAGTAGCTGGAGCATAAAATAGTTCAAAGCCATGTAACAGCCATGACACATGGCCTACCATACCTTCCCTGGTATATGCATTATGTACCACACTCACGACTTCCCGGCATATAGGTTCCCATAGAAGGAAAAAAGATAAAAAGCGGTATCTTTTAACAGGCATGACTCATGACTCACACTAAAGTTTGTGAGCTCATCAAATGTGCCACCAGAGCAACTGACAGCAGGGCCTGGCCACAGCAAAGCCACCATGGAGAGGGGGTGTACATTTGTGTGTGTGTGTGTGTGTGTGTGTGTGTGTGTGTGGCATCTCTCAGACTGCCTGGCGCATATACTGTGTGCCTAGCAGCGTGTAGGCAGAGGACAGGACCATTATGATTCACAACCAGTAGCTGTGGCAGTTGCCGTGGGATACTAGGGTTACATCCGCAGGGCTACGCATTACATCACTGGATTGTGGCTGATGAATACATCACAGTGTGTGGTTTTCTTATTTCGGAAATATGCTCTGCTCTAAATATTTCTGTTTTTTTTTTTACATAGATGTACAATTAGGAAACTGTGGTCACTCCAAACGCATGCGAGTGGCTGAGTTTCCGAAAGAATGTAGCAAGTAGGTTTCTTCCAGTCTGGTACGCCACTGCTTTAGAGAAAATAATCAATTACTCTGGATAAAGGTCAAATTACTTATCTTTGTCAGTAAATCGGTAAACATGTGCTAGCATCTTGCACAGATTTTGCCATATGTCCAGAGTCAATGTGGTTTTCATTACAAGCAAGCAAGGGTTCAATTGATTCTAATTTTTAAAATCAGGTGACTTTAAATATTGATAAGGTAAGGTGAGCACATGACAACAGCAGGTGCACTAGAGAGCAATGTCCAAACAGGATATTCAGAAAACAGCTATGCAAAAGTCCAGTACTATGTATTCGCTGCCATGAAAAGCATATTTATACTTTTGGAAAGCGTTGCTTGCAGAGGTATCAATCAAACTAAATCAAGTATAGTTTGTATTTCTCATACTCCTAATGCTATGATGTAGTCAGTCTAAAACTGAGTGATGCAGGAGTCTGAAGTTATGAAAAATGCATATTTTACTTCAATGAATATTATTTGTCTATTTGAATCTGTTTGACTCTGCAATTTGGTTTTCATAACATTGCTTTTATTAAAGGCACTGGAATCCAACTCATTTTCTTTCTGATTCTAATATCTTAAGCTATTTCAAACAGAATATACAAATCTATTTGACACAATGCTTAAATATATCAAGGCACAGCAATCAGTCACAACATTTAAACTACTGACGGATGAAGTTAATGACACTAATTATCTGGTTACAGCGGCACCTGTCTATGGGTGGGATATAATAGACAGCAAGTAATCAGTCAGTTGATGTATTGAAAGCAAGAAAATTGGCAAGCATGAAGATGTGAGCAATTATGACAAGGACCAATCTGTGGTGGCTAAAGGACTGAACACAAGCATCTCCAAAGCAGCAGGTCTACTGATTAGTGTCTACCAAAAGAGGACCAATGAAGAACAGTCAGGAAAATGTGTGGGGAGTGAAGGCTAAAGTGTCTTGTTCGATCGCACGGAAGTGCTGAAAAGGTTAATGATGGTGACAATAGAACATATTGTACATTGCAGATTACTGTGTATGGGAGTGTGTACCTGCAGACTGGTCAGAATACATATGCTGACCTTTTTTTTACTATACTTACAATGGGCACCTATAACAATAAAGCCAACATGGTGGCCGGGTCTGATTCAGGTTTCTTTTAAATCATGAGGTAAACAAAGATGGACCCTAACACTCAATAAAGGGTTTGAGAGGAAAAACCCACTATGTACTTTAAGGATCTTCTGCTAATATCTTGCCTCTGGACACCATATACTACTATTATAGACAAACTTCCATCTGTGGTACGCTAGTACCGTTCAAAGCCGCTGACAACTCAGTGATAGATAGAATCTCATGTGAATGTCAGCTAATGTTACAACATGCCAATTTCTAAAATGCACTTTCAGTAGTAATATAGCAATCTGTTGCAGTCCACTAAAAAAGAGGTGACATGTGGCAGCAGATGTGCCATGTGGCTGGATTGATGAGGCACGAGCATTTCTAACAAGGAAAGAACAGCCCTTCAGTGGCAACTGTATCTCTTGATAACATCAGCAAAACTAGTTGGCGCCATATGTGAAAATGTCAGGATGGTTTCCATTCAGCTGCTATACTCTGGGTCAGTGGGCTGGGTGTGGCAAGGTTCAGGTGTGGTGGTCCTAAATTTAACATTCAGGTTTCAGTTACTCATTCTTAGAATCCAGGCATCATTCTTCTCGTAATTTATTTAACTATATAATCCTCTGGGATCAATACAGTTTTCTGATCTTGATTCTTAAGGGCTTTCGTTCTTTTTCTTTGGCAAATCCTAGCCACAAATGGTAGGTTCAAGAGAACAAGGAAATCAGTTTGGAACTAACCCAAGATAGATATATGGGTGTGATCTACTGTGACCAGACAAGCTATCAATTCCATACCACTAGAGTTTGTTGTACACCACCTACCACTTATGGGGTCTTGTACTTAGACTAGTCAAAGAGAGAAATTGAAGTTTGTCTCAGAGGCCCACCTACATAGTTTTTCAGGTGTTTTCTATTTCATGTATTTTCAGAGTCACATTTTAGCCAATAGCCAAGTCCTCCTTGAACTAAATCAGGTGTATTAAAGCAGAAGACTTTGCAGAGCAGATGAGCCTCCATGGCTAGAGTTGGGAAATTTGGCTGATAGTGTGTAACATTTTGTGCATATATACATCATTTCCAGTGTAAGAATCTGATCAAAGAGTTGAGGTGCCTTGTATAGTTATTATTATACATATATCATCATTATAATGACAGTCTCAGTTTTCCTATATTGAAATGTCATTGCTCTTAATAAATTAAGCTCTGTAAAATATACCATCTTCGAAGAAATAAAAGGAAATAAAAACAATAAAAGGTTAAAAAATCTTTCTGTTTTCTGGATTAATAGCTATAGAATGAATTTCATTACATGCTCTATCGTAGCCCTACTTGCCAACCATAGCATGACTTATTACCAACCATAACATCTGACAATTAGACATGGGTATATTTTAAAGAATCCCTTCTGGTTATGGTGCTGCTTATCAATTCCAGTTCTGATTGATTCTTACTGATTTCTCAGTCCATAAAAGTAAAACAACATTACATCTTTATACTGAACACTGAGAGTGAACTGCTACCTACATTGCATTCAGTGCATAGCACATAACCTGCCTAAAACCAAACCATAACACAAAGTCACCTTCAGTTCGCTTGTACAAACCTTTGAGCAGTTTCATTAGTTTCATGCATGCATTGCATTCTCCCTTCTCAATTTCTTGTGTTATCTAGTGTAGCCCAAATCTTGAGCATTTGCCGCACTTCAGGCAGGAGGGATGTTGGTATGCTTTATTTTAAATAAATAATAATACTCTGAAGCATGACACATCCTGCCAGATAGCCACAGATGTCCTTGTTGATATAAGAGAAGAAAGAACTTTATTTATCCCGAGGGCAAGTCTTTTGTCATTGGCATAATAAGACAATACACTGTTTTTAAAAATATATAATGAACAATAGTGCAACAAAATTACAGAACATGATTGTAACAAAACAAACTGAAACACTGACATTGCTGCATGTAATGTAATATACTTGCAGATCAGTGGTGCAAAATGACTTTGGTAAGTGACTTAGTCTTCGTGCAATACAAATTTAAAAATGCAATAAAATAGCAGCAGATAATGAGCGGATAAGATTAACATTCAAGTCCATATGTAGTGTTTCGGACCCAATAAGAAGGTGAGGAAATTCCAAAAACAACTGTGTACACGGTACCAGAAATTTTCTTCTCAGCTATAAGTTGGAACCTACTTTCGTTCCCAAACCTGCTGTGAATCCTGTTATCTACGACACAGGCCAAATGCAGAGCGCTAAAGGAAGAGATTTTATTAGCTTAACACACAACAGCAATTTTCTGTCAAAAGTGAAAATCATTGCATCAGCCAGAGCACTTAGACCATACACCTCTGGAGAGTACAGTCCAGCCTTGCCAACACAACTAGGGATGTTTGTGATGGAAAGTTAAAGATGCTGCCACAAAGCACCCTCCAGAGGGAAGCCCTAACAACAAATGAGGGGACAATCAAAACAAATAAAAAGAACTTTACCTATTGAACCATTACCAGGTTACAATGTATAGATTTTACATGTAAAAAGGTTTTCAAAAAAGCCAAAAAAATGTAGACGTATCTAGAATAGGATTGGGTGGTATGAAGGTTTTAGAGTATACCAGAGTGTTTAGAATTCCTGAAGGTATGATATTCACTACTGTCAGTCTTATTCCTATTTTTGTACCATGGTGACATGGTGTGCAGCAGCCACCATCAGAATCTGTCTACTGGATGAACACCCACCACCATCACCACCCCTTCACTCATCAACCAAACAAAAACACAAAACAAGAGATTTATATATATATTTTAAATACACATACCATATACCATGATGGAATGTCAGAAAGGTATGAAGATAGAAAGATAAAAATAGATATCAACCAGTCCTGATCCACAACACTGAACAGAACTATAGAAAAAATACCAAAAATATACATAGAAATTACCACTTTATGAATGCAATCAATAGTAACAAAATAACATACTCTAAATGCAATACGCATATGGAACATTTATTACTGATTTTATTTCTTTCATTTTAGACAAATTATTTCATTCTCATGTTGTATACTGTCTCCCATAATATGCTGCAAAGTTTTAAATGCCACAACATCTTATAATACAAATCCTACCAATGCACCTGAGCCAAATGTCATTATCATTAATATTCTGTGGGATAATAAGCCCACCTGTACCGTGTATTTTTTGGTGTAAGAAAAATGTAAATCCTTGAAGCTCTGTCTCTGATGTTCCACAATTCAATTTTTTTTTTCTGCTGACTAATAACAATGTGGGGAAAAAAAGATAATCACGAATACTACCTTCACCTTAAGGCCACCAAGTCTATAAACTGCCATGGAGTCAAATCTGGTGGCGTCGTCTAGAATCTCTGGCATCTGAATGACTTTCTGACATTTCTATGGTATCTGCTCGCTTGCTTCTGCATGTGGGGACAGTGTTGTGTTTCCGAAGTGCCCACGGTTCAGGTTACAGTGTGACTCCTACCCTGTTCTCCACACTGATTTAAGAGTGCAAAAACATTAAGTAGAAAAAGACAAAGGAATGTTTCCATTTGGCTCTTTAAGATCTGCACAGTATTACCACGGACACATACTATGACTGGTCTGGTTTTCATTCTTTATTTTCTATAGCCTGCCAGGAAAACATCAATCGTTTAAAAACCCTCAGAAGTCCTTTTTTTTTTTTTTTTTACCGTTGACATTTTTTTAACATCACTGGACAGTGAGGAAAGCGTAGCTGCCTTTCATCTTGTGTGAATATTTTATAAAGAACAGACCATTAGAAATGATTCTATAGACACTGCAACAAAATATTGTTATATGATATTACATTAACTGATTTCTTTCCCCTATAAAGTTACAATTTCACAATGTGAGCTTGTAGCGTAAATCAGCACCATATATCTTCAAAAGAATTGGTGGGATTACGCATTTTGTGGTCTAAACTAAGCAATACTGAGTACCCTCTCTGGACAGGCTGGCGCTCGAGCTAACGCTTGGGAATTTTCTACTGAAATTAGATTATTTTCCATAAATATGTGCCAAGGAGGCAGCTGCTGTTCTGATAATTTGATTTGTCAAATAATACCATCAATAAAATGTGTCCTTCTAGGTGCCTCTCTACTGTGTATAATACGTTAGCCTTTAGAATGCAGTTTCTTTAAGCATAGATCAAAACAGATGTGCGCTCACTCAAAATACACTCAGTTCTGATTATTCCTCCCCAATACACAACCCTGAGGACATACAAGCCAAGCACATACATGTTAGATATTAAACACATGCCATATTCAAGATGTATATGGTCAGATCAGGTTCTATTCGAACTGGACATTCCACCTCCAGCATTTCTCCGTGTAACACGGCCAGTCAGAGGCAATGAGTAAACACATAAGTCAAACTGTGGATCTGATCAGGAACAGAAAACTGTCATATTTAAGGTGTACTGCATATCAGATGACATATGTACTTATATATATGTGAACATAGCTCCATATCTTCATTAGGGATACATTGATAAAGAATGTCTAGACAGCATAAATGGCATCTGCGTCTGTTTCTCATCTTTTTCGTTTTTTAGGTTCAAATTTTTGTTCCCAAACAAATTAATTTGGTGAACTCAAATTATGAAGGCAACCCAGAATATCATTTAGCTAAAAGAATTATGTACTTTGTGATATAAACACTTAATTCCAAAATATATTTTATTCAAATGAATGTGTGTCTGCATGTCCCTTTGAAGAAAACTAACCACTGTCTCTGAGAAAGAAGGACAGAACATGTAGGGGATTTCCAGCTCGACTGTTTGGGTTTTTCTGAGCACCTAATTTGATCGGCTTCACACAAGTAAATGTGTAGCACAGTCAACGAGCATCATTCATCACGTTTAGAGCTGATTACAGCGCAGAATCCGGGCTGCTGCATGGCAATCCTGTTACAATCATTCCCTCAGCTCCACGTGAATGCTGACGGTGAAGATTGTAGCAAGAGGAAAGTGTTAGCGGAGTAGCGAGCGTGGAGGTGGCCAGGGCCACTATGTGGGCAAAGCTATGAATTATTTATGCCATCTCAAACCGATGGCTGGACAGATTCTAGAGGACAATGTAAACAAGAAACAATTTCTACTTCATTTGAGCAGCTCGGTGTGGGGCGGTGGGGTAGAGGCAGAGGGGCTGTGGAGCAGCGTGCCATGGGATACTCCATCTGCTATTTTTACACCTGTGATGTCAAAGCCAGAGCTGCACTCAGGCCCTTTTCACTATCCAAACAGACACCAGGCCCAGAGGACTCTCTCCCTGTCTTTTTCTCTCTGTCTCTCTGCATGGATGTGTGCACCTTCATTAATGAATGGAGATAATCTAGGCTGACCTTGTTTTTCGACCTCTACGTTGTTTATATCCCTAATTAGATTCTGTTTTTAGTCTGTGGTTTTGTGGCTTTTCTTTTCTTAGAGGGGAACGTGTGTTAATGTAGAGTAACAGTGTCTATCTTCATCAACCCTGCTTAACAATATCTGGCTAACTGTACAGGTACCATCTTTTGATTTTGATCGCTTTTTGTTAATCCGTTTGACTCCATGTATCTCCCTGTATTACGAGACACTGCCTGGCTGCACAAGCTTCCTCCACGGCACAGGAGGCCAGCAACCTCATTTCTGAGTCTCTAGCCATTCAGCACTGCTACATGTCTCATTGTGTTTAGAGGAGAACACAAATCATTCAGCTTGCAACAGCAGTTGTGGACACCAGACCGAATCATCAATTCGTAGAGGAGACATAGTGACCCCTACTGTCGAGTCCCCCCCACACCCCACCCCCAGAAGAATGGACCAACTGCGTCTGTCCCCTAAATCCGCATTCGCTGCCAATGACGGCACATGGGGCAGCTAGGATCAGTCTGAACTGTGGAATCCACCTCTACACAACATGCACATTTAAGGATGTGAGCACAGACTACGCTGATACGTCATCAGCTGTTGATGATGTAATACACATCGTCACAATCTGCACAAGCAAAAAATGTAAGCTCTTTCTTGTGTACTCCCTCTTGAAGCTCCACTAATGATGAATGGCAGGGAGCAGGTCACATGACCCAGACTGTTCTAATTCGACTTGGCTTCAGCGCAGCTGTTCCAGCGACTTCCATTTGCATCACAGGGGAAAACTGTATTCCACTGTGAGCACTATTTTTAGTTTTCACCCAGGGAGCCAAGAAAAAAATCTAACATGCCCTACACACACACACCCCCATGCCACACTTGCCATTTTTTTTCTTATGATCACTACCATCGACCAATGACAAAACAGACAGATTTGGTAAATGATATTATATACTATCTTTCAAAACAGTGGATATTCATTTATAAATCCACTTTCTCAACACACGATACATTCTGCTCACCCTATAACTACACTTGCTACTGTCCTCTACAGTGTAGGCTAAAGGTGACAAACCAAACAACCCCTGAGATCCAGGTTTAGAGCTTAAATAGGAAGCGGGGACATTGTTAAGGATTGCACAGGTATGGAGCTACATAATCTATGCCTGAAGTCTGTCATGGCTGCCTATGTTTACTATTTATATCATTAGTCAATAGTATCTCATCACCAGAGCAATAAAACAACACATAGAACCATGAAACCCCAGTTTAAATCCCACCCATGGTTGCTGTGGAATCTAATACTCTAACACAAAACACTCATTTCAAAACAAAATCTATGCACATGCAGCAGTGGTTTCTGACTAAGAGGCATCTCAAAATAGAGCTAGAAAAGCCAAAACGTGTGGGAGCAGGGGATGCAGGGCAAACCAGTATCAGCGCAGCATCCCTTCGACAAACCAAGCCTGGCACTGCAGATGAAACTGATCGAGGGCTGCACAGAAACACAAAGATAAATAAGTAAACATTCAGATCTGCTCCTCAAGGCATCTGTCACATCAGGAATCCCAGACTATCAGAGTCACAGAGAGGTTACCTATTTCCAGAACCACATCAGCTTTAGCTTTCTCCAATGAAAATCTATTCTGAGTGCTGTAGGTCTGAGGAGGATTTTGATTATTTGTGGAATGGAGCAATATGGGGGACAACCACAATGTCACAACACAGCAAGGCAAGACAAAGGTTTAACCCTTTATGCCCAACACAAATAGGTGATTTAGCTGTTAATTTATGATTGTATTATTCAGATAGTTATTCACTCATGGACTCATGAGGAACTGTATGGACATTTGAGAAATGTTTCTAACCTCAGCTGTGCATGGACCAACTGATAAATGAAATAATGGCCTATTTGAATGGACGCCCATTTTTATGTTGCTCTTCACATTATGTCCACAAACCAAACTACAGTATATATGAACTGGAAGCCATTCTTGTAATTCCAAAAATTATAAATGGCACCTTAAGGAACATATAAGTTGTGGTGGACATCTGGAACAAGTTGAAAGAACCCAGAGTTCATAAATGATCAATTTTTCCTTTTTTCAACTCATAGCATTGTCATGGGATAGACGGGTAACAAAGTGTAAGAAGTTATTGTTTCACAATTTAAACACAGCATAAGCATCCTTAAATACCAGAAATAAACATTTACAAGCTACCTAAACTCTCAAGTAGAGTACTTAACATAATTTGGTTTGTGTAAAATATACTGTAGAACTAGCGCGACATCAAAGGCAACACAGTGAAAACAAATAGCACCTCTAAAAATTAAATATTCCATAAGTTATAATAATTATTCACATAATGTATAAGTGAGCAAATATCAAAATAAAATAACATTATGATAAATTATCATAAAAATCTTGATTTGGTTTGCCTGTCTGTTTTTAGTTTGTTTTGAAGCTACAACAAGACCGTCACGTTTGTGGACCAAATGACAAAATGATCATTCATCCTAAAAGACGACAGGTCCTCAAAGTAATCTAGAGCAAGTAACGCATGTCTTACTTTGAATCACAGACACTGTGAAGTGAATGCAGTTGAACAGGAAGCTTTTCTCAAATGGTCCTCTCATGCCTGCACATCACAATAAAACACTGATTTGTGATTGTTTTGTTCCATTTAAAGCATTCAGCCATAAGAAGCACTAAATCAAATCAGTGATTTTCAGAAGTCCCGCATTGAGTGGTTAAGGGACATGGCCTTCAGTGTTTATTTTGAAGGAATGCAGCACTGATGAATACAAATAATGTGGCCTATGATGCTTTTCATATAATGGCTTTCCCGAGTGATTATAAGAAACTCACTGCAGAAGAGGTTTTGTAGCTTCAGAAAGCATTCCCATCATAACTCCACAAAAACACACAGCACACACTGGAGGACGCAGGGCCTGTACATTAGTGCTACTATGTAGAGCAGGCAGGCTGAATGCACTGCTGGTCAGAGCTCTCGAGCCAATTCATAACACTGCACCCATTGACATGTGATTTTCAGCCCCAGTGCCCTCAGATAAAAACACACTCACGGCTGAATGGTGTGGTTGAGAAAGGTCAGGTTACAAACATTTGCCTGTCTAGCTTTAATAATCCCATTGCCCTCTGATGATGAGTGCATGGCAGCCCAAATTAAAGGCTGTTGTCGAGTGTCATAGCGTAGATTCCTGTTGAAAGTTCTTTAACCCCCCCAAACCCCCCCACCCCAGTGATACCAGTGAACACTTATGAAATCTACAAGGGGCAGGACAGAAGGACACAAGGAGATCCAGACACCAGAGCCTCCTCTAAAAAGAAAACTCCCTCGCCAGATGTGCTCTCAGCCAGTGTGTCAATCTCCAGACTTCTTCTCAGAGCAGGTAACATCTGGCAACCTGCTGGATGGCACAGTGTAATTGGAACAAATTGTTTCATGAATCACCACAGTAACAGGTTAACTCTGTAACCTAACATTTGAGTCTTTGCTTAAACAATGATACATTTGGCTCACAATTTTACACCAAGGTTATCCTGAGTAATTGCTTAGGTAGACCATTTTAGGTCACAGAGCATTTTGGGGGTAAAAACCTGCTGCTTACCGAATAGCCCTTTGGGAATTGTGTCAGCAGTTAAAAATGGGAATTCAGGAACTGCATTTAAGCATTTGAGAGTCAAAGATATACAGTGACAAACCCTGAAACATATACTTACAGCAAGTATGCCCTGAAATACCCAGGTATAGGGAATATGGCAAAACATGAGACATTCTGGCTATGTTCAGATTACCAGATTTTCTGCCCCCTGAATGAGTTAATTACCCCTCTTCCGCCGCCCCGACACACACACACACACACACACACACACACACACACACACACACACACACACACACACACACACACACACA
>JBBMFX010000141.1:11648234-11658384 GCA_037832545.1 Rhabdalestes septentrionalis
ACACACACACACACACACACACACACACACACACACACACACACACACACACACACACACACACACACACAAGCATCTTTCACTTCACAACACTCCTTAGAACAAATATGACAAAGTGCATTTCAAACTCAAAATTGTTAACTTTTTGGACACTAACGTTTTGTTAAAATGCCATTTTACATTGCAGCGGAGCTAACACTCTTATTTTTTCAAAATATAAAAAAATAGTTAATCTCTTAAATAGCCAGGACCCCCCAGAAGATCCTAGCTTTGATTCTACATTCATTTCTGCAAGTGAAGTGAATCGTCAGTGCAGAGACAGGTTGTTTGGATTTCCAGCAGTCTGTGTATTCTACTATCGATTTAGTGGAGTGGATTCTTTCACGAAGATTCAACAGTGCTGGAGAACTAATTACTTATGTTAAATGTGGGGGGGGCCCAAATGAGTAATTATGAAAAGTGTGGGGGACACATCCCCTCTGGTTGAATGGCGACGATGTCCATGTGTATATCATACATCAATTTGAACAGTAGCACATTTAAAACACCATCAAACTGTTTTGTAATCTAGCTGACAAACTAGCATTTCTAAACTGTATTAAATGTTAGGAAGCTGATCTAAACAACAACATCTTGCCGTTAACCAAAGACAGAACAAAAACCTTCAGCTCCCTTAACAAGCTTTTCTTCTAATCACTTATACCATCAAGCTTGCTCACCTTAAAGAGAGCAAAAACATTTGTGATCAATACAAGGCACATTCTAGCCCAGTCCCGGCACAGATGGTTTGAGAAGGTGAAAATTGCCAAGGCGTGAGAAAAAGACCACTGGCTCTGGATGGAGCATCTAATTGGCTCCCGACAGGCTGACCTGTGCCAATCAATGACCTTGCCGAAAAGCAGCTCACCTAAAGCCCTTCCGATGAATTTTTTAAAAGAGCCAAAGCTTAAAGGTAAGCCCCTTTCAACACTATCAGACCAAAGACCTCCGTCCAATTAAATCTTTAAAGGTGACCTCATCAATCACAGGTTGTTTTGATCTCCCATGCATGAGAGAGGTGACGGCTCATGAATGATTCTGTGCTGATATTTGGCTCCAGAATTTGCTTTATGCATCATGTCTATTCACAATTCCCCATTACAGGTTCAAAACAGAATTCTTTAATAATTAATAAAAAAGCACAAGACACGGGCTAGTGCTCAGGCTCCGAGCACACCATCTGTTCTCCAACGCTCCATTCATGAATGTGAATAATTTGAAGTTCCGCACGCTAAAGCTTTCTTAGTGGTTAATCCAGGAGCTCTTCTCACGCACTTAATACTGCTTGGTGCATATGGCTATTTTCGCCTCAGTCACAAGTCTACTGCAGAAGTGGGAGGAAGTCGCCAGCGCTGGCACTGACACCTATCTAAGCAAACAGAACCTCGGCTTTTACACCCGGTCTCTCGTTCGGAGAACATGCTGACTCTCAAGGTCGCCGGCGTGTGTTTACAGTCGGCAGGCACTTCCTCAAGAGTAACGAGACGCTGGCACTCCTCCTGAAATACCACAACTCTTTTAAAAATAACATATCAGAGCGCCTCATGCCTCCTCACTGGCTATCCATCACATGGTCATCTGAAAGCCTCTTACCCCTCTTTACTGCCCACCACATCATAAATCACCCGGGGGAGGTAAAGGTCATATGCAGTACACCGCGGCATTGCAGGGACTAAGAGGACGCTACTGTACTTCACTGGAGATGCTGTCATTATTAGCTATCTTTCTGCAGATGCTACACTTTCAATTTATGGATGCCTTCACTAAGAGGAGCCTGGCAGGAGGTGTAGCGAATAGAAGATAAATAAGAGGAGGGTCCTTATGGATTCTCAGGAGGACACACAGCTGCAATATGATGCATTAAGCAGACACTCCAGACACATTTGTTTTTAAAATGAAAGTTATTATATTATATTATATTATATTATATTATATTATATTATATTATATTATATTATATTATATTTTATATTATATTATATTATATTATATTATATTATATTATATTATATTATATTACATTACATTATATTATATGACCTCTTATTACATTATATTTTCCCCTATTCCCCTCATGTTACATTTGTTGGTGTCCCAAAGCCACAGAGGTGGCAAAAGTCAATGCATCTTAATGGCTGATTATGGTAAAACGGGAATTTTATCTTATATCTGATTTGATAACACAGGCTTAACATGATCAGAGAGCCAGACACATAAAGTGATAAAGTCAAGTAAACCAAAATGGCCTTTTTTAAAAAGTCATTTCAAATAGCCAAGAGAGTAAATGGCAAACTGTATACATTTGAGAAAAGGAGAAAATTATATAAAGTATATTCATTGACGTCTACTGTGTCCAGTGGCGCTGGCCAAAACCAACTGCCGATGCTGCCAAAACTGAAGCTCTAAATTATTTGTAATCTTTTAAATACTGTGCTCCAATTTAACTGCAATCCTATGCTCCATGTGAAGTACACCTGAGCTTGAATTGCTGTTTTATGTTTCTTCTTTTTACATCTCCTTTTCTAGCGCCCAACCAGAGCAGAATGTGTTCCCTGGGTCTTGGTTCGTCCCAAAGTTTCTTCCTTCAGCTTTAAGGAGTTTTTTCTTGCTTCTGTTGCCCTTGCCTTTTTCACTTAGGGCACAGATCCAAAGTGTACAATCGTGCTGGGCAGATTGATCCAAATATCAATAATATCGATATCAAAGTTGGTATTGATATTGATCGATACCAGTGTCATATGATCGATACTTTAGTGCCGTTTTTTTCAAGTGTCTCTCCAGTCAGAGCACGGAGCTCACTCTACTCTTCCTCCTCTTAACAGGGCCTGGTGAACGCGAGCAAGAAGTGTGTGCACAGAGAGAGAGAGAGAGAGAAATAGAGAGAGAGACGGAGAAGAGAACATAAAGAGAGAGAGCCATGGAAGAGAGGAAAAGGATCGCTGTGTGGCAATATTTTCAGCCTGAAAATGAAACAACAGCCAACTGTCTCATTTGTAAAAAGGCTGTTAAACACACTGGAAACAAAAAAAAATAAAAACACTGAGTTTCAGAATAGGAGAGAGGAAGAGAGGAACAACCCACCCCCAACCCAACATACCCAGACCCCCACCCAGGAGTCACTGCCAGAAGCCTTTCAGCATGGCAGAGAATATCCAGGTAAATAAGAGTGGTGAAAGTAATATTTTAATAATCATTGCCATTAATTAATATTAATGCACCTGGTAATTTGTTACTTCAGCTCAAAAAGTAAAAGTTATGCTATGACCTATATACATTTAGGTGTTATTTAATTTAAATTTTAATTAATAATTGAAACTTTGCGTATAATCTTATTATTTTTATAATGAACATTTCTCTATTCATTACTTTGCCCAAATTCTGTCCTGGGTTTAAATTCATTAATAATTCAAAGGAATATTCACAAAAACACTTAAAGGACGGGCAAATTCATACAGATTTTGAAATTTGAAATCACCTTAATAATAAAAAAAAAAACGTATCGGTATCGGTGATACTTGCTCTGTATTTACTTGCTATCGGATCGATGCACAGCACTAGTGAACAAAACTGCTTTGAGCAATGTTAGCTGTATCAAGTGTCACTGAAGTCATTTTACTTGATTTATATCAGATTTGGTGAGATTTTTAATGAACTAAAAAAATTTAAGTCCTTGATTGGTGAATAAATTTTTTTTTTAACCTATCAGTGAGCATGCAGTCGTCTGGACAGACAGATCGACAGCATGCTCTACAATCACCCTTCTATTCATTTGGGCATCTTTTCATATCGCCACTAAGCATGTGTGTGGTTGTGTATGCTAAGTGGAGCACGCAACGGCAGTGTGTGCTGTGAATGTGAAAGGTCAGTGCTCTGAGAGGAGATGAGCAGTGGGCTGTGTGTGTGCTGCCGAGTGGAAAGGCGGCTGCAGGCCTGCACAGAGGCTTCCCCCCCGCTTCAGCAGCTCTCCCTCATTCACATTAGTTCACTTTCACTCCCTCCACTTACTGTATACACGGGCAGCTCCCTAAAGCGCTCCTAGTGCTAAGGGCATCCTCTGGCAGCAAAGCAAGACTGTCAGTGGTTTGAGTCAGAAGGGTCAGTCAAAAGGGTGTTTGGTCAGTTCCAGATCCTGGCAGAAAATTATACTGGAAACTGAAGTGGATCAGAGTCTTCCTTCTGTAGTCAAAGCCTCTTTGGGGAGTCCTACAACAAAAATGATTGATTCCACAGTAACACAAAAGCCTTACTATACAAGCGAACCAGCAGTGGTGGGCAATATTAAAAAGAGATATTATTTTTGTAATAAAATATAACTGGAGCACTGCTGTTTTTCTCAAGCATTTTGTCAATTCCAGTTGGTTTTCCAACTTTTGTTTGAGAAATGAAATATCCAGACACAGACATGCTGTAGTCTAAAGTTAATTGAGATAACTGAAAATCAAATATTAATGTATTAAATGGTTCAGTTAGCCAAGTCACTTTTTTTTCCAAAGGGAATCACAGCAACAACACAACCATCCATATGTTGGAACCTATGAGGAGAAAATGCCCAGAAGTTAAAAAAAATTGAGATGCAAGGAACTGAGTGAAATATATTTCATAATGTTTATATGATTGAGATGAAGTACCAGAAATAAGAGTTAGGAAAACCTTTGATTGAGCTACTTCTCTGCATCGAGTGATCTTTAGTGTCTTGAGTTGACACAAAAAAGCTGGGTAAAATGTAATAAGTTTAAATGTTAAATTATTACACTTAGTATATTAAAATGAAATTACTTGTTATTTTACAGTGTATTATGTGCCATGAAAATGTTATATGTTCATTATCACAGAACAAAAGAAGTACATGAATAATAATTTTTTTTATGTAAATACTGACCAAAGATTTGAAAGCTGTTCCCTTATAATACAATAGTGAAACTGTATAGATCATTCTAAAAATAAAATGTTTTTCTCAAACAAATTTCTTTTTTGATGTTGAATATATCTTAAGTCAGGAGATCTTTCTTGAGCCTTATGAGAATCTTATTCAGCTGAGACCGGTATGATATGAGACATGATATGATATGAGATTAAGAGATCTTACTTAAGAACAGCTTTCCTCTTGGTAAAAACCAATGGAACATTTCGGAACATTGTGATTAGACTAAATCAAATTATGGGTGGTGGAGGCCTAGTGGATAGGATACTTGTCTATGGACCAAGAGGTAATGGGTTCCAATGCTGCCTTCACCATACCACCACAGGGTTCCTGAGAAAGTTGCTCCAGGGAGACTGTCCCCTGTAGTTAGGGAATGGAAGTCACTTTGGATAAAAAAAAGCATCTACTCAATGCTGTAAATGTAAATATACATGATGTGTTCTGTGGGTTTTGGCAAAACATTTTTCAAACATTAAAAATCACCCATGGCTTCCATAGTTTGGGTCACTGTAGCATCTCTAAAATTTGTCTTGGTTTAGAAAAGCAAAGACCAACAAGTTGTGTTGTGTCCACTTGGCTCGCTGCATGACCACAGGGACACGTGCAGTTGGAGGAAAGCGCTGCGGGAGATGGCCGTCTCCCTGCTCTGGCTCTATGAAGCAGAGTTCACCCCTCAGTCAGAACATTGCCTCACAGGCTTTAAGCCAAGCTGAATCAGGCCTGGGCCGCCCTGCCCCGTTTCACTAAAACACACTGACTACTCAGGCAATGAAAAAACTCCACAAAAAGACACTGTGTCAGAGCAAATTATGGCATAAAGTGACAATGGTTTTCATATGAGATGATTTCAACTGTGAATCAGCTTCCCAATTCAATACATAACTGCTCACACACACACACACACACACACACACACACACACACACACACAGTAAACACAGATAGAAACACTGGCAGTTCAGTCTGTCACTATTGGTCAGTCACCAACACACAAATCAGCAAACAGAGTGATCACCCCTAACAAAACATGGTTAGTTATCCCACACAAATATACCCACAGCTATTGTTTTTGCTTCCAAAAGCTTAAGAGAGATATTATTTACAGGTCAACAAAGCTCAGAAATGGAAATGAAGTTATGTACTGTATGTATCCCTCTGTTACGCAAGCAGAAGTATATCACATGTCACACTGTACTATTTATACCTTTATAGTACATCTGTCCATTCAGCTGAGGGACCCCCCCCCCCCCAAGTTACTCGAGGCCAGCCTGTCTCTGCAGTGCCAGCATTTGCCCTTCCGCAGCATTAAAAAGCTAGAGAAAACAATGCTATTTGACATGATCTGCACATCTCAAGAGTTCACATGTAAGAAGCAACTTCGTAGCCTACATCTTAAGACAGTTAAGCGCTGCCTTTTAGCATTACAGTGAGCCAATCCACACGGCTAATCCCGAGACTTATGGATCCACTTTAAGAGCGCTGCAGACAGACAGAGCGGCCGAACACATCTTCCTCCAGCTTTAGTTAATAGCCACCATTAATCAATACTTAGTAAGTGCTCTTTATCACACTCATTTGTCAAAATAAAAGCCAGAGAATGCTCCAGGGACCAATCAAAGATGTGAAGCAACAGGGCCATATGCCGTGGTCACATGCCCTGGTCACGTGACCACTCCAAAGCATGCTGCAGAGGGATCCACTCAGAATATCAACTGAATCCTTCACAGGAGACTCGACGGAGACCTCCGCAAATACAAGCCAGGCACAGAAAGGGGAAGAAATTCCCCATGTCTGGCAGCTCGGCTCGAACAGGGGATGTTTTCTACTACATAGAGAAGCGATAACAACAGAGCATTTATGAGAATGCAAAGGCTTCGTTCAAACACGAAGATCATGAGAATCAATTGCCTCTGGGGATAAAATTACGTTGGACAAATGTCACTCTCATAAGAGCAGTCCATCGTACATCGCCTGTCGCTTAGCAACAGAGACCTGGATGGTAGACTGTAGGTGTGTGTGCTAGAAGTGTGTGGGAGAGGGAGAGCGAGAGAAGGAGAGAGAGAGAGAGTGAGAGAGAGGAAAAGAGTGAGGTGGGGGGAGTGTAAAAGAGGGCGGACTGGACTGAATGAAACACAGGCAGCCACTGGCAAATATTGAGGGACTGTTTATAGCTCAAATAATCACGATTATGAAATGGCAGCAGTGTTAATTAGATGCTTCAAACTTACATAAATAACACCTGGTTAACAACAAACAAATAAGGCACATTTTTAAAGCTGCAGTGCTCAAAACATTAGGGTCTTTTCGCAAAGGGACCATGGGCCAGGCACTGCCACGACTAAACACAGCAGCATGGGTGCATTCTCTTGCAGAGCAGTGTCCTGCAGACAGCAGTGGATAAACAAGGCATTACAATTTACTATGATTTGCAATGTACATGTCCATTTATCATGTATAATTAATACTTGGTTACATGCATAGTGAAAGATCAATGACTTAATGCAAACCATCGTCATCGCAGACACGCTGACCTGTTTAACTAATGCAGACAGGAAGGGCCGACACAGAGCATAAAGTAGATAAATTAGTGTGTCGAAGCAACCGTCTGCCCTGACCTTCATTTTTAATGAGGTAAACACAAGCTAGCCCTTAGGAGCGCTACAGAATCACACACTTCATCTCGCTGCCGACATCTGGCAAGCTTAATGAGGAACTTTTGACATAAACTACAAGGAAAAAGCTTCGCATTTCAGGTCGACGATTCTTCCTTTCAAGAACATAGCAAGTGCTTTCCACCAATCAGAGAACATGAATGAGTCCACCCCCCCTGTACGCTGCCATTCAGAAGTAGATGAAAGGCTCCAGGATGGGTTCACATGTGACAGAATTCCAAAATACTGTCACACTATTTTTAGCAGCAGTTATGAATAAGTATAAAAGTGCCCTGAGCTCTCTACAGCCCAACGCCAGGGATTACAAGGTGCATCCTCCACTGTAAGCTGTGTACTGCCATGTAACAGCAAACACGCCTTATGAAAATGTCAGTGACAAGTTTAGATCAGTCTGCAGTGGACAGAGAAAAGCTGGATATACCCTGCGGCGTCTTACGTTACTATGGTTATTTTTATCCTTTATTGCAAACGTTGTAAAGGAAAACACCATCACATGGCTGATTATACAATCAGCTGTAGATCACCATCTTGTACTGACAATAATGATTCTAAATGACAGTGTCACCTTAATTACAGGTATTGCCACGCCATGTTCATCAAGTCTTTTCTTTACTGCTGTGGTTCTTTGATGCAAAAGCTGTAAGAAGACTGCAAATTCCAATAGGGTTTGTTATGTGGAAGTGAAAACCTAGTAAAGAAGAGCAACCAGACACCAGAGGCTGGTGACCAGCTCAGAGGGGGTTAAGGTGTTCCAGGCGACAGTCACATCGAGATCACGAGTGGGTTCCTTTTGCCCTACTGTCCCACCTCTCATGACCTGCCCTGTCAGGCAGCCATCACTGCCTCTCCACTACAGTAGAGAGACAAGATGAATTGTTTAAGAACACTGTTTAACTCGCGTAGCATTTTCGTTATAATTCATCCATTTTGTCAAATTTTACTTAATCAATTATTCAGATGTTAAGTGATTCAGAGTGGTCTAGTGTGTAAAATAATTCATATATAAATAGTGTCTTTAGAAAGGTGGTGATAGGAAGCAGCGCTTGTGTAAATATAGATCACATCAAGTACTTCAAGAGACAAGTTTTGTTTAGGAGCAAATACAACCTTACAAAATCCTGCATTTACCTCTTGGTTGTGTAAATGGGTTTGTGACAAATATCCTTTAATCCAAAATCTAAAAAACTGTATTTCTTGGAGTAAAGCTTGCTGTGAAGTAGAGAAGTAAATCTCCTTGGACCACCAGTTTGTTTCATTGCAACTGTGAACAAATTTAACTCGGTAAGGATGTCTAGAATGCATAATTTCACCTAAGATGAGTGTGAATGGCTTTGTTTACATTTAATTCTGAAGAAATGCTTACAAATCAGTTGAAACCCCCTTGAAGAATAATGTCCCTTTGACGTTTGGAGCTGTCGAGGGAGGGTTTTATAAAGACTGGGCATATTTTTATTTATTATATGACATCTATAAATAAATCGAATTACATTCTTTCACAATTCATTATTCTAATTATGTAATAAAATACATTCGATTTACAGTCTGCATCACCGGGCTCGACTCTAAATTTCCAGGTTCGTTTTACCTTAGGCAAAACAACAAAGTATCTTTGCATACTATGATAAAATAATTTATCACTTTATCTTTTTACACAAATGTTATACTGTATCAAATGAAGGCTTTTTATAACATATGATATTATCATAACACAAAATATGACGTACAGGAATAACTTACATTCAATTACAACACGGTTATTATTGCAAGAATTCTGTATGTTTATAGAAGCAGCACAGAGCTGTGGATGCATTTTTCATATTGCTCCAGTGTAGCAAAAGATTTCAGCTGTCTGCTCAGCTCTGAACATGAAGAGCAGGAATAAAATCCATAGTGGGTGGGAAACGCTTCAGAGACAAGAACCGAAAACAACAAGCAGGACTGAAATGCAATTGAACAGAACGGTCCAGATGGAGTGAAAGTGTGTGTGTGGTGATGATAGTATGTGTTGAGAATGTCATGTAGCACTAGGTAGGAGGGAAGCCCAGCAGTGGCAGAGAGATCTCAGCTCCTCTAATTGCTGCCAATCAAGCGTCTCTGGGGCGGGGAGTGCGTAGCTGCTCAGAGTGAGTCACAGAGCCCCGCCCCCCACAGCGCTCGCCTCGCACCTCACCAAAGCCTGCGGGAAAGGAAAAGCAGGGGAGAGGCACAAAGCATAGCCTAGCACACAAAACACAACAATTCTGTACCAAACTGTATGAAGCTGCTGTAAGACCCTCAAATTAAAGCACATCAAAATGACATTCAGATTTTTTTTTTTGCTTTCAATAATATTGTGGTGGAATTTTACCTTATCATGATTATAATTATTGACATTCCAGTATAACTTCCTTTGCCTGGTTTTATTCCTAGTTACTGACCATTCCTATACGACTTTGGATGATTACACAATATGCTCTCTTTCTCTCTTAAGTTCTGTATGATTAACACTTGTGATTTTATCTTATACAATATGTTCTCT
>JBBMFX010000141.1:11659427-11672810 GCA_037832545.1 Rhabdalestes septentrionalis
GAGTTGGGGAAGAGAAGACAGGGTCTCTCTTCGTGAGCGTCAAATTGGCTGCTCGAGTGAGTCATACGGACTTGACTGAGTAGCGCGCGCCAGGGCCGTGATCGTTTCACGATGGGCAAGGGACAAAGGAAATATATCCCGGGATTGGGAATTGGTCCAAAATATTAACGTATGCAAAAAATTACGGATCTGCAGCAGTTGATCCAAAATGTTTGCTCAAATTGATGGAATGTGGCTTTCTTGCTGGTGGAACTTACTCTGCTAAAAATAATGAGAAAACTAAAGAATGTCTACAAAGACAAATCGACGGGTTGCCAAAAAGTATTAAAGAAGGGAAAAGAAAGTTTTATGATGACTGTATGATTATGATTAACATGTGGCTGGCCGAAGCACACCACCGTGATAATAAGCTCCATGCGAAATCTCTCCCTGCACCACATTCTTCTCCACATTCCAGAGAAGCTGCTCAACAGACACACACACACACACACACAAAAGCACAAACAGCCACCCTTTCTTCCACTGAACATAAAGCAGTTTTTGCATTTATTCATAGTATTTGTATACATGATACCAATATTGGTTAAAACCAAACACATACAAAAATACAGCACACATTCATGAGCAGGCTCAGCACATAAAACATGATATCCTCTGTAAAGTTTTCTAGCTTACAATGGTCACAAGCCCACACATCAAAAGCCTAAGATAACTTACACCTCAATGATTGCGCTAATTAGTGGTCAGATCCTCATTTCTCACTGGTAAGTCATATAATAACGGCTTACAAATACAAATATTTTTACTCCTCCCAACAGTGTGCCGACTGGGTGTGACTAATAAAGCACCTCCAACAAGAGTCTCTGAAACCCTTAGAGAATCCTACCGCTAAAGTGTGCTACACCTACAAACAGTAGAAAACTCTGCAAGAAATCCTTACGCTGAAGGTCAACTCAGTAAGACTCTCATCGACAAAATTACAGAAATGCCTGTTATCTAAATGTTGAATGCAAGGAATGGAATGCCATGACATTCTGTGTTTCAAAAGAACAAACCAGTCGTCTTGTGGCAAAACCAAAATAGAAGCAATTATTTTTTTAATCCACTTATCATTACCAATGACATTCAAATTTATGCAGAAAGCAAATGGAATTCAGAACATTTTAATAAAGCAAAGGTGAGCATCTTGGCATTTAGGACCAAATGTGGCATTATAATTACAAAGAGAAAAGTATGACCAATATATTTTCCATTCACTGCTTTGGATTTTCATTTTGTCTTGTTAAAAGTAAGACTCCACACCTTACCTACGAGAGCCAGGGGACAGCCTGCCATTGCATTTCATCAGGTTTTATGGGTCAGTGAAACAAATGATGTCAAATTGCAGCTGATAACATATGGTTTATCTATTTTTCCTAGAAAGCCACTGTACATTGTGCTCTGAACATTTTTAAACTTTTCATTTTTAGTTTATTGTTTTGAGTATTATTATTTTTATACCTTTATTGAACCAGGCAGAAATGTTTAAGAACAAATTTCTTATTTGCAACTGTTGCCTGGCAAAAGGCAAAGTATCTGTGTAGGCAAAGTATCTGTGATGTACCTGCACTATAAGTGTCACTTTACAAGAAAAAGATAACAGAATATTTCCAGAAATGTTGTAAGGTCAGCAACAACGTTTATATTTACCGCATTTGGCACATGTGAGCTGATATTTTACTCTGTCTCAGGATCGCTTTCCTTAGCTATTAGCCTGCTGACTCAGGGTGACGCACAGGACACAGGTCATGTGGCTACAACTCTCTCATCAACTGTTAGAATATTTAATGTCAGACTGAAATTCTGTCTGGTTTGATCCAGATGCACTGGGCCTTGTCACGTGAACTTTTCTCTCTCCTGCTGTGCAAGTATACACAGCTAAACAATCTTTAACACCATGCTCCTGACTTCAGTCACCTTTTCTGTAGTACTACAAAAACACTATCCTCACAATTATGGAGACTCCACTGGAATGTCTGTTTGGAATTGCTGAGTGTCAAGATCTTAATCACCCTTTGTTTGGTAGAGAACTATATTTCTAATATATTAACAGCCACTCTTAATATAATTAGATCTTGGGATTCTGTTTGTAAACCTTTGCAAAAATACACAATTTTTTCAAATGTGGTTAAAATATTGTGAGATTATCTTATCATAAACACAGTCTCACAAATTGAATCCAATTCCTCTTCATCACGGTCACGTTTCCCTTCCTCCAGGCACAGTAAACAGGCATATTCATAGACATACATTTATTAACCATACAAAATATACAGGCACACGAGCATAATGCAACTCAAAACCATGAACTAAAGAAGGCAAGAGAATCACAAGTATGATGCTGGATTGACCAACAAACTCATCCTGAACATAAACCCTTTAAAAATATAACAACCCAAATCCCACAACCAATCAACACACAAACCTTTAACTCCAACACCTAGTTGTGACTCATAAACATCAAACACAACACTGTGAAATTTTCAAAATCAAAGTCCTTGCGACCGCTGACTGTGGATGTCACAGTCACATATTCTGCTACATGTTCTTAATTTCTTTTTGGGGTGGTGCAGTTATTTGCCAAAAAATAAAACACAAGCTTCCCCCTTAACACAGCTGATCAGATCACCATCTTCATTAGAACATATTAGATGACACACTTCCCAAAACAACTACAGAAGCTGAGAAACAAAACATCTGTTTTTGCCCCATTCAAGGTTAACCATTTTCAGAGTCACAGCCAACATGTTTCTGACCTTCCTAGAGAAGCTGGCTTACTTCTTATCAAAGCTGAGCATAGCTATGACATGGCATGTCGACCATTTCAAATCGCTCTAAATGAGTGTGTCTCCATCTTAGACCCAGATAGGCCGTGTCATCAGAGTAAAGCATCTGCTCACAGAAAATATGATGATAGTGCAATAGGCTATGCTAAGCTCTTCACTCAGGTCTCCCTAGCCATCTATTTTAATCCCTCCCCTCGCACGACACCGCTCTATCACAACCCTCTTTCACAACCCTTTCTAGCGCTGATAACACACGGATTTGGATGAATTACTCTGTTGACTGTGTTGTTAATAAACCATTATAGTGCAATGTGACATAAGGTAAAGGCCGTAATCGCGGCATTAGCAAGATGCTAAACCCATTAGGGTCAAATAAAGATCCCCACTGTCTCGGCGTCTCTGGAGACAGGTCAAAGATGAGTAAGCTCGATGCAGGCCAGGCTTAAACTGGAACAGAATATGAAATTCCAAGTGTATGAATGAGTTGATGCCCCCGCCCCCCAATCTTAATCAAAATATGTAGTCGCTTTACAGCTGTTGTTTACTACAGAAGCAGGATTACTGTCAAATGCCGTCTCTCTCTTTCTTTTTTCCAGGAGATAGTGCTGATCTTTTGTTTCTTCTGCCCAGAAGTGTATGAGGCCAGCCGGCATCCCCACGAGCCTGTTCCTCCTCCGCTCCAGCACACACACACACTCACTGGAGCCTGATTACCCCAGTAACACTCCTCCAGGCTCCGGCTCATACCGCTGTGCGGAAGCTGAAACACACTCAGCAATGTGCCGTCATTTACCCCAGCAAAAAGGACAGAGAGAGCCCTTAGCCTTGGAAGCAAACAAGCCCTCAGCTTTACCACAGCTTCACATGCGATCCATACACTGCACACACCATGAGAGCAACTCAAACTGATTCAATAAACTTCTATAACTATATCTTAACATTATTCTTATTTCCATGTTCTCTGCTCTCTAAATACAAGTCTCAGATTGAGCAAATCAAATGGCTGAAAAGTAAAGGGTTTTTTAAAGCTTATTGTATTACATTTGCCAAATTGTCACCTCGGATTTCAGACAAAAAAATCAATTTTTGTTTGTGAATTAATGTGTAAAATTTACATACAAAAATTAAATTAGTTAGACATTCCTGTAACTTTTAACTGTACCAAACCACCACACTTGGCCAATCAGAACAAAGTATATTAAAATATTATTTAGAAAAAACACTCTGTCCAGCTGGGTCTATTTCACAACAGCTGAAATAATGCATATGAGATCTCCTTAAAGAACAGTACATGTGAAAGGAATGCAAAAAAATCTAAAATAAACTGCTGCCTTCTTTTTATATCTTTTATGGTGTACTTACACCATGCAACAAACCAGACAGTCTTTCACTACAAACTCAGCCATGATTACAGATAACAATTGCATGATTTCCATTGCAAATAATGTTTGCATTTATGTTTCTCAAATAAAATGTGAGACAGCCCAGATTAATTTAAAGGAGCAAAAAAAAATGTAATGAGAATCCACATTCTTGGATTGAGAATGTATTCATATCAGGTATATCTGCTGCATCTGGGTTAATGCATGAATGTACATAATCTAAGTTACATCAGAAGAGTGTGCTAGAATCTGTGATAGAAGTGTAGCAAGAATATATTTTTCTTAAAGAAATATAAACACCCTATGTATTAACCACTGGTACATAAGATGCAAGAGTAATTCACTGGGTGTGCTGCTTGCCTGGGGCTGGAAAAGAAAAATAATCAATTTCTCTTCAGGTTTTTGCATCCATTGTTAGCCATAGCATCACTGGGTGAAGTATTCCTTTAAAATAGTTGCCGATTAGGAGCCTAGTATTTTCCATTCCTGGTCTGAAATAGCCATCGGTCTATTGATAGCAGGTCACTGCCAAAGCATATGTAAAGTCATACCAACTGTTCCAGCCTTATATATGGCATGGGGGATTTGAAGGGATCTTTGAAGAGGCAGTTAAGTTTCCTATGAAAAAGTACCCTAGGAGGTAGCCACGCAGTTGAACTGAATCTACCACACTATAGTAACAGCAGTCTTTTCACGATCCCTATCACAAATTCACTATAAGCAGAAGTGCATTGGCTTAGAGACTGTCTGGGTTAGGGATTGATCTACCAAGATCTAGCAAATATATCGTCCTAGAACCCATTGAAATAAAAACTGATGTAAAGTGTTAACCCATATTACAGAGAAATGTATTTGTTAATTACATTTTTGTTTATTATTCATGTAAACAATACTTGTTTTAATTATTACCTTGAATATTAAAAATGCTAATTTTACCCTCCCTTCCTAATTGTTGACTATTAGCCTTTATTATTGTTTTTTATTATTTATTTGTTTTTGGTATTTATTATAGCACATACAAATGCATAATAAATGTCTACTTTTGTCTAAATGTGAAGTTTAATTGTTTATCCTGAGGATGAGGAAAATTATCTACTAGCAAGCTACCAACTAGCATTAGCATTGCTAGCCTTGTTCACTAATGCACAGATTTAGGTGATGTTGGGTGGTATAAAATAATATTCCATTATCACTGAGTACTATTCTCATCAGCTCCCTTCTATGCATTTTCTCAATAAATATGCTCTGCTTACTTTATTTACATTCATTTGCCTTTATTCAAAATCTAGTTCATAATTCATAAGCTACATAAACACATGATTAAGGAAGCTAACGACTGTGTCAAATAATTGTGGCCAGCTTAAACAATCACAATCAGCTTAAATAATTGCGATCACATGATTATTTATTGACTGTGACAGGTCACACTGCAGTGACTGTCCAGTGTGTGTATCCCTCAGGCAGACCGCTCACTTTTTTCATAGTCATGAACTCCCTCCATGGTTATTCCACACTGAGTAAAAAGGGTCATCACTTTAATTTAATCGTTATAACGTGTAAAGGGTTTAATCAGAAAATTAAAAGTAAAAAAATAATTAATTTTATTTGACAGAAATAAATGAATACCTAACTAGATTTCAAGTATGGCTTATGAGTACTATGTGACAGGCCATTAATACATTTGCCCCTTAGGTCAAATTGATATTTTCAACATATTGATTTACACATTATAGGCTAGAAACATCAAGCACGTCGTCAACCACCAAACATGATAAATTATGCAAGATAAGTATCTGTGTCCATAACACAAACAAATCAGCACAATGAACCATGAATTATGCATATGGGATTCCACTTCCAGCCCAAGATATATACCTTGGGTTGGGTTCTGTTGCTCAAACACATACACCAATGGTAAAAAAAATGGTATTTGTGTGAGTGTTTTAGATGGTAGACTGTAGACTGCTGAGCAATGGAAAGATAAATATGCTGTGTTATTGTCTTTCCCTTTTCCCTTTACATTCATAAAAATGGATGCCTTCCAGCCACAATGTAATGTTACACAGACTTTTGCCAGCTGTGGAAGATCCATAACGACATGGGCAGCCATCTCCTGAGAGTCGTTGGGGTGATTATTGCTGTATTTGCTCGCGTAACATACCACATGCTGTCAGGGCTTTATGCAGGTCTAGGTATACCCTGTGGTGCAAACACTCTTCCTCCATGATGCTCCCATATTCCAGGTTAAAAATGTTCCCAGATACAATAGTGCTTTCAAAACCATCAAAAATAAAATTAAAGGTCTCTCACTGCCTCCCTAAAAGTCAGGCCTAATGATCACTGAGGCTACATAGAAGACCTGAAGCACAGAAGACAAATTAGATTTCCACCTTCACCCCTCAAAAGAAGAACATTTTTGTTATTAAGTCTGCTTCCCGGACTGCACACTTGTCCTGACTGGACAGAACACAATTTTAAAAGTAATAAACGAAGAGACATATTGCAGTTGTACAACATGCTTGGTGTGGACAATATCCAACAATTTTCCTTCTGTTATGAATTGAAAAAGGCTGAGAAAGTGACTAATAGAAACCAGGACTTCATAAATCAACTTCAGTGAGAACTCACAGTGGTAGTATTACGGTGAATGTATTATCTGGCTGATATCAATTTTATAAGCCATTTGAAATAAAAAGAAATCAAATAATGATTTTAAAAGGTTTAGGGTTAAGCAAAATAGGACAAAATCATCAAAAGGAAAAGAGACAGTGTCTTATGCAATAACAGGAGGAAATGAACACGTATAAACCAGTGCATTTGTTGACTAGCATATACAGCCAAGTCTTATCTGAAGTATTAGATTCCTTTGACACTGTTGATTTTTTTCATTTATTAATAAAAGTATTTAGAGCATCACCAGCATTGACATGCCTCACTGACATCATCCGCTAATTATCAAGTACTAAATAAGGTGAAACACATGATAAACTAACTGTGCAATTTAAGGATACTCCAGAGCTGAATTAAAGTTGTAAGGAGAAGGGTTCTTTTGAGGCATGCTATCGAAGAACCGCTTTTTGGTACCCTGAGGATCTTTCACTGAATTGTCCTTCAAAAAAAAAACAACTAAAGTTGCCTCTTATAGTTACCGGGGAATACACCACAGCACACAGTGTGAACAATGTGAACTTCTTTCTCTGTATTTAACCCATTCACCAAGTTAAGCAGGGCGCCCAGGGAGCAGTGTGTGGGGACAGTACCTTGTTTAAGGGAACCTCAGTGGTGCCACCAGCAGTCCTGGTATTTGAACCCACAACCTTCTGAACGCAGGGGGAACTTCCTAACCACTAGGACACCAGCTAACACTAGGCCACCAGGCCACCAGCTTAAGGTTAAAAAGCCTCCACATAATGGCTGTAGTTAATCACACTCTATTCAGGGGCATATCAAGCTTTCCAAAAGTGGGGGGGTTCTGAGATAGGGATGCCAAGTTATAAATACAATTCAAGCAATTTAATACAATATATTCTGACAAAAGTGGGGGGGTGGAATCACATTGTCCTTTATAGACATGTATGAAATGTATCTATATTTGACTGTAATTTCACCCTGGAGTGAGTGCTCATCTTTGATTATTCTATTTTAAGAAGCTTATTTTCTAAGCCTGAAACTTGCCCTGTTTATAAAACACCGAAACTGAGGTCCTGCGTCATGGTGGACGTTTCTGTAGACACTGCTGCAGCTTCCACTGAGGTTTGATCATCCAATGGGCTTGATCTAATACTAGTAAATAAACAGTTTTCAGATTTCATGTCCTCATGGACAAATCCCACAGGATCTGCTGGTAGCTTCCTTTAATCACGACTCTGTCAGAGACTTGTATAACAGATGTTCCTATGAGTTTGTCCAGACGTTTTATTTCAGTTTGCCTGTACCTACTATATATGTTCAGAGCAGGTTAATTATTCAATCATTACTTCAGAACTTAATAAACATAGCCGACACAGTTTTGTGGCAAAACACCTGCTCATTATTGCAGAATGGGTTGATTTCCCATTGAGGGATTAAGCCTTGGCTAGTATTGGACAATATTTCCCTTTTTATGGAGGAAATCCTTTCCAAATATTGTACAATCCAGAACTAGGTGTAATCCCTGTCCCAGAAACTGACCCAGTCTGTAGTACATGATATTTCCGACAGCTTTTGCAACCTAGTAGTTTTCAAAATAGAAGGGGCACCTTCAAAATAATATCCTTGGCTTGCAGCTTTATTTGTAAAAGAAGGTTTTATCGTAAAAGAAAGGGAGGATTGGATACTGAATGTGTAGGACCGCCAATTCCGCTAGAATTCTACAAGAACTTAACAGAATTTTTCATTATCTACCAATATGAGTAACAATTTAAGTACTTAAACAGATCCCTTAAGACACCCACCAGACTATTGTGGTTAATTTTCCTTCAGAATATCTTCACAATCATTTTAGTCTAAGAAACCATGAGCAGAATTTCAGCCAGACTCTTTGTTTTTAGGAATCAACAAACCAGCACAGATTTTTATTACTATGCTGCTGGGAAAAGCAAACAGATTTAATGCACTAGCACTCTGGAAAGCCAGACGCAGATGGACACAGCAGAAAAATATATGGTTGTTTCAAAGACACGTCAATGCACCACAGAACCATCCAATTTCCCTGCATTTTGCTGGTTGATGAGCACGCTTTTGTTTGTTGTTTGTTTCTGCACAATGTAAATCTCTAGTCTCCGAGGTAATTGGTATGACAAAAAGACAAATGCAATTTGCCTCAAAGCGCAAACATCTCATCACAGTCAGAGCCATGACAGCCAAGCATGATGCTAAGCATCAGTTGCTATGACTGGCACAGCCTGAAACAACACATTCAGAATGGTAACTGATTCAGAAATCAGGACTTTGTCTCATAAAAAAGCAAACGATGTCCACACACACCACAAGCATGTGCAGTAGCTTACATTCTGTCAGTTTGTGTGTGTGATCATTGTTCAAAACCTGTGCTGATCTGTAGATGTGCCCTTCCAAAAAAGGGTCCTTTATAACTGTACCATCAGTGAAGCATTTTTGGTTCTATTGTTTGCTGATCCTAAAGGCCTATTTAAAATGATGTGTGAATGTAAAGAACCTTAATAAAATTTAATGGGCCCCAATGTAACGCCTGGTCCAAGAGTCCTTTAGGAACCCTAATGTTGAAGCGTTCAGAACAAACTTCTAGGATTCCATGGCTTCAAACCATGAATAGCTTTGTTAAAAAAGACTGAAATTACATTGTGCTGCCAGAGCAGACCTCCACAAGAAGAGCTTGGGAGCTATTGAAGGATCCCGAACAAAATATGTTGGGAAATTGGCTGTGTGTTGCACTAAGATGTCTTTGAATCAGCCATCTGCATAAGGCTTTCAGGAGTTTTCAGGAGTCCATTAAATCTGCTTGGTTTTCTCAGCAGGATAATATAAAATCTTTCCTAATTGCACATGTAAACAGCCAATGGCTAATGATTCAGCTACAAACAAACATTCTGAAGCTTGGTTAAAATTGAAATAACTCTGGAGCCACCAGCCAGGTGGGGGCTTGAGGACAGATAAGCTCCAAAGCATGGTTTAATTTTGATAACTCCTTTCATTTCTTAATTCTACCAATCTGTCATGAATTCATCTACGAAAGCAAATAATGAACAATAATTATATATCAGCGTGAAATAGAATTATAACCAATATAGCCATGCATGCTAAGTGTGCAGTGTTCATGCTGTGTTCGTTTCTTGCTGGCATGGTTCCTCTTGCTTGCATCTCTTCTGTTTTTTAACTACATAAGCAGTTGAGCAGCCATAGTGTCTCATGGGTAAAGCAAATCTATTAGACCTATTAGATGTAAAGACCATCACAATAAACCCAGACGTCTAAAGTTATAGTAATTAATTTGTTTTTAAATAATTTAAACAATGCAAAACACCTTATATTAAGGTTTGCAAAAGTTGAATTCCATGACCAATCACTACGTATTAGTTAGAACTTTAATAAACATGACTTATTATTCAGTACGTAGTAAGTACTTAGATGATATTTCAGTCTGTAATTCATAATGTATGTACTCTGTATCTATGTACCGCTACACTGATAGTGAACTGATAATCAGGCAGAGCAGCAATAAGATACAAACAAGTTCTTTTGTGTCCCAGTAATTATTTGATAAATAATCTGTAGATTTAAAAGATAATAAAAGGCCCCCATGCAGTCTTGTACAAAAATACAATCACTGGGCTTTCCCAGATTGTTTTTTTCCCCAAAAATTCATCTGCCTCCCTGTGCTCAATTTTATATAATCATTTTTGTATTTACATTTAAACCATTAATACCATTAATTGCTGTCAGTTCCTCTTTATGTGTCTCCCCAAGTCAAGTGATGATCTTCACCACTAATTAAACTTTGTGAAATATGGTGATTGACAATGTGTGTAAATTGTGCATGTACTTTACTTGAGGGGACATAGAAACAATAAAGTTAATGATTACAATACCAGTCATAACTACTCATGTCTTAATCATGAGTTTGCAGAATAATTCGTGGGGGAAATCACCACTCAACCCAGAGCGACATTTAAAGCAGTAATTGATCATAAATTAGGAAGAATTGATCAGTTCAAACATGGTCAGTATTGAAAGAAGGAAAAGTTAATGCAAAGTTCCTATATTAATTATCAGATAATTAAGAGAACTAGTTACTACAACTTGCCATATCACTTCTTTATATAAATAGCAGTTAATGAGCAGTACATGATTGAATAAATAATGAACTAAAAGTAAACCAGTTAACAGTGTGCTCTTAATCAGTTACTGAGTAATTACTGATCCTCCACAAACAGATATCATAGAAGCAATATGAGATCATATATAAATAATGAGAAACAAGAACTTATTAACAGCTTAATTAATATTTAAGTATCATGAATTAATCATGAACCTGTTTTCAGTCTGTCAGACAAATAACTTCCTGGGTTCATTTTGCGTGTAGTAAAATGAGGAGTGCTTTCATTTGGGACAGGCTTTGCTTATAGCTGTGGGCTTCCATTTCTAATGGAAACTGATCTCTAACCATTGGAGCAACACACAAAGAGGACATAACCTCTTCAAGGCAGAATATAAAGCTCTGTGAGGGTAAACTGACCCTTCGACAGGTCGGTGCCGTTTTCTGCTCCAGTGAGACCACACAGAAACAGCAGTCCACAACAGGGGAAGAAGAAGAAGAAGAAGAAGAAGAAGAGTAATGTTATGCCCTCTCTGTCTTTCATGTGACAGAAAATCAGCAAGTCTTTGGTCCTGAGGATCTGTTCAAGGGCTATAATGCAATAGGGATTGTGTTCCAGTCTGGTTAAACACTGTGTCTGTCAGTGAGCTCTCTGTCTAGTGGTGTATGCTAGTGCTGTCAGTGTCAGGTCCATTCCTACATGGCATTAAACTAGCTAAATGTCAAGCTCCTGCAGCTACAGGTGCCTGCTGAATAAGAATTGTAGGGGGGCAGGGCTCAGAGGCAGATCATCATGCACACAGGCCCCATTTAAAATAGCTTCTTAGTACTACCATGCACTTTGATAAAAGGGCTATTTTATATCCTCCTCTTTACTGGACAGAAACTGCATAGAGATTCTATTAGCCGTCGAAATGTCTGAATACATCAGGCAGTACACCAGACCACCACAGTCAATACCAAAAGCTAATGCAGCGTGACGGTGCTGGTCAAGTAAGTGAGGGATAAGGTGTGTTGATTAGCAAGGCTGTTTAACTCCTCTAGAGCGTCTGCAACAACTTAACTATTAAGAGCAATGTAACTACTTTTGCTCTGGTGTACTACTGAGTTACATTCACATTAAACTTAGTAGCGACTTTAACTTTCCTTATGGTTTTCAAAAAGGGCAATGTTTTAGGCTGCGGAGCAGCACTAATTACTCAATCACCAAACAACTACATCAAATTACAAACTCTTCTTCCACTTACAAACACAAATGTGATAAAACGTTTCCTGTTTCAGTGAGCTACGAGTGAGAAAAAGTGAACACTGAATTGCAACATATTTTGGTAATGCGTGCAATACCTTCAATTTCAGTGAGTTAATTTTTTATAGCAAGAATCTCAAAATACCAGCCTGCTTTATGGTAAAATTAATGTTCTCGATTGTTTGGCGAAGTGATTACTCTGGACATTGAAGCAATGGCTACACCATGTCAGAATTAAGTTAATCAAATAAATCCACTGAAAACACATAATTACCTGCTTGACTTCACCAGTGTTAGCAAGAAAATGACCGCTTCATAACTTCATAACAAGAGTCCCACAGAAATCTGTTAATCTGTACATTTTAAAGTGACCTGATTTAATACTTTATATCAGGCACAGTAGTTATAATACTACTATTTCTGCAAGAAATTCAACAACAACAAAACAATAATAATAATAATAATAATAACACTTTTAGTAGCAGCAGTATTAGATGTGGTTTTTGGTGACTAAAATGTGGTAATAAACACTGACTAAGATGTGCTTAAGTGAATGTATATTTACATTTTTTACTTGTTTAAAAATACTAGATCCTTTTTTGACGGCATTTTTCAACCTTATGGAGAAGACCACCTGACTAGCTGGCCTCCAGGACATTTGAGTTTGATACCCCGGATCTGTTCTGTATTTTTAACCAGGTTGATGTGGAAAATCACAGCCAGCTGAACGAAAGCATGTTTGATGGACAGGGAACACAATCGAATCCTGCATCCGCCAAGTAATTAAAGAGCATGCTACAATTTCTTGGCTGGTCCCTGGAGTCAGCTTAGCAGCTCCTCGACGCCTAGCTCGGGCTATGGCATGTAAAGAATACTCCTGTGCTGTCACTCAAGAGCATCTGGCTAATTTCTGTGGTGACCCATTACAACTCTGACCCTGACCCTATTTATGGAGGTGAAAGGCTGTGCAGAAGCTCCCATCTACCAGACCTGAGTCAACGCTTTCTATTCCTGGAGAGTGGAAACTCGCTCTATAAAGGAAAAAAGGTAGCCCTGCAGAGGACGGCCAGGATTCCGATGTGACTACAATTTAGCCAGAAATGTGCTGCCGCAAGAGCTGGACAGGCCAGTCAGAAATGGAGGAGGAGGAGGACGGGT
>JBBMFX010000141.1:11675389-11686960 GCA_037832545.1 Rhabdalestes septentrionalis
CACACACACACACACACACACACACACACACACACACACACACATATATATATGCATAATATGATGTGGAATGCTTCAAAAAGAACAGAACATTTAAACTTCAGGCTTACTAACTAAAGGAGAGATCAGCAGAAGAATTTAAAATATGCATTTTCAAACTGCAAACAAATTACTGATGATTCATTGAGAAGGTTCTTTTAACATTAAAAAATAATTCAGATGTGCAATAGTAACAGCCGTACTATACAAACTGTATTAGTGAAAAATGCTGTGTTTGTGTTCATAGTCGAAAATTCAAAGTCCACTTGAGGCTTGCTTTCAAAACAGAAGTTATGCCATCCATAATATTTGCACACTCTGATATTTGAAATCTTTTTGAATGTTTCCTGAATGCATCCCATCCTGCTCTTGCTCTTTCATGAGGAGAAGAGCACAGCGGGAGAGCGTGTGCATTCTCGGAATTCTGGGCTGCTCTGAGACGCTGCAGGTTTGAGAGAACAGATCAGACGGAGCTCTCCGTGGTGCTGAAGCCCTGAATTTCAGCTGAATTACTGAGGCTAGAAACAGTCATGTATTATGCATCCCATCCGAACTGTGAGACTTAACACTCTCGCAATGCTAGAGCGAAGTTAATGCATTTTGCACTGTAGATGTGGGAGGGGAGAGGCTGAATGCTAACAAGCCGAATGTTGTGGCGCGGCCCAGGCCCATCAGTGAGCAGGAGATTGTGAACCATGATGGCAAGGCTGGCGGTCAGATGTAGGGCATCAGTATGCAGGAACATGACAATAGTGCACAAACATGGGAAGGAAGAGCAATTCCCTTTAGCATTTCAAAAGCCACAAGCACAAACCTGGATTTCCAACTAACACGAATCGACTTGAAAGGAATATTCATTTGCACATCATGTATCTCAATGTTCAGAGCCTCGGGTATGCCTGTGAGCCTGTGTATGTGTGCCCTATATCATTGTTCATACTCTTATTATAAGCTTTACAATAAATCATGTTTGCATTATTAAGGATCACAGACCTGCCTCGGAGGAAGACTCTTGAAAATATTTAGGGGAAAAAAATCACACAGCTGAAGAGCTGTTTATAATGAAATATGATATCATTTTCTCAGAGGCAGTAGATGAAAAGCTACTCCAGGCATAAAATATCCTCTTCTATTATATAAGTTTGGCTGGAGAGCTTTGCACAAAAAGGCAAAGACATGAAATGGAAAATCCAATTTTATTTCAAGAAATAATAAGAATGACCTGACTAATAAAAAGGACTTCGAGCAAATAAGCAAAAAATGCTCTTTCAATTTAAGGAATATGTTGCAGAGTGTGATTCAATTGAATGAATATGTTGCAAATATCATCACATTTTACATATATCTGAGCAGCTGGTGCATTTCTGTAATTCCTCAATCTAGTGCTCCCTAGGCTTCAGTAATTTGCCATTATTATTTATTCATTAACTGCTATATATTATTCAATACCTATTATGCAACTAGCATGAACATTATGTAATTATTAGGGATATAGATTCAAATGCAGGCCAACATACAGACCTTCAGGCTTTAATGGTTCAGACAATGATTCTAATATTCCTAATAATGAATGACACTAAATAGAACTGGATCTCATGACAGTGAAAATTTGTACATTTAAATTTTATACTATTTATGTTGCAAACTACCAGGAATACCAGGAATTCTATGGCAAAATGTAGTTCATATTTCTGTCACCTTCATTGTTACTCTGTGATCTAAACTTCATTCTAACAACTACTGCAGGGCATCCAACAACAAAGGCAGCATCAAGCTGCTTTCAATGAGAGAAACAGCTCATAGCACACGGTTCCACATGCTGATGCATTTTACAGTGCCCAGTGCGAATGTACATGCAGCAAAACTACTCTTCAAATGTTTTGTGGCCTGAATTTATCCAGTAGACTCAGTAATAGCACAAGAAGAAAGTAAAGGTGCTGAAGAGAGAAAACATGACAACAACTGGAACAGAATTGAGATATACTTGGTAGTTAGGTAGAACCTAGTCATAAAATAAACATTCACAGTGTGTTAATAGGGCAAGAGCATCTGTATATTGACACTCAGATTAATCTCCCCCCACTCTGTACACTTTTACCATTGTAACTGTAAACAGATTATCCTTCCTCACTCCCCCGAGGGACGGCTGTGAAACCCAGTAAGGCTGGAGGTTATTGACTGATTAATACTTTTGTCTTCTCTGAAAGCCCGTATCCATCATCAAATAACGTGGCAGTGTACCATCATCCATTTTTAATGAGGTGTTCACAGTGAACCCGAGCTTCACCGTACAGCATCTGTACACGGTGTCTACATGCCCCGTCATTTAAAAGAAACATGACAGCTTATTCCACAAAAGCCTCGGCGCACTCTTAGAAAGGGCCTTTTCCTTTATCCTTCGTTCATAAACAGAGCTGCGGACCCCGAGGCTTTAGGTAGAGCAAAAGAGAAGGTCTTTATTTAACCAACAGAACCGTTCCAGGTAGGAAGGCAGGCAAATGGAAAAAGGCGCTCTACTCTATGGCGAACTACGCCGCGCTGCAGGCTAAAGCCTAGCCATTAAATGGAAGCAGCTAAAACAAGCGCGCATCCTTAATGCAGTGGCAGCCAAACACTTAACCTTTAAACAGCCATGGAAACGGTTCCATCTCATCACACTGATGTGTTTTAGAATGCGCTCAGAGCCAAACAGGTTATTAACATTTCCTGCCATCAGTGCCACAACCTGTTATTAGTGTCTCAGCACACAGGGGAGATAGAGGCACATGAGTGAGCAGCAGAAAAGCAGCCCACGTCTCTGAAGGTCACTAGAATGTCCTCTACCGCCAGTGCTTCTCCTCTCCTCCAGCTCACTGCATCACTGCACTCTGCTCAAAGCTCCAATTATGATGTTAAGCTCATTGTGATGTGGGCCAATCAGGGCCTGCCGCTCCCACAGCAGGGCCGAGGGGCCGAATCAGCTTCTGAACCACCGCCTCTCTAGCTCAAGGGCTCTGCCTGCCCCCCCCCACAGGCTCAGGCCACTTTTCATCTCCACAGAAGCGGAATATTAGGGACGTTTTGGATGAGGAGCGCTTCCAAAACCGGAGCTGGGAGCACTCAAGGCATGAGTGCTGCCTCATTTCTTGCAGTGGCTTCTGATGTGGGGTGACACAAGAGGGAAGGCATGTAGAAAAAAGGCTCAAGAAAAAGCTAGATTTAGCACATTCACAAGTCAAAAGGAACATCTTGGGGCATTAGCCCAGCAGATAATGATAGGAAGAGGACCAGGAAGAATCATGACCAATATCCCCTCACACGCCAGGCTTTTAACTCAGATATTTCTCTAAAGGATAATTATTCTCCCTTTCAAATATACCGATGGACATGTGGTTCTGAACCCATCTTTCACATTCATACATTTTTTATATACAAATCATTCTTTAAAGGACCATCTATTGAAAAGTGCTTCTTCTATGGTACCAATTCAAAAAAACCTGTATGGATGCATTATTTTTTATGATGTTGGAGCTCACATGGTGAAAAGATCCCCTGAAGAGGTCACCAAAAAAAAATTAAGTCACCATCTCTCATCTCTTGATAAGTAGAACATTGAGTAAATTAGACTGTTGTGAAACTATTACTTTACAATCAGTAACTACAACAAATTATTCGGAAACAATGTAAAAAAAAATCAAACACAAAAGCCATTAGGCTGTTCGTCTCAATTGACAGATCAATGAGAACAGCCAATAAACAACACAGCTCCTGTAAACTAGTCACAATCCTGTTGTCCTTCAGAGCATCCACACAATACATTTGGTAAGTAAATAAAAAAGAGAGACACTTGATGTTTAATCCGACCATCTCTTCATTTAATATCAGCCAGGGGCCAGTGCAGACGCTGGTGTGGCTGGCTAGTCCCATGGAAAACCCCACTTGCCCGAAGCATTACAAAGACAACAACAGCTGAAGAAGCTGCCTGAGCAGGTCCCGGGCTCCAGGCAGGCCTTGCTGAGCTCCAGAGCCAGTGGCAGCGCTATCTCAGCCTTGCAGCCCGTCTGCACGGCCTGAAAGCTTGGATGCTAATGGTTTTCCCCTGCCAGTGGGTGCTGCTCCTGGATCAGGGGGCTTAGCCTTGGCTGGCTGGCCCGGCTGCGAGGAAACCCTCCCCCCAAGCTCTTTCTCAGAGTCAGCCATAGCTTTCCTCTACAACCTTTCCTGGAGTGCCAGGGTCCTAATAATAGTGCAGGGACAAGGAAAGAAGACATAAAAGCATGACAGCAGAGCAGCGGGTGTTCAGAGCTGTATTTCCACCCTGCATTCGACAAGTTTAACTTGTGCGTGGCTTTATTAACCATAGTCTGCATCTAGTAATGCAGATTTGCTATACGTAATTACATAATTAATGGCAGAGACACACTATATCTATCCTCAGTATCTTCAATAATATAGATGTGTATTAAAGGAATTATAATATGCTCATATTATGCAAAACCATGGTTCAAAATAATCAGTGTGAAACTAGGAAGCTGTAAATAAACAGACATATTAGGTGTCCTCAGATTAATAAAGTTATAAAACCACAGAATGCAGGTTTCAGAAGTGAAGAAAAAAAAACAATTATGTAAATACCTGATCCTTGTATATATTTTTTTAATCAATTCATTTATTTTGGCTTACCTTGTTATTGGAATATTGAATAAGACACAAGAAAATGATATTGGTGAAAAAATGCAATAGTTATTGTATGTAAACTAACAAAAATGTTAAAATGGTGATGGTTTAATCCATATTGAACTACATGTGTGTCCAGTTTACATTTAAAATCGACAGCATCAAATCTGCATTACTCAATGTTTGTCAAAAATGAAAAAACCGGGAAAGACAGGGAAGGCTATAACTTTTTATCAAATCACTGTAACATCTTTCTACTTAAAAACATGCTTTTCTTTGAAAGTTTGGCACTCAAACACCTGACAGCACTTCTGGGCTTGATTCAGGAGTAAAAAAGTGTAGTAAATAACATCATATTTTGATTCACCGCTGACTGTTCCAGGTTTAAAATGACTATCTGTCAACAACAGTCCACACATGGACAACAATGAGATGACGTCTTTTGAGTGTTTGTATAACTGCATATATCAGTGGCCGCTTTGTGGGCAGGCGGGTCCCTTCTGACAGTGACAGTGCTGCAAGTTCAGTGGTGGAAGGTGGTCATGCTCTGCCCTGCCTTCACTGCAAGCTCATTCCAGAACAGTATCAACAATGCATGACAGAAATGCAAGCGCTCCAATAGCTGGCAAAGCAGCAGGAACTCAGCCTAGCAGCCAGTCCACAGGCCGCACACAAATGTCACCACAAAAACGAGTCTCAACCCATTACCCTGATATTAATAGTGTTTCATCATATCTCAGCTTAACAGCACCGTAACTCCAGACTTATAAGCCATTTTAAATGCATCCACAAGGGTCAACACATTTTGGAGCTTAATGGATGGGTGTTTCTCGTAATGTGCTTTCATATAAGCACATACTAACAGGCTGTAACATTAATAACAACATGCTGCCATCTGACTCATGAGCACTCAACAGAAAAACATGAAATCATCTCTTATAAACGGCAGTGTCAGACAATATGAGCCCTGTGATACTGTTTTAGATTCTATATATACAGATAATGTCATACAGGTTAATTAATTAGAACAGTAATCCTGCCGCAAGCAAACATATAATCACTGCGGAGCAATCCAGCATGTGAAGATGTTTAGACAGTTAAAACTTATAATATATATACAGCTTGCATAAACCTCATAGTAAAGCACTGCAAATAGACCAAGCAACTCTGGTGCAGCTGAAGTTCAGTATGTCCACTTCCAAGTATTAGGAGTATAAAGCCCCCCAGCTTTGGACTGTGGAGCAGTGGAACTACGGTCTCTGGAGTGATGGATGGAGCTCTCAATACCTTTGGCTTGAGGTGGAGTGGCGTTTTTGATCCAGAACTAATCATCCAGCATTGGTGTCTGACCTTGCTAATGATCCTGTGGCTGAATGCAATCAAACCTCACTGCAATATTCCTAATGTAAAGCCTTTCTCAGAAAAGCAGCGGAGAAACTTTTTTATTAATAATCTTGATTTGAGTGGATGGACAAGGAGGTGCTAGGATATATAGGGCTGGTTTCTCAGACAAGAATTAAATCTCCATACTGTGTAATTCAAGACTATAAGCAATCCCTAACTGGGAAACTGATCCTTAGTGCATCAAATCTAAAAGCCATTAAAGATTCTATAGTTCACACAAAGTTCTAATTCGAACAACACCTGTTGTTGACAACAATTTGAAAGCATTTAACTGGATACTGTTTGTCTGTAAAGAGATTGTCTGTAAATAAAGCTATATACATTTTGTACACACAATAATCTCTCTTGAGGAAATTGCTTCTGTTATGACTACAAAGACACAGCGTGGAGTACATTATGAACCATAAAGTCTAAATAAAGTCTAGATTTGTAGAAAATACTCCATTTGAAATACACTATACTATATATGAAAAAGCTGGGTATAAATACTATAGGTACCTAACTTACACTTTAGTGAATAACTAGCAACACAAACAGTGGTCAGGAGTATGTTATTGCATACAGTAGAGATTTATAGTATATAAGTAATGGTGACATAATAAGAAAATATGAAGCACTAAACATTCATAGCTTACCAACATTATTCACTTTCAACAAAATTGATTATTTCTGTGATTTTACACAAAATTTGTCATATTACTGTAAAGAGGTTCACAGTGAGACACACTAGACATTCAGAGCTTAAAGACTTTCTTTACACATGGAGGAGGAGTACGGGAGAGGGACAGCTGATCTTGGGTGTGTGCTGCCCGCATGTCAAAGGCAGCAGGCTCATTGCCAAGCACGAGAGGGCACGCACACACACACACACACACACACACGGTATGCATCCCTACAATCCTGTCTGCTTTAAAGAGAAACCTCATGCCTCGGACACAGGAATATCAGAAGTCACTTACTATAGACAGTGTAGGAAAAACACAGTACTCAGTTGCATCCAGCTGCGTCATGTCTGAGAGGATTTGAAGCTTGAGGCAGAAAGTATTCACCATAAAACCCTTAGATGAAAAAAATATTTGACTGAGGGGTAAAGCTTATTTCAAGAAACAATCATTTCTTTTGCGAAACAGCTTTGTGTTGTCTGTCAAAAATGAAAATTGAATAATGCAACAGAGCAGGACCAGCTAGAATTAACTTGGGGGCAAAACAACAATTCAATATGGTTGAAGTGTACTGGCAAGATACAAGCAATTGCTGATGGCAATTATAGGTCAAAGTTGTTTTGGCAACACGAGGGGACCTACAGAAAGGTGGGTTATATGTAATGGTTGGTGTGTGAGTCAAGCAAACTCAATGCACTATTTTTTTTTCAGCACCTTTTAATGAAGTGAATGGTCGGGAGGAAGGCAAGTAAGTTGTGCAGTCGGGCTGATAGGAGTGTAAACAAATAATTTAGATCTTGAAATACATCAGGTTTCTGGCCTAAGGCGGCATGTTCTACTAACAAGACCAATCCATTACGACTGCAGAACTTTAACCCGCACCCTCTTTGGTCATGAGAGCCATGGAGTGGAATTCATTTCATCATACCTGGTGCTATATGACAAATGTGGCAAAAGTGGGCACACCACAGGGCCTGTCTCTCTGCTCATCTAAGCAGTAGATGCCACCAGCCGCCCGCCTACCATTACTCGTGCCATGCCAAGAAAGCCTGCCCTCCCTAGTCAGCTGCGCTGCAGATCGAATTTCAGCCCAAAGCTTCTAACAAGCCCAGTCCCCCACCCCCCTGCACCCAGAGGCTCGGCACAAAGTCACCCCACCAGAATCTCCTTCCTCTAGGAAACACACCACAGCCTGTGATTATCCTCCTCATCGCCATTTTCATGTCTTCCTGGAAACTGGATCCGGTGAGACATGGTTCGCATTCTTAATGGCCCAGCCGCGGGTCCCATCAAACGCACAATTACCAAGCAGCAGCACATCCAAATTATAAACTGAACGAAATGTGTCATCTGCGTTTCCAAGACGGGCCTGACTCCTTCTTGATAAGCCAGGCCAAATGATGGAAGGTGTTGATTTCAAGTGTTCGCGGTTGCAAAAGGTACAGGCGCCCGCCTGATTGTGTTTTAACAACTTCCACCCGAAGAGGCTGAGGTACGGGTGTCAATTTCGGATAGGCTGCTTGCTCTGTTGGAACGCGAGTTCGTGTAGGTAATTAAAAGGTAATGAAGACTGGAGACTTCAGAAACGTCATTAAACCTTTTTCATTTAAATAAATAACCAGTCCGGCACGGTGCTGTGTGAGGCCAGAGGCCAATTCCAATAAATGAAAGGTGATAAAACCTTCACCTCTTCTTAAACTTAATTTCAGGTTAACTGTGGGGCAAAAGCTTCGAATTGGTTCAGACCGCTGATATTGAATTTGCCCTGGTCTTGCTCATTGTATTGACTGAACACTGAAAATGAAGCCATGCTGAACACTGATCCAGTGTTGATCCAACTGTACATGCTGACGGCTGTGAACAGCTCATTTCTATACTGGTATTGCTTTCAATGTTGAAACTATATGACTTTACCTTCACTGAAAGTAATAAGTCCAGCTCTTGGGAATAAAAAGTCTCAGGTAAGTCTCGTAATGCTGTAAGTTGCCCAGGATCTGCTGAACCCATTAAAATGTGTGTTATAGTTCGTAAACACTGAACTGAACTTATTATTCTTTCAACACTGAATCAACACTGAACAATCACAGAGTAAACATTAAATCGACATCAGTAGATCAGCATTACATCAACAGCTGGTCAACCATCAGTGAATGTTGCAGAATCAATGTTGGATCAATGTTCAACACTATTTATCCAATGTGGAATAAAAGGCTAAGACAACCAACAAATTCACACTCAAAAGAGCTGCACCCCTTCCATGCATTTGATCAATGTCACAACAACAACAAGCAGTTTAGGATTCCCAGCAGTGCCAGGACGACTGTTGTAGACATGAGATGTAAATGAGGATAAAACTGTGCATGAATTTGGACATCTTAGTCATGTGATTATATCACGCCTCGTTTGCTATTGTCAATTCAAATCCTTCCTTATTCTGCTGATTTCGAAGCTGGCAAAAGAAAGACATTCATTTCCAAAAGAACACTGCTCCCACAAATAGAAGAATGACACTATTTTTTTTATTTTTTCATGATAGCCAGCAAATGAAATAAGATCAAAAAACAGGAGGAAAAGAAAAATATTTCCAAAAGCAGGCGCCATTTCTGTGGCAGTTGAAACACAGCAGAATGCATTCGGACAGCTGACCACTAAAACCAACAGCTGTGTGGATCCCTATATCATGTTGCCTACATGGTATTGTGCCTGTTTGCAGCCCACTGCTGAGTCTACCTCATTCTGCAGGAGCAAAGTGCATGTGAGTCAAGCACCCTCGCACAAAGCACATCACAATACTGACCCTGACAGCATGACCTTACTTACAAGGAGTTGTCTGCTTTCATTTAAATATTAAAAACACATGAACCCCACACCTCACATATACTGGGGGAATTCCATCAACACATCCAGCCTAATACGTCAAAGGGGAGGAGGAGCTCCGGCCCGCGCAAATCATTTTGTCTTTCATACCTTCTTATGTATGTAGGTCACCACAGTAGCTCTCTGCAATATGGTTTTTGACAGCAAGCTGCCCCCTGTTATTGTGTAAATACTGCATTGTGATTTATGCTATAAGTTACTGTATGGTAGGAATTACAGTGCAGTATTTACACCAATTAGTCAACACACTTCCCTTAAATCCCATATTACATAGGAATACACACATTCGGGCTGTGCAAGCAACTGCCTTAGGAATAACATGTAGGACAGTGTGGCTGGCCCTACATCCTTCTCTTTTTAAAATATGTGCTACAACAACAACCAGGCCATATGATGCAATGAAATTGATCAGGGCTGTCAATACATCTCCACCAAAGAGAACCCTTGAGACAACTCAAGGAGAACCCCAGAATGAGAAACTATCCCAGGCCCTGGAGGGGGAATCTGGTAAACAGTGGCACATGCAAGAAGGCAAACAACCCTACAGACTGGGCAGTGAAGGCCTTTCAGTGACTTTTCCTCCTCCTCGCCCAATATAGCAGGCATTGTGGGCATGCAGTGCCTGATAAACAGGTGTGTTTGGAGAGGATCAGGTCCAAGCTCCTTTCACATGCAACACCAGGGGGGCATTTACCTTATTTTTGACGTTGCAATGGCAGCAGACGGTCCACAGGTACTTGAGGGTCCTCCACAGGAGGATGATGAAGAGACCCCCGAAGAACGTCACCATGGAGGAGGCGAGGAAAGCCCACCACATGCGCTGACCATTGTTGTCACACGGTACGTCTGGTGAAAACGGGATGATCACGTCCATCTTGGATATAGAGACAGAGGAGTCCGGGTTTTTGTTGTAGTTGAGATTAATACTCATTCTAGAGCCTCCGCTGCCATAGGAAACGTTGCCATCTGCCACAGCTAGCATGAAGAAGCTCTGGAGAGCTGCTGCCAGCGCACCCAGCCCCTACCATCAGCCATATTGCTTCAACTAGCCCTTCTCCTTCTCCTTCTCGCTCTCTAGCCGCCTCTCCTCGACCCAAACGATGCACAGATCTCTTAATTTGTCTACTCTTTTTAGCCAAAATTGGTGGGAAACACGAGAGCAGGAGCGAGGCTGCGCGCCCCCGCGAGAGACATTTAAATCCGCGAGAACGGCGGCTTACGTTTTCATGTTGTCGTGTTTTTTGTTTTTGTTTTTTGCTGTTTTTCTGCCTCTGTTTTCGCCCCTCAGTCCCAAAATGAGCGCGATTTAAGCCTCGACCTGCATCTCGCTCTGCTCCTCGCGCGGCTCTCCAATTCACGGTGTCCTCTCCACACGCTCCCCACGGACACGCGTCGATGCGTTTCTCTCCTCTGTGCCAACTTTAATGCTTGCCCCGAACTGTCAGTCGGAGAGGGGCTCTTCAGCGCGAGACCTGATGGGAGATCAAAACCCGCTCTTGTAAGGGCTGGCGCTCGTGGATAGCTGATCTGGTGTGCGTGTCTGTCCGTGTCTGTCCGTCTCTCTCTATCTCTCTCTCTGTCCCTCTCTCCCTCTCTAGCCCACACACTGCTGGGCAGATTTACAGGTAGGAAGGCGGAGCCAGGCTGTCAGAATGAAAGAGTCCTTTGGACGCTCGGTGTGCGTGCTCGAGCGTGCGGGTGCGCAGTGTGCGGGTTCGAGTGTGGAGTGTGCGAGTGCGCAGTGAGATCAGTGCTCCTGTGCTCTCCTCCAGAGACCAAACCACGCAGCAGCGCGTCACTACAGACTCACATCACAAAAACAGCTAAAGCCGTTATCTCACATCTGCGGGGGAGTTTTTCTTCTATACAAACCCACACACACACACATCAAATACAACCTGTTGAAATTGGCATCCATCTATCTATCACACAA
>JBBMFX010000141.1:11690458-11719707 GCA_037832545.1 Rhabdalestes septentrionalis
TCAAAGCAGCTTTACAGAGTAACACATATCAGAGCATATGTTATATGATGTTTATAGAAGTCTATATTTTCCCCAATACAGAGAGACAAGCTCTATAAGGTAACGCCTGTGTTATGTTTATACATAATAATAATTACTTTTATCACAACCAATTTAAGACAGCTAAGACATACTAAATGGGTGTAGTCTGCTATATGGTGACTTGGAAGTTTAAAAAAATCATATTTTCTACAAGGAATGGACTTTACTGTAGGGTTTTAGTGCAATTTCTAATGATTTGCGCTATTTATTTGAAACTTTAGCACGTCCCATTTTGTTTCACCTCTATAGTGTGTTAAATTCAGAATGAGACCCTGTGGCAACTCTGCTCACAACATTATTATTTTGAGGTATGTCTCTCGAGAGGCAAAGCTGCTTGACCAGAGGTGAAGACATTCTAGTGACTTCACCTACTGGGCAGCCAGGGGAATGCAAGCTTACGGAGTAAAATGTACAAGGCCTTATAGAAGGCGTTTACTAAAAAATGAACTAAAATGAATGATTGGAAGTCATACTTTGTAGCTCTTTGCGTGCTAACACTGACAAAAACTATTTCATATGTCAGCTAACTCATATTCATTCTTATTTCCCCTGTAATGGATTTACATGCATAGTTCTAACTTTAAATGGAGTATACTTGAGTAGATCACTAGTTTGAAGTAGTGATGAGGTGCTGCTGGACATTTGCTACCATGTAATTTATGGAGGACAAAAGGATCAAGAACTGATCGTCTTCCCGGAATCCTTGAGCAGCTGTCGGCTTAAAGGGCCGAGGAGCTCGTTCCTGTGAAAAGTGCTGAACTGTCAACAGATGCTGCTAGTCCATGGCCATTTAGACAGGAATCCAGGTACAGTCTGCAAACCTTACATAGACTTGAGAGCTAATCTATCATTATTATATGATTCAGCCTAAACTGAGAAAGGCCATTTGTCTGGTTAACTAAGATCACGATCCAAAGTTCAGATGATCTGTCTGCAGCTGTCTTGAAACAGATACGCCAGGAAGAGACTAAAAGAAGGGGAAGGGGACTTGGAGGACGGTTGTGCTGGGGTAAAGCTGGAGTGCTATACTATCTCCTATAGTAGGCTTCCATGCAGCATGACAATGTAAGAAGCCGCCTTAGGCCAGAAATGAGCAGTTGAGGCAAATGAGGACATGAGCTTGGAGGAGGTGCCTTCATCCTCATGACTGAGCTTGGCTAATCATCCCTGGCATAACCAAGGGCACTTTCACCACTGCACATGCCCATGTGAACACTGAGGAAATGGAGGCTATATACAGTCCAGAGCTCTTTGCAACTTCAGAAGAGCGAACTGCAGCATCTGCTGTCTAGTCTTGATCAAACAGCATCTAAAAAGGCCTTTAATCTTTCTTTAAATGCCACATTAGGCTGGTAATCAGAGCAACAAGCAAAACGCAAAACGTTGATTTAAGAATCAAGAGCTTACAGAGCATAGACCAGGGTATTTGTATTTGTGATGAGGTCTATGGATTAACATAATGTTTGAAGGCCAATAGTCTCCACACAGTACCAAAGAAAGATTAAAGTCCAAATGCTTTGTAGCCTCTTCTGACTGGACTATGTGCCCAAGACATAGCTCAGGTCCTTGTTTGGATTGAAAAATAGGCAATCTACAGGCCAAGTCTGTACCTGGAACTCTTTTTCATGTTCCTCAATCCATTCCTGAGGTTTTGCATTGTAATAAAGGGCTGTGTTGGGCTTGCAATATTGCAACCAGGACCCCAGGTTTCTCTGTAGAACAGTGCCCAGACCATCCCACCCACCTCCGCTGGCTTGCCGTCTTCTTGAAGCACGTCTTGCGGTAGAGTTCAGTGTTCGTTTGGGCATGTGAGATATTGCAATTATACATTACTACATGCTTTCATAATACATTTCAGGCTTAAAAACCTAAAGTATTTATGCTCATTCTAGCACTCATTTCTGATGTAAATCTTCAAAAGTCTACCCTGCCAGGCAAATATGCTCTGTGGTGCAGAAAAACGTATTGGATCATCCTTCTTATAATCACTATTGATGTATAAATGGGGGAAAAAAAGAATAGTTTTACTGTGACATGGTACGGTTCCACACAGCTCTAAACATTACTTTCAGTTTGGCAGCTACCTAGGATACAGTTAACAGGATAATTTGCTGCAAATGACCCAAGACGTTAAGAACCCCAGTCCCAGTTATTAACAACTCCACTTCTTCACTGCCCTCATAGTTAGAAACACAGATCACCTGTCAGAAAGAAATTCATTCTGCATAAAAAGGAAAACAGTTTAATCACCATGTGGACTCCATATGATATAGTGTGATACAGAAAATGACTTTTATTCTCATGTTAATATCTTTAACATCTTATACAAATCACATTCTTTTTTAATATTGAAAATCCCAATCATAACAGTACCTGTCTTCTAGTCATTCCTCCTAACAACGCACAAACGCTTTGAATCCCTCTCGTTTATACCTTTGTTGCCTATTCAGAAAACAGTTAGACATGAAAGTCACTCAAAAATAAAATGCCTAATTTCAACCCAATCGTCAACCTATGGACTGATTTTCCTTTGAGAAAACTGTGCAATAAGAAATCCCTTTTTAAATGAGAAGGTAAATAATGCAACGTTTCTTGTTTTTCCTTACTAATTGAAGAATAAAGGCATTTCATGAAATGTATGGAACATGAGTGATAGACCTAAATGAATATTAATCTTAAAGTAAGAAGTACAGTACCTACTTTTCAACTGCTACTGGGAACCTAGGAACGGCTATTCTTTAGGGTCCATAACATTGCAAGTGCAAAACAGAAACATAAGAAAATGGACACACTGAGTTTTGGCACAACAATAACAAGTGGGACTACTGGTCTGAATGAAGGACGTGACTGCGCCTGCTGGATAAAAAAAAAAAAATTAAATATACATTAAAATTGACTAACATTGAAACAGTTTTAGCCTAAAAAGACCCAATTATAGTTACCCTGCATCTTTTCCTTCCATGATGTTTTGCAGTGGGTACATATAAAAGTGACTGACAAACAAAAAGAAAAGAACAGAGAAATACAAAAAAACAAAACAAAAAAAAAACAAAAAAAACCCAACATGCTTATATTTGCTAAAACCTGACTGGACACTTGCTGCACTCGTCTAGGCTGATAGCCTAGTCAAAATACATTTAATATAATTCATATTTATATATGTATATATATATAGATCTATATATTTAAATGAGCTTGCATACATACGGGTTTAGTGTTTGCCTGTACTGCAGTGCTGTATGCATGAGCACAAGCGTTAGATTTCAATGATCTCTATTAAATATATATTCTCCTCTATGAGAATGTTAACACAGTGGTCTGTCTAGCCCTGGAGTGCAAGCTGAGGAGTTTCAAACATCAACCTTCCACCTCAATAACATGCCATTGTCATACGCTCAGTGGATCTCCAAAGGCACTTCCATTTGGCCCGTAAAAACCGCTTAGTTGCTGTTCAGCTTAACCCAAAATATACGCACCATGATTCAAACCAACAGTTGTTATTAGATTTACACAAACACGCTTATCACAAGTTACTGTTTACCCACCATGAGACTGCAGTCCTTTAAGTGATGTGTATAATGCAGAGAGATACACATGCCATTTTGGTAACAGTGGGTTGGGACACAGGGCTGATTTTCGACTGGGTGTGTGTGCAGGGGGTTGGGGGGGGGCCCAGTTATGACTTCATCAATATAAGGGGGAGAACACATTCAAGCAGACATTACATAAATCATGGACTGATTCTTCTGTAAACAAGTGTCTTAGATGCAGCATTACTAATCATTAGATGTTTGTCAGGAAGACCAAAGGAAAACAATAACTTCAGTGCTATAATCCTGATCTGTGCGCACACGGACACACGCACACATACACACACACGCACACAAATAAGAGGCTCTGTTACAATTAAACATAAAATGGTACAATTAAACATAAAATGAATCATAAAAGAAAATAAAACCAAAAAAAACGAGGATCTCTATACATCCGCGATGCTCACTGTGGTGTACCTTTGCACGTAGTGTGAGTGTAAAGCATAGTGTTTTGAAGCTCAGCTGTGAGAGCCAGGAAGCGGAGAGCCACCTAGGGAGTGCCCAGTGGAGTCCACAGGACTTTACTTTGCTCCTGATCCACTATAGTCACGATCTGAGTGCAAATGTAGGGCAACGTGCCTCCTTGGACAATACCTGCAAGAGAAATAATCAGGAGTTATTTCCTCTTCGATATAAATGGTTTCTTTGGAAAACTTTGTTAATATGAAACGGAAAACAAGAGAAGAAGCTAGAAAAGAGGCATCAAACCTGTGAAGAATTTGCTATACTCTTGCTCTATCTTCTGTGCCACTTCAAACTGTTCCTTGGAATGTTTTTGAGAGACTTTATCCCGCAGATATACCGGATCTTTCAGTTCTCTGCACAGGCCACAGATAAATAGTCTTTTACTCGCAGAGACATTAGAATCGGTGCTGTTAGCACTTACAACAATTAAAGAAAAACAAAAGCTTGCAGCTGTCACAGTCGCGCAGACACAATCTTTTTGAAAGAGAACATGTGGCAGGAGTTACAACACATTGGACAAATGATCTTACATTTAAAAAAAAAATAAAAAATTCCAGCTGTCACACATTACATAATTTTGTGCGCATGTGTGTGGTGAGAGGTTCCTAAGGACAAGATTATATAGTCTGCAGCAAGGATATGCATAGTGTAGCTTCCTACTGCCTTAAAGGCCTGCTCTCTTTTGGTGTTATAGTTAGAGCCATTTAGCAGGTCATGGATGACAGGCATTATTCCCAAGTTTAATACAGTGAAAAAGAGATGGCTCGCTTTGCAGATCTCTTGAGAATTCTCCAATTTACAGAGCTCTGCTGGGATGATTTTTCACCATTAGTTATCTATGTCACCGTTTATGATGAAATTTAAAAGCGTGCAACTTGGCTTTTAATCCCTGAACTTCCAGTCCTATCTGTAAAATGTGTCACTGTGAGACACACATTTTCAGCTTAGATATTCTAATTGCAATAAAACAAGGATTCTGCAGTGCTTCATAAAACTTAGGAGTGGCAGCCACCCACTCTCAGGCTTTGGTATAGGGCCCAACTTACATCTGTTTAACATAAAGAGCTGAGCAAATACAGCCATTCGCTCAACTGCAGTAGTACACGGTGTTTACTGCCAAGAAAAGCGCAGCACCGCATCAAGCACTGTACCACTGAGGCTTTCCGTTTCTCAAATGACTTCCCGCACTTATGAGAGACCCTCTTTGCTGCTGAAAACCCTTTAGGGGCATTCTATTGCATTTAGGGAAGCAATTTGTCACTTTCTTAGGTATTGGTTGGCCCAACAAGGACAATCAAGAACTTGTGCTTGCTTAGTTTCACAAACAGTTACGAAAGTCCTTGTTTTTGGCTCAATCTCAATCATGAAAAGATTTTAAGAGGGTGTAAGGCGATGGATGTGGCCACTTACTTTATTTGCTTTGCATTTTTGTAGCGAATGAAAATGACGATTGGGTAAATGTGAACGCTGTGAAGCCGTTCGATGGCGTGAGGTGCAATGTCAAGCAAACAGTGACAGTCCTATGAGAAAGAACGACAGCACAGAACATCGTCAAGTCATGTTACATGAACAATGAATGGGCGCAAACAGAAACAGTGGATGTTAGAGAAGAAAACTGGCACACTTAAAAACCATGATTAGGGACTTCAAAAGAGCTGGCAGAATGATATTTCTAACCCTATGACGGGTTGAAACAGGTCACATTCATAAAACTCACAATAAACGTCTAATTCGCAAACATCTAATTATCAAGTTGGCCAGAGCTGGCCACTGAAAACCACTGCTTTAGCAATATTCAAATTCAACAGTGTAATTGCTAATACAACTGCCTCAGCTGATTGTGAGAATCTAAATATCAAAAGCTCAGACCATGTCATCTTCACAGACAAATGTTAATCAATAGCCTCTTTGTTTTTGTTGCTTCTTAGTCTGTGCAATTTTAGTATATGCAATGGATTTGACATGTCAGACTATATGCATGATATGCATGATTACGCATTATAAATATTGCTATACATGAAATATTTAAGATCACTGATTCTTTCATCAGTAGAATGCAGAAGAAAGTAAAAAACAAAAACATTATTCTAATAGTTTGGTCTATCGACCACTGGTTCCTAAACAATGGAAAACGGAAAGATTTGTTAATATTTCACTAGAACACTAAGCTCAATCATAAAAAAAATGAACAGAACAGACCTTGTCTGTAATTTCCTTGATCGAGGCAACAGTTGTCACATCAAAATGGCCACTCCTTCGTTTATAGTCAATGAAGAGACAGTCCTTCACCCCTCGCTCAATGGCTTGCTGAGAGGCCTTCATCACTTCTGCATCATCACACAAGGCAAGGTCAACTTTCGATCATACGCAACATTCTCCAGCTATTAAAAATCACACTGTAAAAAAAAAACAAAATTCTTGAGTAGTATTGGTACTTCTATTGTTGGCACAGTGTGGGCACTCACCAAGTACACATCTGCTGAATTTCCCTGGAGACTCTTTAACCAGCATGTCTTTAACAGGGTCCACTAGTGGGCCCAAGATTAGCACTGGCCTGGGAGAGGTGCAGTCAACTTTCTGTACCCTCTGGTAGGCTAGACTCACACATTCTGACCAAACAACACAAAACACAACACATAAATACAGTATACAGTGAATATAGTGATAAAAGCTATGAAGCAGGCACATGGCATTATTGACAAAAACTGATAGTAAACACAGTAAATGAATCCTTAATGACATAGAATGTGTTGCACCATTTCTTCAAGAATTGTAGGATCTACTGACTACACCATTCTGTACACCGAACAACAAAGTATACTACTAATGCACAGAACTGAAACACATCGTTGTTGTAATACATTCCTGGGCAGGGTGTGCAGGAATTTCCCTCACCCTCTAAAAATGGTATGGAGTCTGTGCTAATGGCATCCAGGGCTAGCAGGTCTTTGCCATCTTTGGAGCTGCTGCGTTTGTGCTTCTGCTTCCTGCGGAAGAAGGACCTGCGCGCAGCTGCGGAGAGTGTTTTGCTGGAGCCCGTCTCATCCTTCAGCTCAGTCATACTATGCCTGCGATAGAACTCCTGATCCATCCTACATAACAAAATGTTCAGACAAATCAAGTTCAGTCAAGATAACTATTTAAACTACAAGCATGCCTTGAGATTGCAAGATCTGATTGACCCATTTCAATAATTTGCCTTCACTTACATGTATTTACTAGGGATTTGCCCTCTTTGCATTTTTTGTGCATTTTCATCAAGTTGCCAGGCCAACCAGGTGCCAAAATTGCCCTTTGGTAGTGTGTCGTCCACATAGAGAATGTCATCCTTCTTAAAGGAGAGATCCAACTCTGTCTCAGCCACTCGGTCATAAAGTGCTCTAAGTAAATAAGAGAAAGAGAAAGAAAGAGACAGACAGACAGACAGACAGACAGAGAGAATACAAATAAGTGCAAAATGAAATTCTAGCCGATTTCAGCAGGGGGCTCCTCAGCCCTGCTCATTCATGACATATGGACTAACAAAGAGTATTTACTGCAGATGACATCAAGCGGGAAGGCAAAGCGCCTGCAACAGCTGCACAAAGAAAACTTCCATTTGCAGAGACAAACCCAGCTATTTCTGAACCTTACACGGTTATTCCTCTCATCACCACTATACTCATTACTACATCCACTATTAGAACCTACACATGGCAGACACTTGGACCCAGCCTATACTCTGAGATGCAAAGTCTTATACCCAGCCTCACACATAATTGAAGAGATTAAGAGCTTTTCATGAATGCACAGCTTGAGCGTACTGTAATCATATTTAGACCAGCCTATATGAACAAAGATATGAGGGTCTTTTACAGTACTGACACAAAAGGAAAGGAAAACATGCCTACCTGATATAGAATCCATCTCCAGGAGTCTCTTTCAGCTGGTTGAACTCATCAATGCGATGCTGGACTTTGAATGAGACTGCTTCTGCTGGCTTGAGCATTTCCAGGTATGCCTCCTCTGCAGTCTTGTTCTTCATTGATACCAAATTATACTGAAAAACAGAGGAGGAATGCGGAACACACAGACATTGTGTGAGCAAGACAGACAGACACGCCTCACCTCTTTCCTCAATAATCTCTAAACACATTTTGAGACAGGCAACAACAGAATGAAAACGTTTGCACTTTGCGCTCTTGTACATTAAGTGCCTCATGATCGATTTCCATCTGTGGCAAAATTGAATGTGTTGTGAAATGCCATTACATTTCTGCTTTGTCTGGATGAGACCGAGCTGTGGAGCACGCTCTGCTCATCTGGCAGAGGGCTAGGGATGGCCATGCCAGGGACGAGATTTAACCAATTCCCTTTTCCACAGATAGATTACCTGGGTCCAATGACGGCGCAAAAAGGAAAAGATACAATCAATGGGGAACAATGGACAGGCAGAGAGGTGTGCTATGATGAGAGCAGAACAAAGCAACCTCTGGGAGACTCAACAATGGCTCAGTCATTCACTCATGCTTGATCGGAGCAGTAAATAGTCAGTGCCAAATGCAAGATGAGAACAATTAGGTGCAATTTCCTCTAGAAGTACAGATCTAACAAATCTCAAAAACAGTTACTAAAAATTACAAAACAGTCCACTAGCTCATAGCAGGTCAAGAACACAAAGCATTATATTAAAGGCACACAAATGAAAGATAATGACGAACTTTCTGAACTTATTATTGTAACTTCGATAAATTGCCTGAAACATCTCACCATAAATCCCAGAACCTCAAAATGTATTCAGGTCACCGGCCAAGTTGGCTAATAGTTATGTGATGTTTATTATGTAACTTTCAAAACTTTTATTCTCACAGGACAAAGACATATCGTTATAACAAGCCTCTTTTAGCTTGGAGTGGTCCAGTTTCTGTTCAGTGGAATCAATTAAGCAGTAAACATTTTTGAGCAACTTTCTAACGATGACATGAACTCTTACCTCCAGGATCATGTCCCCAGGCATGAGGCCATCTGGCCCCCTGACCACACTGTCCTCTTCCAGTCTCTCAACAAAGATCCCTCGCAGATTTCCCCCACAGATCTGAACACCCAGCTCTACCTGGGCCTTCTTTACAGACACCACCCGGGGCTCTGGAATCTTCTTGGATCCTTCTGATGACATCCTAATAACAGCACATAAATGTAATATAGCTTATATCCTTTTAATTGTTTATCAATTGAAGAAAGGATAAGCACAAATGCCAGTATTTCAAATCCTGAAACTGCAGTATCATCTGTTGGATTGGCATCAAGGAACCACTGAAAAATATAGTGAAATACATATAGAATTGTATTTTGCTATTAAGAAATAACTTTCACTTTGTCAAGCATGCACTGTTAAGAACATGAGCTGCAAGCAAGCTATCCACCGATGCTAGAAACTACTTCAACAGACCATATAAGCAAAGGGAGAGTACATTTTTGGATGGAGCCTCAAACAGTGTTAACTCTTACTTTAGTAAAACAATTAGCACTTAATTAACGTCCATCCACTGTCATATCAACTGTTATCACATTAGATCTGATGTGGTCTCGGTTACTTCCCAGAAACAAAAAAATACAGTTTTTAACCCATGCTGACTGATTTCACTACCAAGATAAGATACAATTTTGGTCTGCCAATACCAGCCTACCCCCTACATATTCTGAGATATTGATATAGATAATCAAATACATGTCGATCAAGTCTTAAAGACTGCTCATCTTCAAAATGAGTTGCAATGCCCGTCCATAAACTGGACTAAATCATTTGTCATTGTTATGTGTAAACAGTGTGAGGTATGAAGTGACTTTTATTTGGTGTTGCTTTCTTTACGTTTCCTATTTTCTGCAGGCCTGATATATAGTGATGCATGAAAGACATTTTACCTGATGAAACTATGTGGACTCGTGGTAGGTGTGGTCTGCTTGGATGAGGGGGTGAGGGTGCCTTCGTCCTGCTCACTTAGGGTGTCGATGTTTGAATGATTATCTGGGGTTGTGGCTCCACTTCCCTGAGGAGTGGACTGGGTGCTCACTGGTTCTAAACGAGAACTACAGCGAAACAAAACTAATGAATCAATACTGCCACATACAAAACTCAATGATAATTAAAACACATTGACAAAATATGACACTTACCTAGAGCGGGAGTGGTTGCCAAGCTGATACATATGGGGGTTGTACTGAGCCATGATGGTGATGGTATCACACTGCTGGCCTATAATAAGACGTGCCTGTTGCTCGGTGGCATTACGCAGGTTTATCCCGTTATACTAAAAAAAAAAAATAAAATTGCACAAATAACATGGTGAACAGCTACATATACACACCATGCGGTACACAAAAAGCCACAAAAATGAGTTAGTTGTCAAACACAATTCTGAACATTCAGAAAGATCCTAGTCTTTATTCTGATCATAAATATTAAGATTTTATCTGTAGTCATTCTATATATAGTGTGCAGAGCAACGCCTGAATTAAGGTTCAGTGAATTTCCTGGCATAAGCAGAATCCCACTGATACACCTCTTGAAATATTATGTAAATGTGGTTATTAAGAAATACATGCAGGAATTCTATTCTTCAGTGAATTTCATATAAGGAACATTTACGGATACAAGTACATTAGTTGGGAAAGAACTGCTTATTTAAAAAATGAAAAATTCTATTTAACATAAATACACCATATAAGGCAGTAACCAGACGGTACCTTGCTCAAGGGTACCCCATTGATGACACAAGCAGTGTTGGAATTACTGTTGACTGACACACAGAAAACTGAGTAAAAAAAAAAACTGTAGTACTGACCTCCAGTAGCTGATCCCCATACTCCAGCCCTGCCTGATGAGCAATGCTGCCTCCAGTCACCTTGGACACAAAGATCCCTCCATTCTCACCACTGACGATGGAGATGCCCAGAGGTTCGGCCCCTTTGTGCACAATGACATTCCGTGGTTCCTCAAGATACGGCCTTTCAAAACAAATTATAGGACACACTTATCTACAGTGATCATTACTTTGACTCCATATTCCAGCTCTGGGTACTTTTGACAGTAACGTTTGTATCTAACACACTGGATTATCACACTAATAGGCAGAAAGGCAGGAAAAACAAAGCATGCAAAACATGGGTACTTCAGGACTAGGATTGGGAAATGCGGACAAAGAGGATTGTTCTGTCTGCTCAAGACAGATCCAGAAACAGGTGAGCACTTTCATGCAGCTGGAGTGAGGGGAAGAGCAATAGGTAGACTAGAAATTGTACAAACTAAGACGCTACTGCACTAGAGGTAACTGCATATAACAAAGAGACAAGAAAATAGAAAGGGTGTGCATGAAGGAAATAAACAAATGATCCAGACAGGTAAGAAGTTCTTACAGTACATAATAATATTAAACATCTGAAAGTTTCCTAGCAAAGTTTAAAAATGCATTAATTAGGAGTGAGTTTCACCAAGAGTCGAAAGAGGTCAAAACTGGGCTAAACACATTTCAAAAGCCTTTAAAAACAAATAAAGGTTAAACAAATACTCTGGATCTTTCAAACAAGTGCAACCAAAACACATGCACAATCTAGACAACTGAGCACATTATTATTTATATATGCCTTCATATTCAAGAGAAAAATCTTTCACTCCTCAACCAGCAAAGTCTTGATAGAATAGAGTTCTGACCAAGTAACGTTTATTATTGTATAACATTTAGAACATTTAAGTTCCAAATATGCACAATGAAGGTCAACTCCTGAGCAACCCATTTTAACCCATTTGTATTATGTCCAGTCCATGTTCAAGATTGGAACATGGACTATATTTGAAATGTATCGCCTGATATCACCAAGTCTTTCAATAAAACACACACAAGCAGGGATGTCCACAGCCAGTCACTCAGAATATAGCTCAATATTGACAACAAGCAAACAAGCAGGTCTGCCGAGCATTTCCTATGCGTGACTGGCAGGAAACAAACCTCAGGCTCCTGAGAGAGGAGAACCTAGGCCTAGCAGCCAGAGGGATTCTCAGAAAGGATCTGTTACGGTACAGAGATCTGAAAGATTCAAAGGAAGCAAAGAACAGAAGCAGAAGAGACAACTGGTGAATATCTATGGAGAGGCAGACAGAGACTCAACATAGAGAAGACAGATATATACAGATGAGTGCAGAATGAGACGTTACGAGCACAATGTAGAAACGAACACGTTTGTGAAAAGAATAGCTGGACCAGTTAGTGATCATGTTTTAATTCTGCTGGAGGAAGAGAGGAAAGTAGAGAGAGTCTCATATTTTAATCACTCATCTCTGATCCAGTTTCAGAGCGAAGTAAAGAAAAGCTGTGCGAGCGAAGAGCGGCTGTGCACCAGAGAGCAAGCTGTTGCTTGGTAACCCTACTGAAGAGCTGGTGGGGGGTGCGGTGGGGGGCCGAGGTGATGGGGCAGTACCTGTCTTTCCGGCACTCTCCTGCGGGCAAAGGGCTGACAGAGATCCGTGGCAGTGTGGAAATGGAGTTCTGAGACTGATTGGAGGCAAACGAGGACGTCTCCAGGTTAAGTGGGGACAGAGGTGGAGTGATGAGACTGGGACTGCTGCACTCTGAGTGGGACAGCGACCCTGTGAGATACACACACACACACACACACCACACACAATATTCCTGAGTGAATACTTGAGTACAGAGGTATAGAATGTGCTTTTGCAGACTCAGTTATTTACAACTTTAATGACTCAAATGTTATAAAGGTTTTAGACGTTTGATGATCTGAGCTTCCTGGCCTAGTCCTGCCCCCACCATAAACCAGTAGTAATGTGAGATTATTCATCTAGTCATACCTTCATATCAGCCTCTTAATTGCGTGAGAAAGATGCAGTTTTTCTATACTGAGACAAAGTGATATTGATGCCTAAACTAAACACTTAACACACAGAAACAATTGTGGTTTTTGCTGAAGGTTTTCGAAATGTGTGTCTGAGTAATGTTGGAGTTATGGCTAAATTTTTTCTGAAGACAAATACCACCATAACGGACAGACTAATACACACACAAAAAAATTCAGTCATGCACAAGTACATCATTCTTCAAATGCTTAGAATCACTGTTCAAAAATGTGTTCAGTAATTATTGGGTTCAACACTAATATGATGTGCTTCTAATACACCAGTCTTTTTTAATTTGACAGGTTATAAACAACTATCATCCAATTAATCTGAAGATTTCAAACGAATCAGAAGAAATTACAGTTCCAGGATGACAGTACCAGCCATAACTTTTTCTAAAATGACTGAGAAAGGTGTTCAGTTACACTGAAATCAACTTCCAGACTAGAAACATGTTTTGTTACATTTCTTCTTGTGCTTATAACACACAAATACAAAAGGCTTCTGTGTTTGGTCAATGATCTTCAAATTTGCACAGTAAAAGTTTAGTGAATTCAGTTACAAAGATTGATATGAAAATACACTCCAAACTTCTGAATGGTATGGGAAATGCCACAAAAGTGTCAGGTCACTGTGTGTTTACGTCTTCAATTAATTAACAGTTTTAATTGCATGAGCACAGGCCCTTCCCCCAGTAACCCCTAATGTGTGAAGAGTACCTCTGTCAGACCCCAGCATAGAGCGTGGGTAACGGGGAGTTGAGGGAATTTTTATCCTTTCTGCACGATACTGTACGTTACTGGATGAACCTGCACAACACAAAACAATAATGTCAAACACCACACCCAAAGCACAATGAATAAAACGGGATACCGACAGTGTGCTATTTCAGATTAAAGAGTGAGAGAAGAAAGCCGGGAGGCTGACCAAGTCTGGCGCTGGACGGCAGGGAGTTAGTGCCATTGGAGGCTCGGCTGCTACGGGAGGAGTCAGAGTACTCAGCCGATCGCTTCTGGCTCAGGTCTAGACTAAGACGTCCTTGATGCTGGGGACTGGGGGAAAAAAAGTGAGAGAGACAGAATGACGCACAAGCTTTGACTAGTTTCAAACAATTAGCAAAAAGTCATATAATTAATCTGAAGATTTCATATGAACCAGAAGAAATTACAGATCCAGGATGACAGTACCAGCCATAGATGTTTCTAAAATCAAAGGTGTTCAGTTACACTGAAATTAACTTCCAGACTAATAACGTGTTTTGTTGTGCTTATAATACGAAAATACAAAAGGCATCTGTGTCTAGTTAATGATATTCAAATTTCACAGTATAAACTGGGAGGCTGATCGCTTCTGCCTCAGGTCTAGATGTCCTTAAAGCTGTGGACTGGGACAAAAAAGCAAGAGAGAAGTGACACTCAAGCTAATAGCAAAAATAGTGAACCTGAACAGCAACGCTTCAGCAAGCATTTCTAATGAGGGTTGTAGAACATTTATGCCCATTTGGGATTAAAACTGTCCAGTGCTCACAATCCTCTGCAGTGACAAACACATGAAATGTAAATCTGGATGCACAAATTGTTGGAAGTTCCATTAATGGTCATTTTAAAGTATCTAATACACTTGTTTGGTAAAAAACCCCGAAATGCATATAATAAAAACTATGGTGACCATAACTGACGCAAAAGGCAGTAATCTGGCCCAGACATTGCTGGAGACATGGTTTGGCAGTATGAACCAATGTTAGCTCAGAAATTGAGTGAAGTGTGTGCGTATGTGTTTTTGTGTGTGTAACGGAGTAGCTATACCTGGGATGTGTGTGCTGATGGCAGATTTGGCTGGCGACAGAGGGACAGTTGCTGGTATGCACTCGGTGGCTGCGGACAGTGTAAACAGGGTTTCTCATAACGGCCGTCACCGCTGTGCATGGGGACAGGCCACGATGCGCAGAGTCTAGGATTTGAACACAGTCACCAGAAGAATGAAAAACCCTACCAAATGTAATACACACTCACTCCCTCTGGTTTTCTGTTATTGGACCAAGAGGGCCATCACTCCACTCCAATCGCCTGATCAAGTTAGTACAGCTCTACATTGTCTGCTTTCGCTCCTCTTTCAGGTCTAAAAGCGAACCCAGCTGCTCCGGGCAACAGATGAGCAGACAGCGGGGAGACTCGGAAATCAGCTTCCCCGGCCAAATGATGAATATTCAAATCAGGTAAAAATAGATTTAATTATCACACAAACCCCATGCATACTGTATGCACATATGTCACCGGAGGCACTGGGAGGCAACCTCCATGGAGAGCAGGGCTTTACCCAAAAGTGCAGCCCTCAAATCTGTCCTCTGCCTGAGAAATTTCATTTATGAAATAGTGTTTTGAATAGAAAAGGTTTTGCCTAATTTGCATAAATTCAATAATTCCAAATTAAAAGTGAAATTAAGACAATCGCTCGTTATTATAAAGCAGGCCCTGCAGGGGACTGATAAAGTACATCATATAAAGTAAAAAGCAGATGCAGAGCTAAGGGCACAGCAGAAAGGAGGAGTTTTGGAGTAGGTAGGCTCTTCATTAGAACACGGGGTGCAACTCACTGGGAGGGAGTGTTCCATTATAGACCGTAGGAACGAAACCCACGCTGTGTCTGTGAGGTCGACTAGGAGACGAGCGCAACACCTCCCGCTGCTCTAAACAGTCCCCATCATTAGAGTAGCTCTGTTCAGAACACAAACACAGCAAAAAAATGTGACATAAATGATAAAACACGGACAACAAGCAGGAAAACTACTTTATATCGTCATGAACCTCAGCATACAAGTCAATCATGTCTATTATATAACATTTTGGAAAATTCTACATCAGTAGGCATGTCTCAGCATTTCTGCATCAAGCCCTTGTTTCTCCCCTCCTAGCAAAGAGGACACTCAACCTCCAACTGACACACTGATTAAAGAGGGCAGGACAAAAAAGAACATATGACCGTATTCTTACACATTGTGATGTAGATCTGCCTTGCAATGCTTCAAAAACATAATGGTTCATCCTTAATTTACTTAGAAATTGACCTGCATCACTTTCAACCAAATGAATTTAGTGTTTGCTTTTTGTGTGCAAAAATGATCATATGATCCAACAAATACTAACCATCTGTTCATGGAAGGTTAAGTCACACCACACAATTTCGGTGGCGTCTCCAACCTATAACTCTGTTTCAGGATACTTATGGCCTTTCAAATGCTAATATTACAAAGTGGTGAAAATATGTGCCATGATGCACCATTCTGAATGTGGGTTTTACAATGTTTTAACCATTTAAAGCCATATAAATTTTTGGCCAAAACCCTTTTGTATATATTTGTAATGAAGTGAGCGTTCAGTGTATTTTCCCACTTTCCCGTCACCGCACAACCCAAATACGCTGGGACAGGGAGGCCTAGTACATGCTTCACCACTAAGTGTTCTTCTTCAAACAAACTTTGTTCTTAATGTTGTCTAACTACCAATTCTGGTGATCAGGCCCGTAGAAATTTGCTTCACTTGGAAGCCACATGTAGTCTGTCTATTTCTGAAAGTAATTAGGCATTTCACCAAAATAAAATTGAGATGTCATCATATACTGAATTGTCTTTAAAAAAACAGAACTAAAACCTAAGTATAGAGATTTACAAGGAGGACTCAAGTGGCCAGAACTGCAAGCTGAGAAGCTCTCACCTGAAAACTTTGGAGCGGGATGGACTGAGGCGTCATCCTGCGTCTGAGCGCTGGGGCTGATTTGGGCCTCGGCCGCTTCACCTCAGGTTCCTCCACCCGCACACGTCCAATGTCCTCCTCACACGACTTCCTGGAGCTCAGAGTTTTACCCTCTGTGAAGTACAGGTTCCCGTTCCTGTCCTCACGTTTGGGCTCTGTGATGGTGGAGTCCGAGGCTGAGCCGCTCTGCTGCTTGGGCTTGAACTTAAAGGAGTCACTGCGAGTTGGAGGAGTTGGGGGTGCGGCACCACCTTCGGTTTTAGAGGGCTGAGGCGAGTGCCCGGCCAAGTACTCCATCTTAGAAGGCGTGTCTGGCCTCTTGAAGGCATCTGTGTCAAAGATCGACTTCCTCTGTTTTGGAGACTTGTAGATTGAGAGCTGAGCCGGACTCTCCGTCGTCATGGTGACCCCCACCACCATCTTAGGCCAGGTGCCTCCGCTGTGCTTCTTGTCGGTCTCTAGGGTGACACAGTCAGGGCCGACCGACTCGGAGCGAGTGTAGCAGACCTCCTGGAAGTAGGGATTTTTCCATTCACTCAAGTTAGCAATAACGCTGAAGCATTAACACGATTATTAACACAATAGTGAACTCTCTGGAAGCTTTTTTCCCCTCCACAAAAGTACAGCTTATTGCCCATTGTTTTAAATTAAATTACTTGTTTCTGCTTTTATATTAAATGTTAATTTGATTACTAATTTTAAACTGATTTTCAGTGTTGATTAAAAATTTCCCCAACCTGGAAGGCGCTGCCGCTGTAGCGGCCCCCCAGCTCTGAAGCCGGTCTCAGGCTGCTGGGGTGCAGGGCAGAGCTGGGGAAAGGAGACTTCCTCTCCGAATATACCCCTTCCTCGGAGTCAGCCTTGGTCTTCCTCCTGTCTCCGCCAGTCTCGCCGCTGTAAATGTCAGTCTGTGTGGAGCTGTTGTGCTTTAGGTTCCTGCTGTTGCGAGAGTGGACCTCAGACATGTGTGTTCTGCAGTTGGACTTCTCAGCCTCCCTCAGGCTCTCAAAAATGTTCTGGCCTGATGTGCTCTGGGGAAAGAACTAGCCAGGAGATACATTTGCATCACTAGATGTTGTTTATCAAGACCACAATAGTTCATGCTGTGTTAGGTCTGATGGGAAAAAATGATTTTTGCCCTTCTGTGAAACATTTGGAAATACACCATCCAGATTAGTACACTGACTAGGAGAACAGAAGTCTGTGGTCAAAGCAACTACACAGTAATAGATCAAAGCTTGAGTTTCAGATCAGACAGAAATCTCACAAATGAGTTGAACTAAATGTGAGAAGAGGATTTCCACATTTAGATACGAGAGCATGGCACGCTCACACATACACACAGAGCGGTACGCACGCAGATCCTCACCTTCATGAGGGAGAGGCTGAGCGAGTCCCTACAGCCCCTCAGCAGAGCCTCACATTCCGTCACAGATTTGTTATCAACAGTGATTCCATTTATCTGGGTAGAGGAAATGTAGGTCAGCACTTCACCAAAGAAAAAGGCACCAGCAGACTTCTCAGCCATTCTATTTCCATCACTTTATGGGTAAGACGATTAGCAGTACAGGAGGATGAAGACAAAGACTAATAATGTGTTCAAACCCCATTGTTGAAAAGGAGATTACAGACAGTGCACTTTTAACAGCCTGCAGTGAGATACACACCTTTGTGCACACCATTCAATCTTAATAATAAAAATTGTCAAAAATAAATTAGAACTCAATTTGAATATTGAATTTATATGTATCCACTGTTGTGTATCCGAGCTGCATAAATTATATGCAAGTATCAATGACAAATAACATAATGGGGGACAATAAAAAGATTGAGTATTGTATTAAAAGCTACAAAACACTTCGTATTAGCGTAAAAATAAGTGGTGGAAGTCATTTTGGAATAGGACTTCAATGTTACTATAGTCAGTGAAGAAGATAGTTTAAATTAGAGTAAGTATAATTAGCCCCCCCAATGAGTTTAAGATAAGTACCTGGATTATAAATCTGCTTAGGCTGAGAGATAACGATAAGGGCTAAGGTCATGGGATTAAGAAGTGCAATTCAATTCCCTATTTTAAACCAAAGAGCAAGCTCCATGGTTAAATTTGTTAAAGGATTGCATGACTGTTTGCAGACTTACAGCTATGAGACGATCTCCAGTGGTCAGGGAGCCCTCTCTGGCAGCTGGGCTGCCTGCTGCTATAGCAGTCACGTACACTCCACCCTCCAGACCAATGCCGCTGTCTAAAAAAGACCACGCAGATGAGGCAGGGTTATTGATAGACAGCAAAAGCAACTGTGTTTGGCTAAACTTTCCCAGTCAGGAAGTGAAGGAAGTGATACCTTTGTGTCCAACGAGATTAATGTGGACAGGAGTAACCAGTCTTCCACCTAAAGACTTTCTCCTGCGCACCACCATATTGATCACACCTCCTCCATTAAGCACAGCTTTGATGACCTGTTTCCTGTCTTTGTTAGTCAGGTCTATGTCATTTATCTTCAGCAGCCAGTCATTCACTCTGCAAGGAGAAAGGCACAGCTAGTGAGACGAATGCAACGGGCAATAAAATGAGCAAGTAGTGATTTCCCAGGCCATTACGGAGGAAGCGCTCGATATTCAAAAATTACCTTAATCTTCCATCTGCGATACTTCCTTTGTCCACCCTGGTCACAAAAATCCCACAGTCCCCTGGTAAATATGGATCACTCACCCCCTCTGCGATATCAAACCCCAGTGCCTTCAAATCCATGTCATCCTGCAGTGCAAAACAAAGGAGATCATGATTAGGGGATGATGATTTGGTCACATACCACAACCATGAGATTTTACATCAAGTTTTCCAAGCATATGGTATATATAGTCTGTATCTAAACACTGAACCTCTGCATTAAAAGCTACAAGAGCTCCTGAGTCACGTGGCCTGTCTTAGGTTTCATCCTGTTCTCAAAAGATTCTTGACAACTCCTGGAGTCCATGAGAGCACAACTGTCCAGTTAATTGGAGAAGTGTGTTCATTGTTTTGAAAGCATTTTCAAAAACATACCATTTCAGGCACATCGTGTCTGAAACGTATAACTGTCAAACTGTTCAAATGTCAGAATGTCAAGTATCTTTTTTTACACAAATAACTAGAGATCGACCGATATATCGGTTTACCGATATTTTTCCCGATATTTAAGCATTTTACCATAATCGGTTATCGGTTTTATAATATCAGGTTTGCCGATAACACCGCCAACTGGTGGGCGTTTTGAGAATTACACGCATGATCGCCATTTCAGCAAAGCATCTGAGGGGGAAACGGTGTGCAAAAGTAAAGTATATTTACTTGCTTTCCTATATTTAGTAAACATTATTAAACATAACAGCTATTAATGCACACATTAGATGTGTTACATAAATGACTGATATGTAGTTTATACAGCTTGTAGATATGTAGTTTAAAGTTTTTTTTTGTATTTTTTGCATTTTCAGACCCCTACTTTTGATTTGTATGCAAGGAGGGAGTTATACGTAAAACATTTTTTTCAGTTGAGTGGTGTTGTAATAATTGTGTCAAAAACAGAATTATAATAGTAAATAAATATTGGTTCTGAATATCAGTTATTGGGCACATAAACATGCAAATAATTGGTATCGGTATCGGTAATTAAAAAATCAATATCGGTTGATCACTACAAATAACCAACCGCTCGATACCACTTAAAACACACATGTGCCATATAAAACTGCCACTAGGCTGCTGGTGCCAATAGGTGGCTGGTGGATTGGTGGTTTGGGCATTCGCCCTGCTATCAGGGAGTTGTGGGTTCCATTCCCAAGACTGCTAAGCACCTCTGAGGTACCCTGAGCCAGATACCGTCCCCACACCGTGTGCTGTGTTCCTGGCTACCCGCTGGTTCACTTAAAAGTTAAAGACTCATTCACTAAGTGAAGTGCTGTGTGCTGTGGTGTGGTGTGTCCAATTATGACAGAATGTCCATTTTACTTCACTTTCAGGTGAACCACTTCTCAATAAAACCATAAACCATGCTAGAAAAGGAGATTTTAAAATATTTTAAATGTTCAAGTGAACTTTACATAATGTAAAGGATGTATTGTTAACGACTTTATCCAAGGACCCTTATGTGGATATTCTTTATTCTTTAAAAAGATTCTTCACATTCTGAAGACTGTGTTAACCTATGCTGGAGAAGGAAAATTCTCTATTTTCAGACAAGCAAGCACAGTTACTCACCCTGCCCTTCTCAAATTCCACCACTTCAGTTTCCCACTCCAGTGAGTCTGTATCTATGGCTGAATCATGCGAGCTGTGCGCCATCAGCTGACAGAAGCGGGCTTCCTTCTCCAGCTGGCTATCCATCTTCTCCCTATAGCCCGCACAGAGCACAACCAGACACATTTCACCTCTAAACAGCCACAGTGACAAGCTTTATTTAGCTCATTTACACTCAGCTAACTCCAGAAAAAAAGGCCAGTGTAGAATCCAGAACAACTCTGCTTTTTTGGCTGATCATGAAAAGCCCAATCAAATTGTGTTAATAAATGTATAGTATGCTTATTTAAATAGCTTTATTATCCAGAAAATCTACTTTTTAAACTCACTTTTGACCTATAAAAGCCACCAATTTATATGTATAACATGGATGACCAGTTAGATATTTAACAAGTTATTAAGCTGCCATTGGGATAAAACAGCTAACTTGTGCATGCAGGGTAGTCTAGAATTTGATTCTGCATCGCTACACAAGTTAAGAGATGTTGGCATGCACGGTTACATATTTGTTCCATGTGGTAAAGCAGTTTTTCTACGACATATTTTCATTTATAGCTCTTCACGCAACAACGTTAACATTGAAAAAGAATAAAAAACGTAGAATTTAAGAAATAAAGTTGTAAAAAACCTGTAGCATGCAAAAACTTTCGACTGGTAGTGTTTACACCATGCATTTAAGAGACTGTCAAAATCCTATTGCCTGAGTGTGTGCTGACTGTTTAAATGTTTTGTAAGATGCTTAGGGAATACAAACATTACAGCAAGAAAAGTGATAAAAGCATAATCAAGGTCAAACCTCCAAAGTAGGTGAAAAGAACAGGATCAAGTAGAAGGGGAATACTGGCAAACTGTCAGAAAGATACATGGGCTAAGTGAGAGTAAAGCCTGGAGGGTGTCACTGACTTTAAAAACTCTGCCAAAGTCCTCAAAGAAGTTTAAGGCGAAGGAGAGGCCTTGTGTCGCTGGAACGCATTAACAAGCCACTAGAGGGAGCTTCAGGCAATAGAGCAGCGGCATTCAGCACAAGTCTATTTCAGGTTTTTCACATTTCATAAGCGAGACACGTACATACATACAGACAGACAGCCAGACAGACCGACAGACAGACAAACCCACAGAGACATGCAGACATAATTCTCAATTTAGCTCCTTCAATTCCCGAACAGCATCATTTTTCTGTTTTCTCATGTCATCCAGGTTGCGCAGGGCATCAGCCAGGTCACTAACTGCACGGTCCCGTTCTCTACGCAGGTTATCACACAGCGTTCTGCCATATTCCACAGAAAAGGAAAAAAAAAAAAATCATAGACATGATCCTCTTCAATTTAATAAGGCATTCAAATAAAAAATTCAGGTAAAACTGAATATTCATTAATCATTTGACTTGTGGCTCCATGCATGATCCATTGACAGAACAAGAGCATACCGGATGCTTTCTCTCTCAGCCACGATTTTGTCTCTCTCCTGGAAGGCCCAGTCTCTGCGGCACTTGGCAACCTCCGCCTCCTGCACTGCCTCCTTCAGCTCCTGAGACATGGCTTCACACTGCTTCCTCAACACCTCAATCTCCTTATTGGCACGCTCCATGTCCAGAGTGGCGGTGTCTTGTTTCTGTTATGTCAAGCCCACATATTAGATGCAAAGCAGCTAAGCCAAAAACACTGTGCGAAAAACCACAACATGTTTTCTTTTAAATTTGTTCTTCAGAAGAGTGCAAACGGTCACGGAATTGGTAACGCTTCCAAGGTACAGAGAATGATTAGAACTCATACACATCTTAAGACTAAAGCCCATCAACATGGCTCAGGATTCAAATGTTCAAAGTGGTCATAGGGCCATCTGGTGGAGCTGAGTTGCCAATGTCCTTTTTCATCAGAATCAGTGAAATAATGCTTTACAGACACAGAATGTCAAAACTAAACTTTAAAACTACAGTTACCGGTACTTTAAACCTGCCCTCCCCATGTACGCAGTAATTTTTATACACGTACACATTACACTATTGTACTACTGATATCGTATTAGTAATTGCAAACACTACACTATGAACCTTTAATTTGATATGTAGTATTACTAGAATAATACGATCACTTTCTTTCAGTATTTTATTCTGCTTGTGTTTATGTGCAAATCCAGTGGCCAACATGAGATTTGGAGAGGACAGAGGAAACAGGTTTGGCATTTCATTCATTCATTAAGAAGTACCAGTATATGCATTAAATGTCATAACAGATCAAACGTCCTTCTTAAAAAGAACTATAAAAAAATAGAATCGAATTAATATTGTAGAATTCAATAACTTTAAACAAGATTTTCTCAAAGAAACTGAACTTTGCAGTTGAGCAATTTTATTTTGCATTATTGAGGGTTATATGGGACAGGGATTGCTGAAAATACAAAGCATGGTTGCCTGGTGGGTGACAGAAGGAGAGCTGCTAAAAGTTTCATCTGAGATTAGATATGAGAGGAGCTTGAACAACAGAGCAACCTCTTGATCACTGCTGACAGCAAGTTACATTAGCCCCGACACCCTCATTTCCCTCCTGCATTATTACTCAGTGCACTTCCACATCAATCCCAAAAGCAATAAAAAGCCACCGGGGTCCAAATGCGCCATAGGAAGTCATGAATTATACTAAAGTAAGAAGGAACGCACATGACGTGCAATATTTAGAGATGCTTTCAAGAGCGTCTTAGTTCAGTAATTATCTGATCTTATATTTAGGAGCTAATTCGTTTTAAACTAATACGACACGCTGAATGCCTCAGAGGTTGGAGGCGTTCTACCATGAGAAAGAACCTTTAGAAAGTGAAAGAATGCCAGCATTCATACGCCTCAGTTCAGTGCACAAGTACCTGTCTGGCTTGGTAGTACTCCCGCAGTAGCTGGTCCCTCTGGATGATGGCTTCAGTTCTCTCTTTTCTGGCCACGTCTCGCTCCTCACGCACAGTCTCGATGTCTTTACAGGCCTGACTCAGCTCTTTCTGCGCCTCCGCTTTGTCCTTCACTTCATGGCAGTATTTCTCCAGCAGCTCGTTTCGCTCACAGATGGCTCGGTCTCGATCCACCAGTGATGAATTAAGCTCCTGCAAAGCAAAAATAATGTCAGCAAATGGTACACTGTGACATTTATTTGACAAACATAGATGTTTGGTATCTTACACTTTAAACTTGAAAATATATACCAAGGCTTTATATTACAGATCATTACAATTTACAAGCACATGTTCAAAGACTGTATAGAAGAAACAAAAGAACATCTGCTTTTACTTTCAATGTATGCTGTCCAAACCAAAAACCAAAACACATACATCCCTAAACCGTGTCCTCACAGTTACCTGTCTCAGTGCTTCCAACTCCTCGCTGGCCACCACCCTCTCCGATGAGGTGTTTTTGAGGCGAGCCTCAGCAGCTTCCAGCTCAGTCTGCAGCTTGTCCAACTCTTTGATCACCTGGTCCCTCTCACTCATGATCAGCCTGTACTCATTAAACACAGAGTCCCGCTCCTCCTTGTACTTCTCTGCATCCTTCACTGCCTTCAGCTGGAAGTTCTTGTTGCGTGTCACCTCTGACTGCAGCCTCTCCATCTCTCTCTGCAGCTCCTTGTTCTGAGCAGTGGCCTTATTCAGCTCCTGCTGTGCTGAATCGAACCTGATATAATATACCAAAACTGTAGTCAGAGTTTGGAGCAACATTCAATAAGAGAAATAATCTTTGTTTTTATTCACTAATATGATATAGATATAACTGTGGTTTTCCCTGTGTACAATAAATCTGTTCACACTATGTGTAATACTGGAGCACAAAAATAATATATACACCGCACGGTCACTTTTACATTATGCAACTTACTCTACATTATGCACAGACACCTCATTTTATGCAACTTGCCTGTGACTATTTATTGCTGCTGCACTACTTTTTTCTTCGATATCTTATGCCTCATGTCCTATGTTCTGTCTGCAAAGTTGGGGGTTCAAGTAATGATTTAATTGTGCTCTGAACACTGTACTTTGTACATATGAAAATAAAACACAAATTCAACTTCATAAATGTTTTCTATTTTACTAATGCTTTACAGTTTTGACTTCTTAAGGGTCTAGTTGCCAGGCAAAAAAGGATTTTTCAGCACCTATATAACCCATCGCAATAACCAGCCCACATTAAATTCCTAATACACAGGTACTTATAACTATAGCTACCGCCTCTCACCTCCGGACAGAGGAGGAGTACTGCTGTTGATAGTGGATTGCCGCGTCTCTCTGCTTTATCAAAGCATCAATCTGCTTCTGCAGTCGCCGGTTTTCCTCCTCTGCCTGCTCCAGTCGACTCAGGTCCGTGTTGTGATTGGCCACCTTCTCACTGTATCGCTTGCTCAAGTTGTCATACTGCTTCTTCAGACCCTCCAGCTTATCCATGGCGGTGTCATACAGCTTCAGAACCTCTGATGACCCATTCTCTCGAATAACCTAGACAGGAAAACAAAAACTAAAAACGTCACTCAACCCCTGAATAACTGTCAGCAAAAAAAATAACATTCATTTTCAACACTCACAAGCCAAAACCAGTAACATAATGCAAACACCAGAGGGCAACCATGGGTCAAAAAACACTCAACAAAACCAGACCACTGCAGCAGGTGATTCTTCATTGCTTACATTCAGAATAACTGACCAAAATATAATGAGTACAAAGAAAGACAAATTTCCTAAATTAATACATTAAGCACATATATTTCACACAGCTGTAAAAACTATACGCCACAAAATGATGCGATTCCTATTTTTATTCCAAGGGCACTAAGAAGGCTTAAAGATGTAGCCATCATATTAGAGTGCTGCTCAGGTCAACCTGAAGTGCTTCTTCTTTCTCTAAACACGGCGTCTGTATCAAACTCTCCCTGAGGCCATGTAATCGGCACTAGCAGTATTGACTAACTGTAAGGGTCTTGGAGTCTGCTCCCATCAGTCAAACTGCACTTGTCCTTCCAGCCTGCCCTTTTCACTGTGAGTGACGCATGTGCTGAGGCTCCTGAGGGAAGCAGGGCAGTGTAAGCACTGCTGACAGGTCAAAAGCCCCCCCCTTTAGTCCAGCTGCGAAGTTCTGCCCCTGCCATCACACAAACAGCCCAAGCCGTGTGCACACACAGCAGCTCTGCACACTACTGCTGATACTGTGAATCTCATGTTAATGCTTGACTGCAGGATAAAGACCTCCGCAAAAGACACCCAGGCGACAGCTTGCGAGTGTTTCAGGGATTTAATCTGAGAGGAAGCCTGATAAATCAGACAAGAGGGAGAAAAAAAAAAAATGAAGCTCGAGTTATTATGACAGGAGCCCAATACAACTGGTAGAGTGAGACGTGTCTGTGTTGACACAGTTACATCTGATCAAATAATCTCTAGGCTCAACAGCTTATGATTCACTGCATGTCAAGGTCAGCTGAGAAGGCTGGTACCCAGGTCTGTTCACTGTGCTGCTGGTTAGGGAGAGACAAGCTGCTGCATGAATGCCATTTCACCAATGCGCACGGGACATTTGGACATTATGAATATATTTACTTTGACTCTTTTGAGTGTAAATTTGTATTCATTACACTCTTGGCATTTCCAGGGTTTTCTAAAAATGTGTTATTCAACTGAAATATTTATAGCAAGTTTAAATGTAATAATAGTACAGCCTAGTGCAGGTGAAACATTTTGTCCTACCTCAGACTGTCACACTGGATACAAAATACTTCTCTTTTTAAAAAGGAAATTATACTGAAAACTGTCTGTTCAAAACATTGTGTGTTACAGAGAACATCTGTTAGTTTATCATGCATGTTTGACTAATATAATCCAACACTAAGCAAACAAAGAGCTGTATGTCCATAAAACCAAACAGCTATATGCCTATAAACTAAATGACCAAAGAATTCTTAGATCCTAATACATATCAATATCCTTACCATGATATTGTTTGTGTAAATGAAAAATGGTGAAATTCCCTTTCTAAGCTAAATATGGAGAACATGTCTGTATCTTTACTTCATCAAAAAGTTTAAGAACTAGTATACTACAGAAACAAGAGCAATTTCTAACAACAACAAAAAAAGACTTGAATTAACTGTGCCATCATTTCCCCTGAGTAAACTATCCATTATTGGACATGTGTAGTTTGTTATAGCTGCACCTTTTGTTGCTGCACTCTCATATCAGCCACTTCTTTCTGGTCCTCTGAGTGCAATCTCCTGAGCTCCTCACAGCTCTGTTTCAGATGGTTGTGCTCTCGCACCAGCTGAGCATTATCTCTCCTCATCACCTCCATCTCTTCTTTCAGCTGAGACTGGTCGCTCAGAAGACGGCTGTGTAGCATACTGAAACAAACACATTTTAATTAGATGCCAGCCACTAGAGCTTTGTGTTAGAATCACATCCACCCACAATCCACCCACAATGTTTTTATTTATGAAATTTTAGAGCAAGGTTCATATGCTGAAGAAAATTATTTGAAAAATGTACATGGGTAATACTATGTATTACTGTTTAGTCTGTTAAAAGAACTGATAAAACTTCATTATAATACAATCAGCAAATGTTAAGACCTCATTTTAAAATCACAGTGTGTCTCCCATTTGGTCAGTTGCACAGACAGGAATAATTGGTCTTAATTAAAATATTAAAAATTGTTTATCTTCCTTGTTTTCGCCATCCCGCACCCTGTGTATGCACATTTCAGCACGGACAGGTTGACAGAAGGCTATGTGTCCTAGATAATAACCAGAATTACTGTAGCTGGCACATCTGTGCTTGTATGGTTGTCTGTAGAATGTGACTGGATTAGGCACAAACCACAGAATATTTAACAATGGAGTTTGCATGCATACTGATTGATTTGGCCTGAGAACAGAACACAGTGTCGGTATATTACAAAGACTTTCAGGCAAAAATAAACGATGCGACAATATGCAGCGCATTACTTGAGGGAGAAAGAGAACATCCAAAAACACATTAGGCAAATTAATACTACTGCATTCATCTTGTGTCTTCAGACATTTAACTGTGCCATAATGACACTGCTACATATTCCAGCTTTAATTAAAAGCTCTACTACAACACAGCAGATGGCTCTTAGCACCCGCATCTCGCTGTGCTGGAGCAGTGAGTCCTGCCCTCCCCTCCCTCTTGCTCTGCGGGAAAAGCCCACAGACTCCCAGGAAGCGCCTGGCCTACAGCTAGCAGCATTATACTCACTGGTAGAAGTCAGCTTCCTTCACTGCCTCCTCACATCTCTTCAGGGTCTTGGTGTGCTGGTTCTGCAGAGACTGCAGGTCCGCCATGGCCTTCATGCACTGTGTCTTGAGCCTCTCGTAATCGTGACTAGCTTTGGAATTTGGCCTTTTGGAGACAAGAGCAATAGATCAACACAGCATCCCTCTCCATCGGAAAGAGCAGTTTATTAATGCTAGCACTGATTAAAGAAGACTGGGATGGCTAATGTATGCCCCAATATGTGCCATAATAGTGAATACAGAAGTTTGAAACCATTAAAATATTGGAAAGGTTTTCAGTAAAGTAGCTGTAAAGGAAGCTGTAAAAGAACATTTGTATGTAGCAAAACAAACTAGTATGGTCATCTGGGTGACCTATTCATTTATTAAAACAATGTATCCATATTTACAATAATACAAAAAGTGCTCATAACAGCAAATCTACTGCAATTCTATTCAGAAAACCTGAATATAGCTGATGGCCTAATGGTTAGAGCATTAGGAATTTAGGAAGTGGGTACAATTCCCAAGACATGCTGCTTCACTTGAGTAATGGGTTGAATGCATAGGAAGAATTTCATGCTGTTCACACTGTGCGCTGTGGTGTGTTCATGAATGACAGAATGGTCACTTTCACTTAAAGTCTGTCTGCTAATATGTATATGCATCCAAATTCAGGACAGCAATATGCTTTACTATTTACATTTACATTTATTTGGCAGATGCGCTTATCCAGAGTGACCTGCAACTGAATCATGTAGGCAAGGTTATATACAATGGGTTAACACTGAGGGTGCCAAATCTGTTCACTATATATATATATATATTGTATTTATTTATTTTTTGGCTTTGTAGATACTGTGGGAGCGACTGCGAGCATACAGCCTTTGAACATACAGTGAGGGACATAAGTATTTGAACACCTTGCGATTTTGCAAGTTCTCCCAC
>JBBMFX010000141.1:11719807-11730564 GCA_037832545.1 Rhabdalestes septentrionalis
CTTCTGTACCAAATATTAATACTGATTTTCTCAGGTGTTCAAATACTTATGTGCAGCAGTGCAAAACAAATTCTTTATAAATCATACAACAGGATTTCCAATTTTTTTTTACATTCTGTCTCTCACAGTGGTAATGCACCTACGATGTGAATTTCTGACCCCTCCATGATTTCTAAGTGGAAAATCGCAAGGTGTTCAAATACTTATGTTCCGCACTGTATATGAGATGCAACACGAGGAGACCTGCCCCGGGACTTTTATTTGTACAGTGTAGTGTGCTGGCAAAGGTATGCAGGAGACCCTGGTTTGCTGTGTGGCAAGCTACACTACACTGTCCCAGCAAGCAGTTCAGCAGTGTGTTTAAAGTTTATTTTTTGACACTTGTCATGATAAGCTATTAGCACAATGTAAATCTGAAAAATTCTACTTTGCAGGCCATGAAGCACTGCTTATGTTATAATTAGCACAGTTTATATTCACATGGTAGGTGGCTAAAATATTAAACTGGAACTATAAAAAGTCACAGACATATTAAAAACTTATGTATAGTTAGGTTGTTTGGAAGTCTTTCACTCTATGAAGCATACAACTTTAACCAAGAGGCTACGCAATAAGCTAGAATAACCTTTATAATCTGAGATTTGTCCCATATAAGTACGAACAGGAGCGCTGACGATACCTGCAGTCATCGAAATTGGTGCCTGGAGATGCAAGAGCAAGACGTTTTCGCAGCTCGTCCCGTTCCCTGGTCACCTGTCTCAGCTGGAACAGAATGGTGTCCAGGGTCTCACTGGCTGGCCGGTTGTCATTGAGTGCAGGCGGAGGTGATGAGGCTTTGGTACCTGCAACAGTGAGCAAGTCACCGGGGCAAAGGCACTTTCATCCAGCACCAACACTGGGATCCATGCAGAGGTTGGGTGTGGTTACTTGAATATATTTATCTCCAAACGTATCTTGGTATGCAATTACTTACTTATTAAAATAAGAAGTGTTGAATTTGGAACAAAAATAATTTTGAATATGAATGAATTGCATGTCCTAATACCGGTAGTTGGTCTTGCCCCTCACTTTAAATGGAATAGTGAGAGCTACGAGAGGCTACTAGCAATTCACACTCACAAGAGAAATCGTATGTTTAGTACATCATCAAAATTTCACCCAGGGTTTGTTTCATGGCTGAGATTTTTTTCTCCCCTGTAAATGATTAACAGCTACTTCTTTAACACACTGAATTTTAGAGGTACAACTTCTTGCAGCAAATAAATTGCACTTCCACATTCAGTGCTAACAATCACAGTCAGTAGCACGCTGTTCTCCTTCAGCCGGATGCTGCTACTAGTGATGCTCGTCCAAAGAAAATGCTATTTTTGGGCCCACAAGGTGCACTGCTATTTCCAGTTCGACATTTTCTCCTAGTCAAAGATGTTTCAGAAGAGATTTTTTTTAAAACACTGATTAGTTTCACAAGCAACCACTACACTGCCCCCCCACCCACAGTGGTTTCTGACTTTTTAATAATTCCAAAAAGCAGGAAATATGAAAGTGAATAGGAAAAAGGCTATGAACATTATTTTTCTAAATCATATTCAACATGACCAAGGCCATGAATATCTCCCTATGATTTTAGAGCACTGTTTATGTTGTACACTGACAAGTACATTAAACGGACTACAGTGAATCAGGGTCTAATTATATTCTCTCCGCTCAGTTCAAAGGACGAAACTTTATGGATTTTAATACCAGTAGTATAGTGCTAATCTTCATTATTGTCTACATGCAATTTTGAAAGGATGGTTTGCTGCTTCTTATGTAGCTGCAGACTATGAAGCTTTTTAGAACTGCATGTTTCACGTTAACATTGTTTACAAGTGAATCCTTCTGTTAAAATGTAAAAAAATCAACAAGCTTGGTTCTCATGTAGGACTTGTTTAATTAAAAGCATTTTACTTCCAAGAGGAGTTCAGATATCTTTATATTTGAATACAGTTATAATCCTTAGCTCATGCTGTGTGTTCAGGACTCATTCATATAAATATGGTTCAATGCAAAGTATCTGAAACTGGACTTTATTTTAGTTACCCTGAGGCTAGCAAAAATGAGCAATTTCTCCACAGGAATTTTAGATGAAATATAATGTTATGTAATGATCAGCATTTTCACAAAGATAATCCACAGGGTATGCCATTTTTCCGTACAGATCCTTGTAAAATGTTAACTTATTTTTGCATTTATTTATTTGTTTTTACAAAGTGTACTTAGAAACAAATGAAACCATGCCTAAAGGCAAACTATCCCTTAAAAGCGAGGAGACAGAATTGTGGTAATATTCCTAAGCTGTGTCTAAGCGTTGTCCCAATCATAGAGATATCAGAGTTTGATTCCCAGTGATGCTACAACCATCTGTGGCTGGGAGTCCAGGGCAGATTATATGACATTGCTCTTTTGGGTATGGTGGCTTCACTCAGCAAAACGCCTGATATTTTGGGGTTTCCTGTAGGCCTATATATATATAATATGACTGATTCAATTGCCTGTTCAACACATGTCTGGTGATCATGTACAGAGCTTCCTCCTGGCCCTCCAACCGATTCAATATAGCACCATTTTAAATTTGAAAGTGTCAGTTATATTAAAAATAATTAACATTACATAAAAACTAATAGCAGCCCCATTTGTCCAGGAGCTGAGCAATATTCCGGTACTGACCAATCAGGACCCATTTCTCTACACCCATCCTCCACAAGTTACACAGCTATGGCAAGAAGATCAGAAAGATGCCGTTGTTGGATCCAAATGAGTCCCATCAAGTAAACACTCACACACAGAGATGACAATCCTTGCCAAATTGCATAAGACCCTGCACTGCCATTGCAATTTTTGGGCAATGTCTATACTTGGGTAACCAGTGGAGCCAGAACTCAAATTAATTCTAACCTTCGGGGAATGACCAGCACTATGCCCCATAGGGGGGAAAAATATTAAAAATGTAAAAGTAGGCCAAACAGCAGACATTCTGAACACTTTATGTAAATGATGACCTTAAAAAGATCAACCACGACTAAGATTCTCTTTAATCTTCTGGTCTTTTCCCTGACAATCTGCTGCAAATATTCAGAGAATTATTTCAGATTCATGCAAGGATAGACAGTCTCAGTAACAGTAAAGGATGGATTTGATCCAAGTCTTAGAGACATTTCAGGGCGCCAAGCATAAAATCTTTCCCTGCATTTGAAGTTGATATTTCTGGTGTTAGATTAAGCCTATCTGTGCTCAAATGTGTTGTTAGCGAGATGTATACATTAGTACCAAAGGTATTATGAGAATTTTTTGTGCATTTAAGTCAGCAACCATGTTTGTTTGGAGATGCTACACTACCCAACAGCACCATGTTTCTGCATTACAACAAAGAATTGTCACACAAAAAATATTAGGTATGTAATTATTAATACAAACTAAAATTAGGCAGTTTGGCAACAAATTAGCTGTATGCTAACTTGAGAGAAAATTCACTTAAAATTTGAAAACGTTTGTCCAGTCGCTATGGAAGAACACATGTAATGGCAGAGTACATATTATGGGTTCTTCTTCTTTACCTGGTAAACTTGATTTTATTTTCCCTGTATAGAGCCTGTCGTGCATGGCTATTAGCAAAAAGACAGCCATTCTGAAAGCCTACAAGAGTCATAAATCAGGTTTCACTCTTGCTCTGTTTCTCATCGCCTTGTCACTCTGCTCCTCTCAAATTCTTCTCCACAGGCTATTGTAATAGTCTGGCAAAACTTTCAGGCTCCTTCAGAGCTTTGTGCTGAGTCATTCAGACAAGAGGCAACCACAGAACTGCAATGAGTGCGCAAGTTTTCTTCCTCTGGCACTGAAACAGTAAACCGTGTTCTGTCTCACAACACACTGTCGCTCAGACCTCGCCACCATTAGCGCTGGCAAGAATAAACTGGCGAGTTGGAGGAGGTGAAGAAATAAACAGAAAATGACACACATGGTTTAAATATGCATATGTGTTCAGTTTGCATATGGGAAAGAGGCTAGGCGATAAGACTCCAACATACCAACACTGCTGAGGGAGCTGCTGCTCTCTGAATCGGATGGCATTGTGGACAGGACACTGTAGGTGGACCCTGTACAGAAGGGATAAAAAAACAAAATATGTTTAGGAATGAATAACAAGGAGCACTTTATTATGGACATTATTTTATGCTGAAAAAGAATTCCACTTGTGCCATTTTCATCCCACGGACATTAAATTCACAAATATACATGTAATGAAAATGCAAAATACATTTTAAACAGTAAATTTGTAGAAGATCATGTGTATATCCTTTTTAAACAAATACTCAGAATTGTAAGAAGAAAAGAAATCTTCAGCACTTATATCAAGCACATTATAACCACAATTTACAATTTAAAACACACACTAAAACCACCATGGTCACTTTGAATCCACAAACCTGGTCATTCCAATTATAATATGAAATCATAATTTGAAATTATTTGTAGAATGAAATCAAATTAATAATTTAAATAATAATTGTACATAAATCAGAATGTGCGTAATGTCCTCAGGTCATTAACAAACTAAACCCTACACTTTTAAGCCACTGTCAAAGAAAAGAAAAAGTTATTTAATATTGTTTGAAGAATTAAGAATTAAGAAATGTGCATGTAGTGCAATAAAGGAAATGAAATCCCATGGCAAAATGCAGGCAAAAAAAAAAAGCAGCAATGAATAGCTTAATAAATATATTACTAAAATTACATTTCCTATGTGATATTTCTCTATATATTTCTGTTGGGTTTTTGACTAAATCTACATTATGTGTATGCATGGCTTTCAGAGTAGCTGAACGTTTGGGCCTGTAGAGATGTTTTATAAACTGGTTCAATTAGGAATTCTAAGAAACACGGAGGCAGCATCAATCTTATGAAGCACCAAATGCTACTAGAAATCTATTAGTACATGTATCACTCCAGATCAGGTCAGTTTAGAGGTGATCTAGTCTAGTAATGAGTTCTCTAGCTATTAAACTGAAAATGATAGCCCTTAAAAGATTCTTCCGCCAGTGATGGTTGAACTAACTATCCACAGTTATTCATTTTTCAAGCATTTACACAGAAGATATGGTTATCCAAAAATAATTCAAGAGAATACGGTGAGGGTGTGATGAGGAAGAGAGATGTGGGTTGGGGAGTTGATTCCAGCATCATTAGGTCTGGGCGTCTGAGGCTACAGCGAATAATGTTTTATTTAAAAACACCTCTCTAACACATCTCTTTGCTAGCAAGTGTCTCATAATTTTTTGTTGTTGTTTTTTTCCCCCCTGCAGATGGCCAAATGTACAAATCCAAAACTGTGACATACAGGCAACATTTCAAAAACACAAGTTCAAACACATAGGCAAGCGACTTTTGTTCACAACTGTGACAGAAATACACCTGCTAAAGCAGGAGGAATCTTATTTTCGTTTCCCCACCCTGCAACACTCAACACAAACCTCAGAACATGTAGGCACCATTTGGGGGTGGGGGGGGTCATAAAATCCTCTTGATTAGTGCAGCCCTTCCACTCCAGGGTCCTTTCTCCTCTTCCTCTTCCTATATTCATGAGTGTATACTGGTGACAAGACCATGTCTCATTATCAGAGTTCTCTCCAGGCCTCCACATAGAGCGGCTGCAGCCCTGCCTAGAGCAGAGCAGCATTGCCAAGCTCCTCTCATCTGCTAACACACCCACAGTTACTCTGTAGTCAACACTTTGCTTTGATTTCCCACTGCTGCTGGATGAGTCGCGACAAATGTACACCAGACAAGTTCAAGTCTATACATTCACTGAGATTTTTGTTACAGAAAAGGTTAATTTTTTGTATCTGGGTGAAAAAAAATAAATGTAACAAAATCCATGTTAATTTAATAGTTAATCAATCAGTTGAAACATTCTTATTAATTAGTAGACTTGCAAAAATAATTCAATCTCCAATAAGGTTTACCCACAGTCCCAGTCTGCATAGTACTGCAGATCTCTCAGACAAAACATTTGGGACAATCAGTTAAAACCTTTTGCTAGAATCTTTCAGAATTTTGTGGCTTGCTATTTTGAAGTCAGAGAATAATCATCGAAAGTAAACATCCAGCAGTAGAATATTGTTTAATCTGAGCAAGTTATCATTGTAGTGTTTAAACTACATCTACAGTTTAATCTCTAATGCAGTGAAATGCAGAGTCAATTTATCATTTTAGACTTCATTCCATGGGTCCATTTGATTTAAAATTCCCTCTGGCCCACTTCAAAAAGGGAAACCAGACTGCAATTGGCCCAGGAAACATTTGTCATACCTGCCTTTGAAGGGTCAAAATAAGAGTTCCATTATTGGATTTTAAACCGAATGAACATGTGCAAGCCAAAAACAGCACTGTGATGTGAGTGAGCATGAGTTACAGATACTAGTGTTTATCACAATGCTACTAAAGTCAACATCTATTACCTTCAAATACATCAGGTGCATCAGTAATGTCTGTATTTGTTTAAAGTTTTCTGTTTAAATGACTGAGCTTAGACATGCCTTCATTTAATTTGTAATCCACTTTAGCTTCCAATGTTAAAATGGCACTGCCACAACCAGCAGCATTTAACAAGCTAATGTATTAGCCTAATAGGGTTAGCTTTACTTGGAAGAGTATTGTGTAAATCACTGGGATTCAACAGTACTGGAAACAGTCATGTTAGAGATATGACTGCACAAAACAAAAACCCATCTCCCTGTATTAAGTAGGTCAGCAAAGCCAGACCTTGCCTTGGGCCGCTATATTTCCCCCCCTCTGTTGTACAGTCTTTGTCAAACAGTTGTTTCAGGCAACTTGGTGATCAGACCCCTCAAACCCCATCCCCCTTACGCCCAATACTCCCAGGAAACCCCCCCAAAATTACAAATAGAATATGACATGTTGCAACCTTGGTAGATCTTGGTAAAGAAAGGAAAAAACTGGTCACGCTGAAAAATGTCCGATAATGGATTTTCAAACTCCCATTTCAAGAGATTTGTATCCAAAAATATACATACTTCTGTCCCCAATTCTTCTATTTTTTTTTATCTGTGGATCTCATCAAACCTCCATAATCTAATTCAAGCATGGCTTCAAAGGGAGAGGAGCAAACTTTGGGCACTTGATGATAATTTGCATTCCAAAAATAACAGATGTGATAAAGCCCAGCTGCTATTCTGTGTTAACTACTGTCAGCTTCAGTTACTGTCAGACAGTCCTGTTCGCCATGCTGGGCCTGCAGAGAAGGCTATAGAGAGGGCCTGACAAACGATTCTGTTTACCCACATCTCGGGCCTCTAAATCAAACTGACTCTGGCAGTGTTCCTGCTTTGCTGTAGGAGCCACTGCTGTTTGATTAAATCTGGAGTGAGCCCAGCTCAGAGTCGCCCCTTTTCTCCTACAGACAGCTGAAAGACAGAGCGCAATGTGCCTCAGGAGCAGAGGCACCACACGGCCCGGGAAGCCTTTGTTCAGTCAGCCTACAGTTTCCCATGAGGCCGTATGGCAAGGGCTGTGGCACCAAGGGCAAGGTTCAGGAGAGGTGGCCAATCAGAACTCAGGGTTGGTCATGTGACATGGCAGTGTTTACAGTAGTTGTGATGAGAGGGGGAAATGAAGAGTGCCAGCAGCACTGAGCTCTCACATTATCAGATGATGTCACACAAATTGAAGGGGCATTCCCACTTGTGTAAAACCAGGCTGGGCAGCATTGTAACCTGATAGTCGGCAATTACAATAATGGGTGAAATTACATCAGGCAATCCTTGGATCACAAAAATCAGGTGACCATGAGAAGGAAGATGAAAAGGCAGAATTGGAGATGGAAGGCAAAATGAAGCAGAATAGAAAGAGAGAAAATTGTACACACACTACACACAGTTTTTCACAACAATTCCTCCATCCCTTAGCGTCTAAATACAGTCACCCATGCTGCGGGCAAAGCTCTGCTTTCATGCTCACAGTGTCTCCTACAGATTTGATACACATCTAAACACAATTGATTTAGGTAACCAAACATGTCTAATCATTGAGGGTGAACTAATATGGGAATATGCCATTGCTGATCTATGCACACTTGTTTTAGAATTACAATGAGTCATTGCCCTGGAATTTTGTAGGTTACAAAAATGAAAAAATCTGATATTTTAGTACAGTAGTCAAGCATTCCCTCAACACTCTGCTTTTCCAATCATGAACATTTCGTTTCAAAAATGGACAATGACTCTTTATTCTGAAAAAAAAAGAAAAAATAAATAAAACATACTAGCACATTTCTAGTAATTTCAACTAGTCAATGAAAAAATGTCAATGAGAAACTGTCATTAAATTCAAAAACAAATTATGCTGACCCACGCAGCATATTAAGTACATATTAATAAAGTACTTCACGGAACATCAGGTTATGCCCTCCGACATAAGAAGAGTTAACATTTTTAATCAGAAATTCGAAATACACTGATTTCTGATGCATGTTTGGAGCAAAGATTGTCTAATTCTGATTGTCCATAACTAGTTGCCAAATACTGGTAAGCAAGAACAGTGAAGAACAATTACAGTATGATTTTAAAATCATCATGCATCATTCGGACATGAGGCTTAAAAAGGTTGATGCTGCCAAATATTAGGAGATAATTACCACTGGCTCGTAATGTGACACATTTAGACTGGGTTAGTACTCCTTAGCTGCAATGCATGTAACTTTTCTGTCACCTTCAGCAGAGAAACAGCACCCTTACTACAGAGCCAGTCCTTCAAAAATGCTAACTGTATGCATTCAAATACGCCCCAGGTAGCTATGCAGCACAGTCTATTACAATCCAAGTTTACCGCTTTCCAGTCAGCACAAATAAAGGACAGGCATATCAAATGGCATGTTTACTGCAGAAAAAGCTCCAAGTTTGGCTAAGCCTATAGGGCAGCGGGGATGTTTCAAAGGGATGGAACCACAACACTCCCTCTGATTTCCTGAACAAGTTTAACATGCTCAGAATACTCAAATCACATCACACCAGGTCAGCGGGCCCAATGTCCCAAAATATATTTCCCCAAGTCTGTCTTTTGTTTAGAATGGCACTCTCAGCAGTGTATTACATGTCTCTTTCATGCTTAACAACAGTTCTTAACCTCCTAAAAGCTACAGGTGTCAAGCCAAACACTCCCCAGCAGATTAGTGGGCCCGTTGAAACAAAGCCTTTATTAGAAGCATGACTGTAGCCAGCGATCAGTCCTGTGTCAGACATGAAGTCCGGACTGCAGCACCGATGGAGGTTTGTGCTGCACGGTTTACTTCCATTACCCCACAAACAGTATTTAGACTGTGGCATTTCCTGTGCCTTCCTCGGTAATTAAGAAGCAGCTTGGGAACACTTGTAAATGGTAATGAAGTTCTTTTTGATGGTGCTGCCTCTTAGCAAACAATGCTAAAAGAAGGAGAATAAACGGAGGCAGGGAGAGACGCTAGTGGGTTTGATGCTTTTGCAGAAACAGCCTGGTACGGATTTACAATATTTACATTATTTCAATGCAGGGCATTCACAAAAACATCCAGTCTTCCCACAAATAATTTTTTAAATAAAGGCCTGTTCACCAAAAGGATCACCTACTTAAACACCAATTAACATTTGCAAAATTCTCTTCTTTTTTTGGCCAGTTAGGATGGGTCTTCTGAGCAACACTAGTCACATCCAGTTATGAAAAAAAGAAAGTACATTTTTATGAAACTCAGCAACTGAGGTTGACATATACTGGCGACTCAAAAATAGCACTGCATTCCCTCCATTAGACCAAGCTGAACAAGAAAGTGAGTGCACATTACAGGCAAAGCAAAAAGGCATAGGGTATCCAGTCCTTGAAAGGATGTTAGGAGGCAGACATCCTAAAATCCCTTTTTTTAGATCTAAAGCGACCTTGAATCAGTCTGGGATCTGTATTAATATTTAATAGTAACCCAAATGAGTGTCACTGCACGACTACAAAAGGCAGTCCAGAGACCTCAGCTTCACTCTTCTTTTAAAAACTAAAGAAATATTTGAAATAAAATTAAAAGGTTGTCGTCATTTAAAATGTTGCACATAAACAACCTTTCCTAAATTCTCTCTCTCTTTCAGTCATTGAAGATCAATGTTATCAACTGACGTTAACATAACCAAATCAGTATTCTAAACTAACAAAAAAAATAATATTTTTGCACACAGAATTAATAATGAAAATTGTTTTGGGTTTTTTTGGAAATATTTTATGAACCATTGCTATGCTACAGAAATAATCATACATAAACTACCAGTAATTCACAAACACCAAACCTCATGAGATGTCCCTTCACTTCCCTGACAAAAAAACTAAAACAGAAAACCTCCAATAACATTTTAAAGCAGTACAAAAACATAAAACGTAGAGATTTGTCTTCTCTATATTATTTCTAACCTGGACAGTCCTATTCCTTAAACTGTCATCAAACAACCATTAAATTGCTCAACAGCAGCTATCATCCACAGCAGTGAGCAAGTGAGCATTATTTCTTTTTTTAATTGTTTGTAAATAAACATTTGATTTGTATTGAATCGTATTATTCATTGTGATTCTGTGCAGTAGCTTAACGTGCCAACTATCAACAAGACAAGTAAAGTGAGTAGAGATGTTCCGATACCATTTTTCCCCTCCCGATACCGATTCCGATACTTGGGCTCAGGGTATCTGCCGATACC
>JBBMFX010000141.1:11741455-11754931 GCA_037832545.1 Rhabdalestes septentrionalis
AAAGGGTTTTCAGGAGGAAAACCTTACCAGAACATCACAGATGCTCAACCTTTTATTAAAACCAAATCCACCTCAGTTATGTTAGTGTCCCACTTGACCACTGAACCCAGTTCAAGTCACTGTTCCAGTAACATCTAGTGAACATTAGGCACTTGTGTCTATAGTTAAAAGATAAAACAAAGGCTTTTTCTGGCACACCTACTAAACAGTTGTTTGATATAAAATTTCATCTTTGAGACTTGGTGGCATCTTTGAGACTTGGTGACCCCAAATGCCATTTATGATATTTGGAAATTTGTTTGCCTCTCCAACCATCCTCCTCACTCTTCTAGGTAAATGCTCTACCTTTCCAGCTGATTTAAAAACTCTAATTCTTGCAGTGAATATGGATTTTTTATAAATGTTCTGTTATTTTTACAGCCATTGATTTCTGAAAGTCAGCATACCTGTCATGTTTTTTTTTTCTAATCTCCCCCAAAGCAAATAGATGACTAACTCTAAATCCTTGGACTCCAGCTATGTGTTAAATCTTCTCTTATTTTCTCAGTATTTCACTGCGCGACCTAACCACAAAGAGATTTTCTAACCTTTTAACTCCTTCTTTAGGAATCCCAATGCTTATAACCTTATTTATGTATAGGCCATATGTGTGTAATGCCATCATACTGATTGCACTGGCTTTAAGCACTGCAGCCTTGGGTGTTTATGTTATTACATATTATATCAGCACAACAGCTGGAAAATCTCTGAGGGGCAGCTGGTAGCGTAGTGGTTTGGTCGTTCACACTGATATTTTAATTATTCACGGTGTCCCATGTAGTTAATCTGGGAATGATTTAAAATGATTATCAAGTGAAACTAGTGTGATTGCTAAAATTTTTTATTTATTTAAAAGGGATTAAATCAATGCTTCAAATCACTTATATTAATAGATGCACGTTTTCATGATGCATGGTTAAGCACATCCGGTTATGGTTTATCTCACCTACTCTCATCTGTGAGATGATGGATATATGCATTTAAATGAATGAAGCTCGTTTACCAGCAGTAACATCGTCACATGAGTTTTCAGTTTTTTAGTGCACTCCATCAGTCAGAGGAGGCAGACTTATGCAATGCCAGTCTCTCTGGCCATCTCTAGGATGAGGTGGATGTGGCCAGCTTGCCATGGCGTTCAGGTCATTCTGCTTAGTTTATTTTCATGTTAGCCACAGACTAATGGTTCTGCGGATATAAATGACATTTCTTTTCAGAGGTCCAGCAGACATCATTGCCAGAAGATAGGGTCACATCATATGCCAATGATGCACCTTCACTCGGCTGAGGTCTCTGCGATTGCGATTAATTGCATTGTTATATGCAAAATTAAATAATTAATTCCAAAGTATTGTGTTGCACACTTTTATTTTTTAAATAACGAACAAAAGTGCAATAACATTCGCTTCGAAAATATTTTAAACAAATAAGGAGCTTTTTAACAGCTACACAGCTGCAGTTCAAATAATTATAATCACTTCAGATAAAATAATGTGTTAACACCATGTGTTTACTATACATGTGCACTTTGAACAGTAAAACACTCATAATCATGTTTTTTCTCTAGAAGAATACAAACATGTTCTTCTTCGGTGTGCTTCAGCCACCAAATCAGCAATATCTGCTATGCTCAGTACTGCTCAGTATTGCAGTGCCACAATAATCCCCAAAATGAGAAATTTGTTGGCCATGTTCTGTATGCTAGCTCTGCAATAGCCTCTAAACACATGACTGACACGATATTGTGACTTTGGCTGAGAGATCCTTTAATGAGCTCACAAGAACAAAATCCCCCCAACACCTTTGGGTTAAAGTCTTAATACTGATATATTTATTTAATGTCTAGTATAGCAAAATAAGTATATTTTAATTCGATCTATATTTAAGACTGATGTTTTATTTAATATATAATATCTACCACAAAATAAAAACTTAATTACTGTCATAGTGTAATTATGTCATTACATTGTAATCAATATGATTTTGTCAAAAGCGTTTTACACAAATTATCAGCTGCATATAGTTATTCAAATCGGTTCTAATGCATTGTGCTATTTTAAATAAATGTGATTATTGCTAACTAATCACATAGGCTTACATATAATCATTTGCTACAATGTTTAGAAGCATTAGCCTCAAACCAGTCAGTCCCCATACTGACCCTGTTCTCCGAAACCGGTGTTGAGTATCAAAATTGGACCATGGGGCAATGTAAAAATCTGTAGTAAAAACCTCAATATGAAATACACAATGCTGTATAGGCAAATGCTGGGTGTAAACAACAAAGAAGTAACATAGTTAAGTGAATTTCAACACAGATGGTAAGAGTATGTTACTGCATATAGTAAAGATCATTAGTATATATGTATTTTTAATATAAGTAGTGATAATTACACAGTATAATTATGTTACAATTACTGCAATGTCAAAAACGTGTGGTGCAGTCTCCCATTGACAATTAAAAAGCAATTGCTCTTGCCCTGCAAAGTTCGATAGAGTTGGAGATTACAGAACAAGTAATCTGAGAACACTCCTCATTACAGGATTCCTCCATATCCTCTCCAGATCCATTCCATCAGATTCACCTCTTTAGCTCACCCCACACTTTTCTGTTGGCTTTTGGTCAGGATGTTAGGATGGTCGTGTTAGAAGCTTGATTCTATGGTCATTTGGATGTATATGTTTTAACACTGTCCTGCTGGAATATTCAACCACAACCCAGTTTCAGCTTTCAAAGGGTTTTCAGGAGGAAAACCTTACCAGAACATCACAGATGCTCAACCTTTTATTAAAACCAAATCCACCTCAGTGGATGTTAAGAAGATGTCTGAAGAATAGCATATACCTTGCAAGTGACCGGGTTGTGTGTGTCACTTACCTATGGAAATGGCTTTCAGAGGCAGTGTGATGTTCTGGACAATGTTCTACTTTGCTACCTTTGGTCCTCGGGTATTCATGTGAATGGCAGTTTCTTCTTTCAAGCACTGTTAAAGGATCTGTTATGAATAGCTTTCTCCAGATACCACAGCACATCTACAGAAGTCCTGTAGAGTCTATGCCCTGACAGGGCAGGATCTAGACATTATTACTGTATATATCACCTTTCACTGTCAGAACAAAACATTGCCTCACCTTTTTTACTGTTTTGATGTCAGTTCTTTTGTCGGCTCTCCTTCATATTTATCGACCTCAGGTTGTGCTGTTACTATTGGAGACCACTGATTTTACCCATGTTTTTTCATATGCTATGATGACCATTCAGTTCTGATCTCCTACTCCGATTCAATCTCAGCACATACTTAGAAGGGAAAGTGACTGTAAGCTGGGCAAGAAAATCATCAGTTAGAAGTAAAACAGAACCACCCTCCCATACAGATTTTGCAGAGACTGTATATTAGTTTAAAGGAGGATGTTCTGACTGTACAAGCATAAATAGAATGTTGTCAGGGAAGTCACCATCACACACACACACACAGCATCAGAGTACAGTCATTTTGCGAGTGCAGTGTTTGAGATGTTGGATACAACACTCTGCATCCTGTGCACCGTCATGTTCACAGAAACAGCAAAGCAAAGCACAATTTGACTGGCTTTTCCTGTAATGTACAACAAACAAACATTCATAGACACAATAAAACCAAATAAACATTACATTATATTGCAGATGATCACATAATATAAAATATATTGTTTTTGAATAATGGGAAATAATGGTAAGCAACAAACATGTGTATAGTTGTTAATAAAAAAGGAAATGAATTCTATATTTTTTCTATACCAATCAAACATTGGAGACATATTGCGAAAATGGTGCAGAATATCCAGTGAACTGTAATGCCCCGTTAAGGACAACAGGTCAAAAAACAATCAGGTCACGAGATTAAATGGAGATGATTATTACATAAGAAAAGATTTTCATTTCTCCCCCCTGAATGGATTCCAAAAAATTGCTCATAGTACAAAGCGTCTGCTCTGTTCCAGAAGAGGATTTGTAAGCACCGAAATAGTCAGCACTAATCCTAGATTTTTGGAGGCGTGTGCTTTAAATATTTCTGCACGAAAAATACAGTTAATGAAATATACATTAGGTATGTATGTTTATGCAAACATACAAAGTGTTCACTACCTCAGTATTTCCAAGTTCATCTCTATTAGTGGTGTAAGAGTGCTGTGCCATTTTCCCTCCATTTATGGTCATTTGTTGCTGAAGCACACAGCAGTGGTGTCCCCATTTGTCTTTTAGCAATAGTGTAGCGTTAAAAGAGCGACACTGCTCTCTACTGGCAGCTCGGCACAGCAGTTCCGCTGAATGAGGGCAACGTGCATGTGCTTCAGAGTGATCTACTGAAGCAGTCTGATCTTCATTCCCAGCACCATATGAACTCAAACGTTAAGACTGTACATCCTGTGCGGAGTCTCCGCCTGAGGCCTGAAGCAGAGGCCGATGTTGCGAGTCACGGCTGACTCAGAGGAAACTCATTATTTGAGGGACATTTTGAGGTCGCACTCTACTGCGCTTTAAAGGTAAACAGTGAATTCAGCGAAAGGGTCCATTCAAGATAAGCTCAGGCATTTAATTAAACATAAAAACATGCTTTATTTTCATTCATCATTCAGCTAATATTTTTGCTACAGAGTACAAACAAATCAGCAAAGCTCAGTAAAATCTCTTAAGTTACCTGAATGCACTTTTAGTATGTTTCAGTAGGGTTTTGCCTCGCTTGATTGTCAATAAACCAATATTTAAAAAAAGCAAAGCAATGTAAAATGAAATTCAATATTCAATTTTTGTTATGAAAAACATGCCATGGCATTACTCCAACCAGGAATCACTGCAACAGGCCATTACAGGGGTGGCTACTCTGATGTTTGTGTAACACTACACATTTCAGTAACTATTTACTAGTTGTTTTCCATGGCCTCTTCTTTATTATTGCTTCAGCAGTTCCTGATAGGATCTTTAAATATATTAATAAAAAAGATGGGAATAAAAAAGCAATTTCTTCAGCTAGTTTCTTGCTCCTAATTCGAAATGTAAAAAAAATTAATCATATGTTTCTAATTGCATATGTAAATAAGTTTTTTCCTTCAGAAAAATATATTCCCAGCTCCCAATACCAGTGCACTTTCAACTATTTAATATTTCTGCTCTTTTTAAGGCATGATATATTCAGCACAAAGGGCTCACATAAACGAAAAAAAATATATATAGGCTATTCCCTTTCAAAATAGAGATTTGTATAAAAAAAACCAGCATAACAATTCATACATGGCTTTGGCAAAAATGTGCACTGATTATGGCAACAGCATGCGACTGTAGAGAAGTGCAGAGAGAATAGAACGATTTGTATAAACACAATATGGCATTTCATCCTCTTCGGTGTGATGAAAGCTGCACCATCTTAATCACTTCCACCACAAAGCTTCAACAGCATTTTCTTGTAATCCCCTGAAGTGTCTCCCTGCAAAGCCGGAGAACATTAACAATTAAAATGCATGGCTCACTCGCAAACTCAGACAATTCATTTCCAAATTAACATTGGAACATGCACATATGATGAATGAGCATGTTTAAATGAAACTGAGAAAATGACACCCATAATGGAGAAACATGAAGTCTCATACTGAAACAGAATTAACACTGACATTCAGATTTACTTTCTATTTTGCAATTTGAAACTAATATTTTGGACATAGCCTGGACCTAATTTTCCTGATGTCTCCAATAAATGTTTAAAAAAATGAGAAAAAGTATATGTGGTTACAAAAAAGAGGGTGGAAGCAGGAGAGCTTGTTTACTCACAGAAATGTCTGTGTAGAGGGACTTCCCATACTTTTTCACATAGGCTTGGCGGATGTCCAGCATGTCCACCTCAGAGCGAGACACCATAATGCGGATCAAAGTGCGGTCTTTGGTTCCCAGTCCCTGCAAAAACAACAACTTTACACTTAACTGACAGATGTTACACTTTATGTTCTGAGTCAGCATAACAAACACTTCATAGTCACTTAATAACATAACAGACAATGTAATTTCCCAACTGATTTGGAAGGGAGTCTGCTGCACATGTGATGTTCCTCACCTTCATGGCTTTGTAGAGTCTTTCAGCGAAGTAGGTTGGAGTGTCCTTAATGCACTTCACTGCAGACAAGGAAACATTTTTAGGTTTGACGTATGCAGCCGTCCCCCAATAAAAGGACACATTTAGATCTGACTGAAGTAAACGTAACAAGACAGGGGAAGAGAGATCATTGTATAAAAAGGTCGAATTCAAGGTCAGATGCCATTCTAACACAGCTTCTGTTATAAGAAAGCAAAGCGAGTGTCAACTCAACACATAATTTGCTGGTATGAGAAATAGACAAAATGTGTAAAGCCAATTAAAACGTCTCAAAAAACCAATCTAAAAAACCCAAAGGGGGGGGCTTCAACTACATTCACACAAAAGACCAGGTAGGACAGATATGAAAACCATAAAAGCACTACAAATGTGAGCAGGCCTACAAAATACAGTACAAAGAGCCACACAATTAAGAAGCTATTGAAACCACCATGCATTACACACACAAGGAGAGGGTTAGACAGCACAGCAATATGTGAAAATGGGAATGTTAGTGTATAGTTTAACCGTACCATATTACCATTATGCTGAGAGCGGTCAGCAGGATAGGGGACATTTAGAGAAATACAAAGTGGTAAATTGTTTACCTTCAAACAAAGTGAATTTTTTTTTTTCTACAAGGACTACTCTTTACATTACAAGGCTTAACTAGATTACATTTATCACATGATATGATGATGATGGTCAATGTGACAGCCCGCAAAATATAACGTCCAAACTATGTAATTGTTATACAATATGAAACAACTTTAAATGCGGATAATTATATAATCATAGTTTATAATAACAGTTGAAGTATTGTGTATTTATAATATATTATAAATTATGTAACATATATTTTTACACTATAATAATATACATGCACAAATAAACTGTGCACAATAAACAACTGAAGTTTGAGAGTAGTTAGCATCTGAAAGTGGATTTAAAATAAAATGAGGCAAGAAACTCTAAAAAAATAAAAATAAAACCCAAAAAACAACTCACCAACTGCCAGCATACCACTCTCCAGGTCCCCAGACATCTCCCTCTCAATGCTCTTCTCTATGTCTCTGCCGCACATGTGCTGGTACTCATTGAACACTGTCCAAATAAACAGATCTCAAATACCAATTCGCCAGCAAACACTGTCCTCAGACCACATGGTGCCTCTAATTACTATGACTTCAGATGTAAACAAGAGCAGCTGTTTACATTCCAAGTATTTCCACATATTTATTAAGCCCTTTATTCAGAAAAGGAAAAAGTTCTGCTGCATCAAACCTCAATAAAGAACATGATGTCTCAATGCTTCATTAGATCAGTTTCTTTGAGCCAAAATAAGCCGATCTAGCCAAGCAGGGAAACGAATCCACATCATTTTACTTTTGGCTTAAGTTCTTATTCTTGTTGTCAGTTAACAAATGTAGTAGTGTTGAATGCTAGAGCTACTGGTTTAATAAGAAAAAGGCTGGTGGCTACACAATGCTTCACTGGGGGAATGGATTAAACGTAGAGAAAAAATTTCATATTGTTGACTCTGTGTGCTGTGGTGACATGTGTGACTATAAGGGGCCTCTTTACGTTTTACTTTCTCTGAAAAGCATGATGAGGCTGCTATAGTTACAACACCTCATCTTAACCTGCAATTGACATTTTAACAAAGTAGACACTACTGACTGATGTCTTAGCATACATAATTAATGTTCTTCCACAAAGCTGCAAATGCTTACATCAGACCTCTCAACAACTATGACGTGCTTACAAGAAATGCCTGGAATTTTCCAATGATGCAACAGCTGATGTAGTCACAACAAACATGTAATGTAATTGTGTTTTTGTCTGAACTGAATGTATGGTTTATTATAAATAATTCTACAGTATGATACCAATAAGAAGTTTCCAAATATAAATGTTCTAATCCAAAACAAACTTTTGGAGGTACCTACGGCACTATATTTAATACAAATGCAAAAAAATGAGGTTAATTGTGTCACTGTTCGTTCTTGCCTGCAAAACTCTATTAGACAAACAGTCCAGGCTTTTCTTTTAACGTTTTAGAGACATGTGGTCTGGGCTGCTACTGACCACATTTTCTACCAAAATAGTGGTTTACCCAGGAGCAGCATCTCGGAGTCAAAAACAAAACAGCTTGTGGTTTTTCACTTTATGGGTCACCAAGTCTTTAAAGGGTAAGTTTTGTTGGTTCTGGAGTTGTTCTTACATCCCAACTTTAAAAAAGCATGTTAAGCATGTCATTGTGGCCAGGGTAGATCATTGATTTCTACAATTACAGTTCATGTTATACAACACTTTTTAAAATATAGTTTTAAGTTTCATTGAATGAGTTAACTCTGTAATGTCAGAAAGGGACTGCATTTTTTATTCATCATTCTCTATAAGGACTAGCATAAGTTTAATTATTTTGGGGATTTTAGTATGTCAATGAGATATCAATTGGAAACAATTTTTCTGTACCATGATATATTTATGAGACACCAGTGGCATTGATTAAATTATTAATGATTGAAAAATACCAGTGCATTAGTACATCAATACATTTAGTACTCTCCTATCAAACAGTATCAAAATCATTTGAATTACCTGCTCTAAGGTGACCTTTGCTCCGAGCACACAGGATGGCGTTAAACTTGGATTCATCTGTGCCCAGTTTGTTTTCCCCTGCCTGATAGAGAGCCTAAACCAAAATACAAAGTGTAGCTGTAGTGGCTGTATTCAGAACTAACAAACACATGGTAGTAATATATGGGCTAAAACTAGTCATTACCTGAGCATCCTGTTTTGCTAATGATATATCCACTGTCTCTCTCTCATCACGATTACCCTTTGGGAAAAAAAATATATGTAATGTATTTAACTGAATTAAAACTATTAACCAGTACACATTTACTAAAAAATGAATACATATAATATTATATATTACAATGTTATACAATATAATATAATATAATACCTGCTAAAATACTATTACACTCATGAATGTATGTATAATAATAAACCAACACCTTACCATATGAGGACATTTCTGAAAGCTTATTATATGTGCAGAAGGCAAGTATTTGTTGTAAAATCATTTTAGAACAAATACTTATAAATTGAACACACATGTTTAATCTAAAAACTAGAAATGCTGTACAATAAAAATGGTACCCTTTAAAATGGACTAATTCTAATCGTTCACTTTTGCAAAAAAGACGCCAATACTATACCTGAGCAAGCGAGACCAGCAATCTGCGGAAGTGCCCAGAAGTGTCTCCAGTGATGGACTCCTCCAGTGACTTTTTGTACTCTGGAAAAGATAAGAAATATATACAGTAAATGCCAGAGGCCTAACAGGAAATTCACATTTGTTAATGTTTTGTGTGACAATGTCATGAAAACAAACCAGTTTTGAAGACTTGATTGATTTCTCTGATCTCTGCGTTGGAGCGAGAGGACAGGATCTCGATCAGACAAGCCTCATCAGTCCCTGCTCCCTGTCCAGAACCAAATTAACATGTTAAAAGATAAACGAGGCTCACTCACATACCTTTTGGCACCGAAGACTTAAAATTAAAAAATGTAAATCAAAACACTTTTTACAAAGAAAACACATTTTTAGAGACCTTCAATTTAACAGGGCTGCACAAGGCACTGTCCTATACTATATATTTATACATGAGGTATAATGAAACAACCAATGAAATAATGAAAGAACAAATATTTCCATTTAAATCTTGTGGTTTTGGGATATGCAAAAATGGGAAATGATCTACAATTATCTACCTTAATGGCCTCTCTAAGCTCATATGCATCAAACTGAGCAGGAGTCTTCAACATGGCCAGCACCACCTTCTCAAAGTTTCCAGAAAGTTCAGACTTCAAATCCTTAATCAAGTCCTGAAAAAATGATCAAATGAAAGTATTCAGCTACAGATTGATCAAGAGGTCAGGGGTCTGTTTCTATATGCAAAGACCTAAAGCCTTAAAAGTTTGGGGGCAGTTTAAAATAATTATAAAAATGAGTGAGGCATCAGCAGATTGCTGGAAAGGAACAATTTCTTATTAAAAGCTAAGGTAATTCTATTTTATTTTTTAGCATTACCTTGCCATATGCCGTCTTATATGAAATCGGCAGAGGTACACGTTGCTTGTTGGAGCGACTTCCGAGCAAATTAATTATAGCCTGTTCATCAGTGCCTGTAGAAACATGTCAGAATCAAAGTCAGTTACCACATAAAAACGGTCACATCCAAAGTTTAGATATGACAAATCTCCTGTGGCAATTATATCGTCTCTCTGAAAGACTAGAAAACCACACAATAAACAATCAGATGTACTAGTCATACACACAAAATAAAACGAAATGCTCAAACAAAAAAGTGAAGCAGTAATAATACAACAATGATAATTATGCAAGTAACATCAGTACCAAGAGAGTAAAATTGTGAGATAAAACGAATATGGTCTAGTAATAATAAATATATTCACCAAAGCCCTTCATGGCCTTCCTAAGAACTTCTGCATCTTTTAATGGATCTGCTCCGGGAAAATCTGGAATGGTTCCTCTGAATCCACGCTACACACAGAAAGGCAGATACAATGCTTTATATCTTTCTATCTTTACACAGATTAGGTTTAGCAGATTAATATCATTTTAAATGCCTTACTGTGAGATAGGAAATACACTTACATTGACAGCAGGGACCACTGGAGCGCCTCCTCCATATCCTCCTCCGTTTCCTGGTATGGACAGACCGGTGGCAGGTGCATTTGGGTATGCAGGCATGGACGGATTGGGTGCAGGGGCTTGTGGATAGCCTGGCATGGACGGATTGGGTGCAGGGGCTTGTGGATAGCCTGGCATGGACGGATTGGGTGCAGGGGCTTGTGGGTAGCCTGGCATGGATGGATTGGGTGCAGGGGCTTGTGGATAACCTGGCATTGGCTGACCTGGAGCTGGGCCTCCCGGGTAGCCTGCCCCGGGTCCTTGAGGCATGCCTGCTCCTGGCTGAGGAAACATTTAAGGCTGATGGTTATGGTGTGACTCACAGATTTCAAGCAGTCATTCATTGTGCAGGACGCACAGCTATCTAAACAGAGCAATTTAATATGTGCACATGTTTTCATATTTAATTAACAAACTGAGGGTGAAAGAAGGGAGGAATTCCTGCAAGTAACTGAACCAAGATTAAAAAAGTCAAGCAGATTCAAACGGAAATTAAAAGCGAAAACAAATACAAGTACAAAGCCATTACGTGCCATTACGTGCCAAAGTAACATTACGTGCCAAAGGTCTGGTCTACTACTTGCTGTGGTATATGTACACAATGACAGTAAACCTACAGGACATTAGCTCAAGAAATGAAATGTTCTTAAAACATATGCAAACTGCATAAGTAATCATTTATTCGTGTGATTTTTTTCCTGCTTCTCCAATGGACAAAATGTTTATAAGGAAGGAAAGTCATTAGATCACCCTCAGATTTTGTGTTCAAGATGATTTGGAAGTGATGCCCAAAGCACATTACAGGGTGTGCAATAGGGGTGGAGACAAATACAAATACGGTATTCGGATTGGTCACAAATAACGTGTTTTTTTTTACGAATACCGTATTCGGACAAATACTTTTTAAAAAAATTGTATTCGGGATGCCCCTTAAGTAAGTATACAATAAAGAATTTGAATTAGAGATTGTAAAAGATATTAAAGTAACATTTCTTTCTTCTTAAATTGTAGAATTGAAGTAACGCATAAAAATGCTGACAAAACAGGAGAAGGCAGCCATGACCAAATACTTTTGTGAGAAACTACTTTAGAAAGTAACATTTAATGACATTTTATAAACAAGCCATGGTCGTGTTCGTGATTAAATGTTGAATTTAAATTTGTAACACTACTATGGGGCGTCATAATCCTCACTCCTACCCCCACCTCCCGTGACACCAAGCGTAACCTGTGCAACCTGTCCCAGCAAGCTGAACACACCCAAAAGAAAAATGCTTTTTTGAAAATCGGCTCATTTGTAAATGCTGCCTCAAAAATTTTATGTCATTCCCTGCAAATATGTAAACGGTAGTAATTCCAAAAGTGAACAGATCCTCTCTGTTATCACCAAACGTGATAAATATTCACTAACATTTGGGAAAATGACCTCTATTTCCTGTCATCAAAAGGGAAAATTAGTGCCCACTCCAACATGATGTTTTGGACATATTTACATATTGAAGGCTGTCATTCAAATTACATGAAATCTTTTAGAATAAACAGCATGAGAAAACTTTTTTGCGGGCAGGTGCATTGGAAATAACCAAAGTCACATATCAGGAGAATAACCATCATAAAATCCTCCAGGTTGTCTAAAATGCCTTTGGTCACAAGACCTAAGATTTGTGAAGAAGTTAAAAGGTCTGATGTTGTTCACGTTTGTACAGAATGACATCTACATCTCCAGGGACACTTACCATCTGAGGCATGTTGCCTGGATTAAATCCAGGATTGGACAAACTATCAAGTCCAATTCCAGGCATTCCAGGAGCTCCAACAGGAGCTCCCCAACCACCTGGATATGCATAAAAATAAATAAACAAACAATGATTAGAGCACCACAGTTCAAAATTCCTTGCATTGTGTATAAGAAAAAAATGAAAACAAACTCAGAGTGTAACAATATTTTGTAAAGATGATAATTTTACAGGACATGTGGAATTTCCAAATATGTAAAGTAAATTTATCTTGACCCATTCATTAGAATAACCTTCACACAAGGTTTTTTGCAAATGGTGTAAAAACTATTTAAAAAAAATCAAATCAATGACTTTGAAATAACAGTGAAATAAAATATTGCAAATTCAGATTTAACAATGTTCAGTTACTTAATGTGTCTGTGGCTCTCCATGATATTTTTTAAGAAGACAGAGAGAAGTACGTTTTAACATGTTTCCGAATGTAATGTGTTTCCATATAAATTTTTCATATGACACTTACTATTCACTAAAATGACCAGTACTTTAAAGCTAAATTAATGAAAAAGTAATACATTTAACTAAACAAACAATGCAATTTGATTATACATTTTACCTGCTTTCCAAGAAGCAATAATATTAATTCATTTATAACCATGTGTTCTGTTAAAGTAATGACAAACCTTGAACAATCGCTTTATCAATTAATAAAAAAAAATCCTTACTGTTTTTGTCTGCCATCACCGCTACAGTGACAATGACAATGGCTACCACTCTACTTATACACCAGCCGAAAAATGGAAAAAGCTAAATTTGTTCTTGGAAAAGTACCCATAACCTGATGGGTTAACCTCAACCACAAACCAAAAACAAA